>OY293411.1:48132293-48732293 GCA_958502065.1 Chrysolina americana
TTGATTTTTGAAGTCATTTTGAAAATGAAAAATCCCTCTATACCCCCTCTGACGACCCGACAATGATTTCTGTTAACAAATTATCGTTATTGAGATGGAAATGGATATTCTGTACCCCACTATGATGCGTGCCAAGTCATATTTGATTTTTGAAGTCATTTTGAAAATGAAAAATTCCTCTATACCCCCTCTGACGACCCGACAATGATTTCTGTTGACGAATTATTGTTATTTAGATGAAAATGGATATTCTGCACCCCACCATGATGCGTGCCAAGTCATATTGGATATTTGAAGAAATATTGAAAATGAAAAGTCCCTCTATACCCCCTCTAACGACCCGACAATGATTTCTGTTGAAGAATTATTGTTATTCAGATGGAAATGAATATTCTGCACCCCACCATGTTGCGTGCCAAGTCATATTTGATTTTGAGGTAATTTTGAAAATGAGAAATTCCTCTATACCCCCTCTAACGGCCCGACAATGATTTCTGTTGACGAATTACTGTTATTCAGATGGAAATAGATATTCTGCACCCCACCATGATGCGTGCCAAGTCATATTGGATTTTTGAAGAAATATTGAAAATGAAAAATCCCCCTCTGTACCCCCTCTGACGACCCGACAATGATTTCTGTTAACAAATTATTGTTATTGAGATGGAAATGGATTTTCTGTACCCCACTATGATGCGTGCCAAGTCATATTTGATTTTTGAAGTCATTTTGAAAATGAAAAATCCCTCTATACCCCCTCTGACGACCCGACAATGATTTCTGTTGACGAATTATTGTTATTTAGATGGAAATGGATATTCTGCACCCCACCATGATGCGTGCCAAGTCATATTTGATTTTGAGGTAATTTTGAAAATGAAAAATCCCTCTATACCCCCTCTGACGACCCGACAATGATTTATGTTAACAAATTATTGTTATTGAGATGGAAATGGATATTCTGTACTCCTCTATGACGCGTGCCAAGTCATATTGGATTTTTGAAGAAATATTGAAAATGAAAAATCCCTCTATACCCCGACAATGATTTCTGTTGACGAATTATTGTTATCCAGATAGAAATGAATATTCTGCACCCCACCATGTTGCGTGCCAAGTCATATTTGATTTTGAGGTAATTTTGAAAATGAAAAATCCCTCTATACCCCCTCTAACGGCCCGACAATGATTTCTGTTGACAAATTATTGTTATTCAGATGGAAATGGATATTTTGCACCCCACCATGATGCGTGCCAAGTCATATTGGATTTTTGAAGAAATATTGAAAATGAAAAATCCCTCTATACCCCCTCTAACGACCCGACAATGATTTCTGTTGACAAATTATTGTTATTCAGATGGAAATGGATATTCTGCACCCCACCATGATGCGTGCCAAGTCATATTAGATTTTTGAGGTAATTTTGAAAATAAAAATCCCTCTATACCCCCTCTGACGACCCGACAATGATTTCTGATGACAAATTGTTGTTATTGAGATGAAAATGGATATTCTGTACCCCAATATGATGCGTGCCAAGTCATATTTGAATTTTGAAGTCATTTTGAAAATGAGAAATCCCTCTATACACCCTCTAACGACCCGAAAATGAGTTCTGTTGACGAATTATTGTTATTCAGATAATAAAGGATATTCTGCATCCCACCATGATGCGTGCCAAGTCATATTGGATTTTTGAAGAAATATTGAAAATGAAAAATCCCTCTATACCCCCTCTAACCGACCCGACATTGATTTCTGTTGACGAATTATTGTTATTCAGATGGAAATTAATATTCTGCACTCCACCATGTTGCGTGCCAAGTCATATTTGATTTTGAGATAATTTTGAAAATGAAAAATCCCCCTCTATTTCCCCTCTGACGACCTGAATTGATTTCTGTCGACAAATTATTGTTATTGAGATGGAAATGGATATTCTGTACCCCACCTGGATGCGTGCCAAGTCATATTAGATTATAGAAGAAATTTTGAAAATGAAAAATCCCTCTATACCCCCTCTGACGACCCGACAATGATTTCTGTTGACGAATTATCGTTATCCAGATGGAAATGAATATTCTGCACCCGACCATGTTGCGTGCCTAGTCTTATTAGATTTTTGAAGAAATTTTGGAAATGAAAAATCCCTCTATACCCCCTCTGACGACCCGACACTGATTTCTCTTGACGAATTATTGTTATTTAGATGGAAATGGATATTCTGCACCCCACCATGATGCGTGCCAAGTCATATTTGATTTTGAGGTAATTTTGAAAATGAAAAATCCCTCTATACCACCTCTGACGACCCGACAATGATTTCTGTTAACAAATTATTGTTATTTAGATAGAAATGGATATTCTGTACCCCACTATGACGCGTGCCAAGTCATATTTGAATTTTGAAATCATTTTGAAAATGAAAAATCCCTCTATACCCCCTCTGACGACCCGACAATGATTTCTGTCGACGAATTATTGTTATTCAGATGGAATTGGATATTCTGCAACCCACCATGATGCGTGCCAAGACATATTGGATTTTTGAAGAAATATTGAAAATGAAAAATCCATCTATACACCCTCTAACGACCCGACAATGATTTCTGTTGACGAATTATTATTATTCAGATGGAAATGGATATTCTGCACCCCACCATGATGCGTGCCAAGTCATATTTCATTTGGAGGTAATTTTGAAAATGAAAAATCCCTCTGTACCCCCTCTGACGACCCGACAATGATTTCTGTCGACAAATTATTGTTATTCAGATGGAAATGGATATTCTGCACCCCACCATGATGCGTGTCAAGTCATATTGGATTTTTGAAGAAATATTGAAAATGAAAAATCCCTCTATACCCCCTCTTACGACCCGACAATGATTTCTGTTGACGAATTATCGTTATCCAGATGGTAATGAATATTCTGCACCCGACCATGTTGCGTGCCAAGTCTTATTAGATTTTTGAAGAAATTTTGAAAATGAAAAATCCCTCTATACCCCCTCTGACGACCCGACAAAGATTTCTGTTGACGAATTATTGTTATTTAGATGGAAATGGATATTCTGCACCCCACCATGATGCGTGCCAAGTCATATTTGATTTTGAGGTAATTTTGATAATGAAAAATCCCTCTATACCCCCTCTGACGACCCGACAATGATTTCTGTTAACAAATTAATGTTATTGAGATGAAAATGGATATTCTGTACCCCACTATGACGCGTGCCAAGTCATATTTGATTTTGAGGTAATTTTGAAAATGAAAAATCCCTCTATACCCCCTCTGACGACCCGACAATGATTTCTGTTAACAAATTATTGTTATTTAGATAGAAATGGATATTCTGTACCCCACTATGACGCGTGCCAAGTCATATTTGAATTTTGAGGTAATTTTGAAAATGAAAAATCCCTCTATACCCCCTCTAACGGCCCGACAATGATTTCTGTTGACGAATTATTGTTATTCAGATGGAAATTAATATTCTGCACTCCACCATGTTGCGTGCCAAGTCATATTTGAATTTGAGGTAATTTTGAAAATGAAAAATCCCTCTATACCCCCTCTAACGGCCCGACAATGATTTCTGTTGACAAATTATTGTTATTCAGATGGAAATGGATATTCTGCCCCCCACCATGATGCGTGCCAAGTCATATTAGATTTTTGAAGAAATTTTGAAAATGAAAAATCCCTCTATACCCCCTCCAACGACCCGTCAATGATTTCTGTTGACGAATTATTGTTATTCAGATGGAAATGGATATTCTGCACCCCACCATGATGCGTGCCAAGTCATATTTCATTTGGAGGTAATTTTGAAAATGAAAAATCCCTCTGTACCCCCTCTGACGACCCGACAATGATTTCTGTTGACGAATTATCGTTATCCAGATGGTAATGAATATTCTGCACCCGACCATGTTGCGTGCCAAGTCTTATTAGATTTTCGAAGAAATTTTGAAAATGAAAAATCCCTCTATACCCCCTCTAACCGACCCGACATTGATTTCTGTTGACGAATTATTGTTATTTAGATGGAAATGGATATTCTGCACCCCACCATGATGCGTGCCAAGTCATATTTGATTTTGAGGTAATTTTGAAAATGAAAAATCCCTCTATACCCCCTCTGACGACCCGACAATGATTTCTGTTAACAAATTAATGTTATTGAGATGGAAATGGATATTCTGTACCCCACTATGACGCGTGCCAAGTCATATTTGATTTTTGAAGTCATTTTGAAAATGAAAAATCCCTCTATACCCCCTCTGACGACCCGACAATGATTTCTGTCGACGAATTATTGTTATTCAGATGGAAATGGATATTCTGCAACCCACCATGATGCGTGCCAAGTCATATTGGATTTTTGAAGAAATATTGAAAATGAAAAATCCCTCTATACACCCTCTAACGAACCGACAATGATTTCTGTTGACGAATTATTGTTATCCAGATGGAAATGAATATTCTGCACCCCACCATGTTGCGTGCCAAGTCATACTTGATTTTAAGGTAATTTTGAAAATGAAAAATCCCTCTATACCCCCTCTAACGGCCCGACAATGATTTCTGTTGACAAATTATTGTTATTCAGATGGAAATGGATATTCTGCACCCCACCATGATGCGTGCCAAGTCATATTAGATTTTTGAGGTAATTTTGAAAATAAAAATCCCTCTATACCCCCTCTGACGACCCGACAATGATTTCTGATGACAAATTATTGTTATTGAGATGGAAATGGATATTCTGTACCCCAATATGATGCTTGCCAAGTCATATTTGAATTTTGAAGTCATTTTGAAAATGAGAAATCCCTCTATACACCCTCTAACGACCCGACAATGAGTTCTGTTGACGAATTATTGTTATTCAGATAATAAAGGATATTCTGCATCCCACCATGATGCGTGCCAAGTCATATTGGATTTTTGAAGAAATATTGAAAATGAAAAATCCCTCTATACCCCCTCTAACCGACCCGACATTGATTTCTGTTGACGAATTATTGTTATTCAGATGGAAATTAATATTCTGCACTCCACCATGTTGCGTGCCAAGTCATATTTGATTTTGAGGTAATTTTGAAAATGAAAAATCCCCCTCTATTTCCCCTCTGACGACCCGAATTGATTTCTGTCGACAAATTATTGTTATTGAGATGGAAATGGATATTCTGTACCCCACCTTGATGCGTGCCAAGTCATATTAGATTATAGAAGAAATTTTGAAAATGAAAAATCCCTCTATACCCCCTCTAACGGCCCGACAATGATTTCTGTTGACAAATTATTGTTATTCAGATGGAAATGGATATTTTGCACCCCACCATGATGCGTGCCAAGTCATATTGGATTTTTGAAGAAATATTGAAAATGAAAAATCCCTCTATACCCCCTCTAACGACCCGACAATGATTTCTGTTGACAAATTATTGTTATTCAGATGGAAATGGATATTCTGCACCCCACCATGATGCGTGCCAAGTCATATTAGATTTTTGAGGTAATTTTGAAAATAAAAATCCCTCTATACCCCCTCTGACGACCCGACAATGATTTCTGATGACAAATTGTTGTTATTGAGATGAAAATGGATATTCTGTACCCCAATATGATGCGTGCCAAGTCATATTTGAATTTTGAAGTCATTTTGAAAATGAGAAATCCCTCTATACACCCTCTAACGACCCGACAATGAGTTCTGTTGACGAATTATTGTTATTCAGATAATAAAGGATATTCTGCATCCCACCATGATGCGTGCCAAGTCATATTGGATTTTTGAAGAAATATTGAAAATGAAAAATCCCTCTATACCCCCTCTAACCGACCCGACATTGATTTCTGTTGACGAATTATTGTTATTCAGATGGAAATTAATATTCTGCACTCCACCATGTTGCGTGCCAAGTCATATTTGATTTTGAGGTAATTTTGAAATTGAAAAATCCCCCTCTATTTCCCCTCTGACGACCCGAATTGATTTCTGTCGACAAATTATTGTTATTGAGATGGAAATGGATATTCTGTACCCCACCTTGATGCGTGCCAAGTCATATTAGATTATAGAAGAAATTTTGAAAATGAAAAATCCCTCTATACCCCCTCTGACGACCCGACAATGATTTCTGTTGACGAATTATCGTTATCCAGATGGAAATGAATATTCTGCACCCGACCATGTTGCGTGCCTAGTCTTATTAGATTTTTGAAGAAATTTTGGAAATGAAAAATCCCTCTATACCCCCTCTGACGACCCGACAATGATTTCTGTTGACGAATTATTGTTATTTAGATGGAAATGGATATTCTGCACCCCACCATGATGCGTGCCAAGTCATATTTGATTTTGAGGTAATTTTGAAAATGAAAAATCCCTCTATACCCCCTCTGACGACCCGACAATGATTTCTGTTAACAAATTATTGTTATTTAGATAGAAATGGATATTCTGTACCCCACTATGACGCGTGCCAAGTCATATTTGAATTTTGAAGTCATTTTGAAAATGAAAAATCCCTCTATACCCCCTCTGACGACCCGACAATGATTTCTGTCGACGAATTATTGTTATTCAGATGGAATTGGATATTCTGCAACCCACCATGATGCGTGCCAAGTCATATTGGATTTTTGAAGAAATATTGAAAATGAAAAATCCATCTATACACCCTCTAACGACCCGACAATGATTTCTGTTGACGAATTATTGTTATTCAGATGGAAATGGATATTCTGCACCCCACCATGATGCGTGCCAAGTCATATTTCATTTGGAGGTAATTTTGAAAATGAAAAATCCCTCTGTACCCCCTCTGACGACCCGACAATGATTTCTGTCGACAAATTATTGTTATTCAGATGGAAATGGATATTCTGCACCCCACCATGATGCGTGTCAAGTCATATTGGATTTTTGAAGAAATATTGAAAATGAAAAATCCCTCTATACCCCCTCTAACGACCCGACAATGATTTCTGTTGACGAATTATCGTTATCCAGATGGTAATGAATATTCTGCACCCGACCATGTTGCGTGCCAAGTCTTATTAGATTTTTGAAGAAATTTTGAAAATGAAAAATCCCTCTATACCCCCTCTGCCGACCCGACAAAGATTTCTGTTGACGAATTATTGTTATTTAGATGGAAATGGATATTCTGTACCCCACTATGATGCGTGCCAAGTCATATTTGATTTTTGAAGTCATTTTGAAAATGAAAAATTCCTCTATACCCCCTCTGACGACCCGACAATGATTTCTGTTGACGAATTATTGTTATTTAGATGAAAATGGATATTCTGCACCCCACCATGATGCGTGCCAAGTCATATTGGATATTTGAAGAAATATTGAAAATGAAAAGTCCCTCTATACCCCCTCTAACGACCCGACAATGATTTCTGTTGACGAATTATTGTTATTCAGATGGAAATGAATATTCTGCACCCCACCATGTTGCGTGCCAAGTCATATTTGATTTTGAGGTAATTTTGAAAATGAGAAATCCCTCTATAACCCCTCTAACGGCCCGACAATGATTTCTGTTGACGAATTACTGTTATTCAGATGGAAATAGATATTCTGCACCCCACCATGATGCGTGCCAAGTCATATTGGATTTTTGAAGAAATATTGAAAATGAAAAATCCCCCTCTGTACCCCCTCTGACGACCCGACAATGATTTCTGTTAACAAATTATTGTTATTGAGATGGAAATGGATTTTCTGTACCCCACTATGATGCGTGCCAAGTCATATTTGATTTTTGAAGTCATTTTGAAAATGAAAAATCCCTCTATACCCCCTCTGACGACCCGACAATGATTTCTGTTGACGAATTATTGTTATTTAGATGGAAATGGATATTCTGCACCCCACCATGATGCGTGCCAAGTCATATTTGATTTTGAGGTAATTTTGAAAATGAAAAATCCCTCTATACCCCCTCTGACGACCCGACAATGATTTATGTTAACAAATTATTGTTATTGAGATGGAAATGGATATTCTGTACCCCTCTACGACGCGTGCCAAGTCATATTGGATTTTTGAAGAAATATTGAAAATGAAAAATCCCTCTATACCCCGACAATGATTTCTGTTGACGAATTATTGTTATCCAGATAGAAATGAATATTCTGCACCCCACCATGTTGCGTGCCAAGTCATATTTGATTTTGAGGTAATTTTGAAAATGAAAAATCCCTCTATACCCCCTCTAACGGCCCGACAATGATTTCTGTTGACAAATTATTGTTATTCAGATGGAAATGGATATTTTGCACCCCACCATGATGCGTGCCAAGTCATATTGGATTTTTGAAGAAATATTGAAAATGAAAAATCCCTCTATACCCCCTTTAACGACCCGACAATGATTTCTGTTGACAAATTATTGTTATTCAGATGGAAATGGATATTCTGCACCCCACCATGATGCGTGCCAAGTCATATTAGATTTTTGAGGTAATTTTGAAAATAAAAATCCCTCTATACCCCCTCTGACGACCCGACAATGATTTCTGATGACAAATTGTTGTTATTGAGATGAAAATGGATATTCTGTACCCCAATATGATGCGTGCCAAGTCATATTTGAATTTTGAAGTCATTTTGAAAATGAGAAATCCCTCTATACATCCTCTAACGACCCGACAATGAGTTCTGTTGACGAATTATTGTTATTCAGATAATAAAGGATATTCTGCATCCCACCATGATGCGTGCCAAGTCATATTGGATTTTTGAAGAAATATTGAAAATGAAAAATCCCTCTATACCCCCTCTAACCGACCCGACATTGATTTCTGTTGACGAATTATTGTTATTCAGATGGAAATTAATATTCTGCACTCCACCATGTTGCGTGCCAAGTCATATTTGATTTTGAGGTAATTTTGAAAATGAAAAATCCCCCTCTATTTCCCCTCTGACGACCCGAATTGATTTCTGTCGACAAATTATTGTTATTGAGATGGAAATGGATATTCTGTACCCCACCTTGATGCGTGCCAAGTCATATTAGATTATAGAAGAAATTTTGAAAATGAAAAATCCCTCTATACCCCCTCTGACGACCCGACAATGATTTCTGTTGACGAATTATCGTTATCCACATGGAAATGAATATTCTGCACCCGACCATGTTGCGTGCCTAGTCTTATTAGATTTTTGAAGAAATTTTGGAAATGAAAAATCCCTCTATACCCCCTCTGACGACCCGACAATGATTTCTGTTGACGAATTATTGTTATTTAGATGGAAATGGATATTCTGCACCCCACCATGATGCGTGCCAAGTCATATTTGATTTTGAGGTAATTTTGAAAATGAAAAATCCCTCTATACCCCCTCTGACGACCCGACAATGATTTCTGTTAACAAATTATTGTTATTTAGATAGAAATGGATATTCTGTACCCCACTATGACGCGTGCCAAGTCATATTTGAATTTTGAAGTCATTTTGAAAATGAAAAATCCCTCTATACCCCCTCTGACGACCCGACAATGATTTCTGTCGACGAATTATTGTTATTCAGATGGAATTGGATATTCTGCAACCCACCATGATGCGTGCCAAGTCATATTGGATTTTTGAAGAAATATTGAAAATGAAAAATCCATCTATACACCCTCTAACGACCCGACAATGATTTCTGTTGACGAATTATTGTTATTCAGATGGAAATGGATATTCTGCACCCCACCATGTTGCGTGCCAAGTCATATTTGATTTTGAGGTAATTTTGAAAATGAAAAATCCCTCTATACCCCCTCTAACGGCCCGACAATGATTTCTGTTGACAAATTATTGTTATTCAGATGGAAATGGATATTCTGCACCCCACCATGATGCGTGCCAAGTCATATTTGATTTTGAGGTAATTTTGAAAATGAAAAATCCCTCTATAACCCCTCTGACGACCCGACAATGATTTCTGTTAACAAATTAATGTTATTGAGATGGAAATGGATATTCTGTACCCCACTATGACGCGTGCCAAGTCATATTTGATTTTTGAAGTCATTTTGAAAATGAAAAATCCCTCTATACCCCCTCTGACGACCCGACAATGATTTCTGTCGACGAATTATTGTTATTCAGATGGAAATGGATATTCTGCAACCCACCATGATGCGTGCCAAGTCATATTGGATTTTTGAAGAAATATTGAAAATGAAAAATCCCTCTATACACCCTCTAACGAACCGACAATGATTTCTGTTGACGAATTATTGTTATCCAGATGGAAATGAATATTCTGCACCCCACCATGTTGCGTGCCAAGTCATATTTGATTTTGAGGTAATTTTGAAAATGAAAAATCCCTCTATACCCCCTCTAACGGCCCGACAATGATTTCTGTTGACAAATTATTGTTATTCAGATGGCAATGGATATTTTGCACCCCACCATGATGCGTGCCAGGTCATATTAGATTTTTGAAGTAATTTTTAAAATGAAAAATCCCTCTATACCCCCTCCAACGACCCGTCAATGATTTTTGTTGACGAATTATTGTTATTCAGATGGAAATGGATATTCTGCACCCCACCATGATGCGTGCCAAGTCATATTTCATTTGGAGGTAATTTTGAAAATGAAAAATTCCTCTGTACCCCCTCTGACGACCCGACAATGATTTCTGTCGACAAATTATTGTTATTCAGATGGAAATGGATATTCTGCACCCCACCATGATGCGTGTCAAGTCATATTGGATTTTTGAAGAAATATTGAAAATGAAAAATCCCTCTATACCCCCTCTAACGACCCGACAATGATTTCTGTTGACGAATTATCGTTATCCAGATGGTAATGAATATTCTGCACCCGACCATGTTGCGTGCCAAGTCTTATTAGATTTTTGAAGAAATTTTGAAAATGAAAAATCCCTCTATACCCCCTCTGACGACCCGACAATGATTTCTGTTAACAAATTATTGTTATTGAGATTGAAATGGATATTCTGTACCCCACTATGATGCGTGCCAAGTCATATTTGATTTTGAGGTAATTTTGAAAATGAAAAATCCCTCTATACCCCCTCTAACGGCCCGACAATGATTTCTGTTGACAAATTATTGTTATTCAGATGGAAATGGATATTTTGCACCCCACCATGATGCGTGCCAAGTCATATTGGATTTTTGAAGAAATATTGAAAATGAAAAATCCCTCTATACCCCCTCTAACGACCCGACAATGATTTCTGTTGACAAATTATTGTTATTCAGATGGAAATGGATATTCTGCACCCCACCATGATGCGTGCCAAGTCATATTAGATTTTTGAGGTAATTTTGAAAATAAAAATCCCTCTATACCCCCTCTGACGACCCGACAATGATTTCTGATGACAAATTGTTGTTATTGAGATGAAAATGGATATTCTGTACCCCAATATGATGCGTGCCAAGTCATATTTGAATTTTGAAGTCATTTTGAAAATGAGAAATCCCTCTATACACCCTCTAACGACCCGAAAATGAGTTCTGTTGACGAATTATTGTTATTCAGATAATAAAGGATATTCTGCATCCCACCATGATGCGTGCCAAGTCATATTGGATTTTTGAAGAAATATTGAAAATGAAAAATCCCTCTATACCCCCTCTAACCGACCCGACATTGATTTCTGTTGACGAATTATTGTTATTCAGATGGAAATTAATATTCTGCACTCCACCATGTTGCGTGCCAAGTCATATTTGATTTTGAGATAATTTTGAAAATGAAAAATCCCCCTCTATTTCCCCTCTGACGACCCGAATTGATTTCTGTCGACAAATTATTGTTATTGAGATGGAAATGGATATTCTGTACCCCACCTGGATGCGTGCCAAGTCATATTAGATTATAGAAGAAATTTTGAAAATGAAAAATCCCTCTATACCCCCTCTGACGACCCGACAATGATTTCTGTTGACGAATTATCGTTATCCAGATGGAAATGAATATTCTGCACCCGACCATGTTGCGTGCCTAGTCTTATTAGATTTTTGAAGAAATTTTGGAAATGAAAAATCCCTCTATACCCCCTCTGACGACCCGACACTGATTTCTCTTGACGAATTATTGTTATTTAGATGGAAATGGATATTCTGCACCCCACCATGATGCGTGCCAAGTCATATTTGATTTTGAGGTAATTTTGAAAATGAAAAATCCCTCTATACCACCTCTGACGACCCGACAATGATTTCTGTTAACAAATTATTGTTATTTAGATAGAAATGGATATTCTGTACCCCACTATGACGCGTGCCAAGTCATATTTGAATTTTGAAATCATTTTGAAAATGAAAAATCCCTCTATACCCCCTCTGACGACCCGACAATGATTTCTGTCGACGAATTATTGTTATTCAGATGGAATTGGATATTCTGCAACCCACCATGATGCGTGCCAAGACATATTGGATTTTTGAAGAAATATTGAAAATGAAAAATCCATCTATACACCCTCTAACGACCCGACAATGATTTCTGTTGACGAATTATTATTATTCAGATGGAAATGGATATTCTGCACCCCACCATGATGCGTGCCAAGTCATATTTCATTTGGAGGTAATTTTGAAAATGAAAAATCCCTCTGTACCCCCTCTGACGACCCGACAATGATTTCTGTCGACAAATTATTGTTATTCAGATGGAAATGGATATTCTGCACCCCACCATGATGCGTGTCAAGTCATATTGGATTTTTGAAGAAATATTGAAAATGAAAAATCCCTCTATACCCCCTCTAACGACCCGACAATGATTTCTGTTGACGAATTATCGTTATCCAGATGGTAATGAATATTCTGCACCCGACCATGTTGCGTGCCAAGTCTTATTAGATTTTTGAAGAAATTTTGAAAATGAAAAATCCCTCTATACCCCCTCTGACGACCCGACAAAGATTTCTGTTGACGAATTATTGTTATTTAGATGGAAATGGATATTCTGCACCCCACCATGATGCGTGCCAAGTCATATTTGATTTTGAGGTAATTTTGATAATGAAAAATCCCTCTATACCCCCTCTGACGACCCGACAATGATTTCTGTTAACAAATTAATGTTATTGAGATGAAAATGGATATTCTGTACCCCACTATGACGCGTGCCAAGTCATATTTGATTTTGAGGTAATTTTGAAAATGAAAAATCCCTCTATACCCCCTCTGACGACCCGACAATGATTTCTGTTAACAAATTATTGTTATTTAGATAGAAATGGATATTCTGTACCCCACTATGACGCGTGCCAAGTCATATTTGAATTTTGAGGTAATTTTGAAAATGAAAAATCCCTCTATACCCCCTCTAACGGCCCGACAATGATTTCTGTTGACGAATTATTGTTATTCAGATGGAAATTAATATTCTGCACTCCACCATGTTGCGTGCCAAGTCATATTTGAATTTGAGGTAATTTTGAAAATGAAAAATCCCTCTATACCCCCTCTAACGGCCCGACAATGATTTCTGTTGACAAATTATTGTTATTCAGATGGAAATGGATATTCTGCCCCCCACCATGATGCGTGCCAAGTCATATTAGATTTTTGAAGAAATTTTGAAAATGAAAAATCCCTCTATACCCCCTCCAACGACCCGTCAATGATTTCTGTTGACGAATTATTGTTATTCAGATGGAAATGGATATTCTGCACCCCACCATGATGCGTGCCAAGTCATATTTCATTTGGAGGTAATTTTGAAAATGAAAAATCCCTCTGTACCCCCTCTGACGACCCGACAATGATTTCTGTTGACGAATTATCGTTATCCAGATGGTAATGAATATTCTGCACCCGACCATGTTGCGTGCCAAGTCTTATTAGATTTTCGAAGAAATTTTGAAAATGAAAAATCCCTCTATAACCCCTCTGACGACCCGACAAAGATTTCTGTTGACGAATTATTGTTATTTAGATGGAAATGGATATTCTGCACCCCACCATGATGCGTGCCAAGTCATATTTGATTTTGAGGTAATTTTGAAAATGAAAAATCCCTCTATACCCCCTCTGACGACCCGACAATGATTTCTGTTAACAAATTAATGTTATTGAGATGGAAATGGATATTCTGTACCCCACTATGACGCGTGCCAAGTCATATTTGATTTTTGAAGTCATTTTGAAAATGAAAAATCCCTCTATACCCCCTCTGACGACCCGACAATGATTTCTGTCGACGAATTATTGTTATTCAGATGGAAATGGATATTCTGCAACCCACCATGATGCGTGCCAAGTCATATTGGATTTTTGAAGAAATATTGAAAATGAAAAATCCCTCTATACAACCTCTAACGAACCGACAATGATTTCTGTTGACGAATTATTGTTATCCAGATGGAAATGAATATTCTGCACCCCACCATGTTGCGTGCCAAGTCATACTTGATTTTAAGGTAATTTTGAAAATGAAAAATCCCTCTATACCCCCTCTAACGGCCCGACAATGATTTCTGTTGACAAATTATTGTTATTCAGATGGAAATGGATATTCTGCACCCCACCATGATGCGTGCCAAGTCATATTAGATTTTTGAGGTAATTTTGAAAATAAAAATCCCTCTATACCCCCTCTGACGACCCGACAATGATTTCTGATGACAAATTATTGTTATTGAGATGGAAATGGATATTCTGTACCCCAATATGATGCTTGCCAAGTCATATTTGAATTTTGAAGTCATTTTGAAAATGAGAAATCCCTCTATACACCCTCTAACGACCCGACAATGAGTTCTGTTGACGAATTATTGTTATTCAGATAATAAAGGATATTCTGCATCCCACCATGATGCGTGCCAAGTCATATTGGATTTTTGAAGAAATATTGAAAATGAAAAATCCCTCTATACCCCCTCTAACCGACCCGACATTGATTTCTGTTGACGAATTATTGTTATTCAGATGGAAATTAATATTCTGCACTCCACCATGTTGCGTGCCAAGTCATATTTGATTTTGAGGTAATTTTGAAAATGAAAAATCCCCCTCTATTTCCCCTCTGACGACCCGAATTGATTTCTGTCGACAAATTATTGTTATTGAGATGGAAATGGATATTCTGTACCCCACCTTGATGCGTGCCAAGTCATATTAGATTATAGAAGAAATTTTGAAAATGAAAAATCCCTCTATACCCCCTCTAACGGCCCGACAATGATTTCTGTTGACAAATTATTGTTATTCAGATGGAAATGGATATTTTGCACCCCACCATGATGCGTGCCAAGTCATATTGGATTTTTGAAGAAATATTGAAAATGAAAAATCCCTCTATACCCCCTCTAACGACCCGACAATGATTTCTGTTGACAAATTATTGTTATTCAGATGGAAATGGATATTCTGCACCCCACCATGATGCGTGCCAAGTCATATTAGATTTTTGAGGTAATTTTGAAAATAAAAATCCCTCTATACCCCCTCTGACGACCCGACAATGATTTCTGATGACAAATTGTTGTTATTGAGATGAAAATGGATATTCTGTACCCCAATATGATGCGTGCCAAGTCATATTTGAATTTTGAAGTCATTTTGAAAATGAGAAATCCCTCTATACACCCTCTAACGACCCGACAATGAGTTCTGTTGACGAATTATTGTTATTCAGATAATAAAGGATATTCTGCATCCCACCATGATGCGTGCCAAGTCATATTGGATTTTTGAAGAAATATTGAAAATGAAAAATCCCTCTATACCCCCTCTAACCGACCCGACATTGATTTCTGTTGACGAATTATTGTTATTCAGATGGAAATTAATATTCTGCACTCCACCATGTTGCGTGCCAAGTCATATTTGATTTTGAGGTAATTTTGAAATTGAAAAATCCCCCTCTATTTCCCCTCTGACGACCCGAATTGATTTCTGTCGACAAATTATTGTTATTGAGATGGAAATGGATATTCTGTACCCCACCTTGATGCGTGCCAAGTCATATTAGATTATAGAAGAAATTTTGAAAATGAAAAATCCCTCTATACCCCCTCTGACGACCCGACAATGATTTCTGTTGACGAATTATCGTTATCCAGATGGAAATGAATATTCTGCACCCGACCATGTTGCGTGCCTAGTCTTATTAGATTTTTGAAGAAATTTTGGAAATGAAAAATCCCTCTATACCCCCTCTGACGACCCGACAATGATTTCTGTTGACGAATTATTGTTATTTAGATGGAAATGGATATTCTGCACCCCACCATGATGCGTGCCAAGTCATATTTGATTTTGAGGTAATTTTGAAAATGAAAAATCCCTCTATACCCCCTCTGACGACCCGACAATGATTTCTGTTAACAAATTATTGTTATTTAGATAGAAATGGATATTCTGTACCCCACTATGACGCGTGCCAAGTCATATTTGAATTTTGAAGTCATTTTGAAAATGAAAAATCCCTCTATACCCCCTCTGACGACCCGACAATGATTTCTGTCGACGAATTATTGTTATTCAGATGGAATTGGATATTCTGCAACCCACCATGATGCGTGCCAAGTCATATTGGATTTTTGAAGAAATATTGAAAATGAAAAATCCATCTATACACCCTCTAACGACCCGACAATGATTTCTGTTGACGAATTATTGTTATTCAGATGGAAATGGATATTCTGCACCCCACCATGATGCGTGCCAAGTCATATTTCATTTGGAGGTAATTTTGAAAATGAAAAATCCCTCTGTACCCCCTCTGACGACCCGACAATGATTTCTGTCGACAAATTATTGTTATTCAGATGGAAATGGATATTCTGCACCCCACCATGATGCGTGTCAAGTCATATTGGATTTTTGAAGAAATATTGAAAATGAAAAATCCCTCTATACCCCCTCTAACGACCCGACAATGATTTCTGTTGACGAATTATCGTTATCCAGATGGTAATGAATATTCTGCACCCGACCATGTTGCGTGCCAAGTCTTATTAGATTTTTGAAGAAATTTTGAAAATGAAAAATCCCTCTATACCCCCTCTGCCGACCCGACAAAGATTTCTGTTGACGAATTATTGTTATTTAGATGGAAATGGATATTCTGTACCCCACTATGATGCGTGCCAAGTCATATTTGATTTTTGAAGTCATTTTGAAAATGAAAAATTCCTCTATACCCCCTCTGACGACCCGACAATGATTTCTGTTGACGAATTATTGTTATTTAGATGAAAATGGATATTCTGCACCCCACCATGATGCGTGCCAAGTCATATTGGATATTTGAAGAAATATTGAAAATGAAAAGTCCCTCTATACCCCCTCTAACGACCCGACAATGATTTCTGTTGACGAATTATTGTTATTCAGATGGAAATGAATATTCTGCACCCCACCATGTTGCGTGCCAAGTCATATTTGATTTTGAGGTAATTTTGAAAATGAGAAATCCCTCTATAACCCCTCTAACGGCCCGACAATGATTTCTGTTGACGAATTACTGTTATTCAGATGGAAATAGATATTCTGCACCCCACCATGATGCGTGCCAAGTCATATTGGATTTTTGAAGAAATATTGAAAATGAAAAATCCCCCTCTGTACCCCCTCTGACGACCCGACAATGATTTCTGTTAACAAATTATTGTTATTGAGATGGAAATGGATTTTCTGTACCCCACTATGATGCGTGCCAAGTCATATTTGATTTTTGAAGCCATTTTGAAAATGAAAAATCCCTCTATACCCCCTCTGACGACCCGACAATGATTTCTGTTGACGAATTATTGTTATTTAGATGGAAATGGATATTCTGCACCCCACCATGATGCGTGCCAAGTCATATTTGATTTTGAGGTAATTTTGAAAATGAAAAATCCCTCTATACCCCCTCTGACGACCCGACAATGATTTATGTTAACAAATTATTGTTATTGAGATGGAAATGGATATTCTGTACCCCTCTACGACGCGTGCCAAGTCATATTGGATTTTTGAAGAAATATTGAAAATGAAAAATCCCTCTATACCCCGACAATGATTTCTGTTGACGAATTATTGTTATCCAGATAGAAATGAATATTCTGCACCCCACCATGTTGCGTGCCAAGTCATATTTGATTTTGAGGTAATTTTGAAAATGAAAAATCCCTCTATACCCCCTCTAACGGCCCGACAATGATTTCTGTTGACAAATTATTGTTATTCAGATGGAAATGGATATTTTGCACCCCACCATGATGCGTGCCAAGTCATATTGGATTTTTGAAGAAATATTGAAAATGAAAAATCCCTCTATACCCCCTTTAACGACCCGACAATGATTTCTGTTGACAAATTATTGTTATTCAGATGGAAATGGATATTCTGCACCCCACCATGATGCGTGCCAAGTCATATTAGATTTTTGAGGTAATTTTGAAAATAAAAATCCCTCTATACCCCCTCTGACGACCCGACAATGATTTCTGATGACAAATTGTTGTTATTGAGATGAAAATGGATATTCTGTACCCCAATATGATGCGTGCCAAGTCATATTTGAATTTTGAAGTCATTTTGAAAATGAGAAATCCCTCTATACATCCTCTAACGACCCGACAATGAGTTCTGTTGACGAATTATTGTTATTCAGATAATAAAGGATATTCTGCATCCCACCATGATGCGTGCCAAGTCATATTGGATTTTTGAAGAAATATTGAAAATGAAAAATCCCTCTATACCCCCTCTAACCGACCCGACATTGATTTCTGTTGACGAATTATTGTTATTCAGATGGAAATTAATATTCTGCACTCCACCATGTTGCGTGCCAAGTCATATTTGATTTTGAGGTAATTTTGAAAATGAAAAATCCCCCTCTATTTCCCCTCTGACGACCCGAATTGATTTCTGTCGACAAATTATTGTTATTGAGATGGAAATGGATATTCTGTACCCCACCTTGATGCGTGCCAAGTCATATTAGATTATAGAAGAAATTTTGAAAATGAAAAATCCCTCTATACCCCCTCTGACGACCCGACAATGATTTCTGTTGACGAATTATCGTTATCCACATGGAAATGAATATTCTGCACCCGACCATGTTGCGTGCCTAGTCTTATTAGATTTTTGAAGAAATTTTGGAAATGAAAAATCCCTCTATACCCCCTCTGACGACCCGACAATGATTTCTGTTGACGAATTATTGTTATTTAGATGGAAATGGATATTCTGCACCCCACCATGATGCGTGCCAAGTCATATTTGATTTTGAGGTAATTTTGAAAATGAAAAATCCCTCTATACCCCCTCTGACGACCCGACAATGATTTCTGTTAACAAATTATTGTTATTTAGATAGAAATGGATATTCTGTACCCCACTATGACGCGTGCCAAGTCATATTTGAATTTTGAAGTCATTTTGAAAATGAAAAATCCCTCTATACCCCCTCTGACGACCCGACAATGATTTCTGTCGACGAATTATTGTTATTCAGATGGAATTGGATATTCTGCAACCCACCATGATGCGTGCCAAGTCATATTGGATTTTTGAAGAAATATTGAAAATGAAAAATCCATCTATACACCCTCTAACGACCCGACAATGATTTCTGTTGACGAATTATTGTTATTCAGATGGAAATGGATATTCTGCACCCCACCATGTTGCGTGCCAAGTCATATTTGATTTTGAGGTAATTTTGAAAATGAAAAATCCCTCTATACCCCCTCTAACGGCCCGACAATGATTTCTGTTGACAAATTATTGTTATTCAGATGGAAATGGATATTCTGCACCCCACCATGATGCGTGCCAAGTCATATTTGATTTTGAGGTAATTTTGAAAATGAAAAATCCCTCTATAACCCCTCTGACGACCCGACAATGATTTCTGTTAACAAATTAATGTTATTGAGATGGAAATGGATATTCTGTACCCCACTATGACGCGTGCCAAGTCATATTTGATTTTTGAAGTCATTTTGAAAATGAAAAATCCCTCTATACCCCCTCTGACGACCCGACAATGATTTCTGTCGACGAATTATTGTTATTCAGATGGAAATGGATATTCTGCAACCCACCATGATGCGTGCCAAGTCATATTGGATTTTTGAAGAAATATTGAAAATGAAAAATCCCTCTATACACCCTCTAACGAACCGACAATGATTTCTGTTGACGAATTATTGTTATCCAGATGGAAATGAATATTCTGCACCCCACCATGTTGCGTGCCAAGTCATATTTGATTTTGAGGTAATTTTGAAAATGAAAAATCCCTCTATACCCCCTCTAACGGCCCGACAATGATTTCTGTTGACAAATTATTGTTATTCAGATGGCAATGGATATTTTGCACCCCACCATGATGCGTGCCAGGTCATATTAGATTTTTGAAGTAATTTTTAAAATGAAAAATCCCTCTATACCCCCTCCAACGACCCGTCAATGATTTTTGTTGACGAATTATTGTTATTCAGATGGAAATGGATATTCTGCACCCCACCATGATGCGTGCCAAGTCATATTTCATTTGGAGGTAATTTTGAAAATGAAAAATTCCTCTGTACCCCCTCTGACGACCCGACAATGATTTCTGTCGACAAATTATTGTTATTCAGATGGAAATGGATATTCTGCACCCCACCATGATGCGTGTCAAGTCATATTGGATTTTTGAAGAAATATTGAAAATGAAAAATCCCTCTATACCCCCTCTAACGACCCGACAATGATTTCTGTTGACGAATTATCGTTATCCAGATGGTAATGAATATTCTGCACCCGACCATGTTGCGTGCCAAGTCTTATTAGATTTTTGAAGAAATTTTGAAAATGAAAAATCCCTCTATACCCCCTCTGACGACCCGACAATGATTTCTGTTAACAAATTATTGTTATTGAGATTGAAATGGATATTCTGTACCCCACTATGATGCGTGCCAAGTCATATTTGATTTTTGAAGTCATTTTGAAAATGAAAAATCCCTCTATACCCCCTCTGACGACCCGACAATGATTTATGTTAACAAATTATTGTTATTGAGATGGAAATGGATATTCTGTACCCCTCTATGACGCGTGCCAAGTCATATTGGATTTTTGAAGAAATATTGAAAATGAAAAATCCCTCTATACCCCCTCTGACGACCCGACAATGATTTCTGTTGTCGAATTATTGTTATTTAGATGGAAATGGATATTCTGCACCCCACCATGATGCGTGCCAAGTCATATTTGATTTTGAGGTAATTTTGAAAATGAAAAATCCCTCTATACCCCCTCTGACGACCCGACAATGATTTATGTTAACAAATTATTGTTATTGAGATGGAAATGGATATTCTGTACCCCTCTATGACGCGTGCCAAGTCATATTGGATTTTTGAAGCAATATTGAAAATGAAAAATCCCTCTATACCCCCTCTGACGACCCGACAATGATTTCTGTTGACGAATTATTGTTATCCAGATGGAAATGAATATTCTGCACCCCACCATGTTGCGTGCCAAGTCATATTTGATTTTGAGGTAATTTTGAAAATGAAAAATCCCTCTATACCCCCTCTAACGGCCCGACAATGATTTCTGTTGACAAATTATTGTTATTCAGATGGAAATGGATATTTTGCACCCCACCATGATGCGTGCCAAGTCATATTGGATTTTTGAAGAAATATTGAAAATGAAAAATCCCTCTATACCCCCTCTAACGACCCGACAATGATTTCTGTTGACAAATTATTGTTATTCAGATGGAAATGGATATTCTGCACCCCACCATGATGCGTGCCAAGTCATTTTGAAAATGAAAAATCCCTCTATACCCCCTCTAACGACCCGACAATGATTTCTGTTGACAAATTATTGTTATTCAGATGGAAATGGATATTCTGCACCCCACCATGATGCGTGCCAAGTCATATTAGATTTTTGAGGTAATTTTGAAAATAAAAATCCCTCTATACCCCCTCTGACGACCCGACAATGATTTCTGATGACAAATTATTGTTATTGAGATGGAAATGGATATTCTGTACCCCAATATGATGCGTGCCAAGTCATATTTGAATTTTGAAGTCATTTTGAAAATGAGAAATCCCTCTATACACCCTCTAACGACCCGACAATGAGTTCTGTTGACGAATTATTGTTATTCAGATAATAATGGATATTCTGCATCCCACCATGATGCGTGCCAAGTCATATTAGATTTTTGAAGAAATATTGAAAATGAAAAATCCCTCTATACCCCCTCTAACCGACCCGACAATAATTTCTGTTGACGAATTATTGTTATTCAGATGGAAATTAATATTCTGCACTCCACCATGTTGCGTGCCAAGTCATATTTGATTTTGAGGTAATTTTGAAAATGAAAAATCCCTCTATACCCCCTCTAACGGCCCGACAATGATTTCTGTTGACAAATTATTGTTATTCAGATGGCAATGGATATTTTGCACCCCACCATGATGCGTGCCAAGTCATATTAGATTTTTGAAGAAATTTTGAAAATGAAAAATCCCTCTATACCCCCTCCAACGACCCGTCAATGATTTCTGTTGACGAATTATTGTTATTCAGATGGAAATGGATATTCTGCACCCCACCATGATGCGTGCCAAGTCATATTTCATTTGGAGGTAATTTTGAAAATGAAAAATCCCTCTGTACCCCCTCTGACGACCCGACAATGATTTCTGTCGACAAATTATTGTTATTCAGATGGAAATGGATATTCTGCACCCCACCATGATGCGTGTCAATTCATATTGGATTTTTGAAGAAATATTGAAAATGAAAAATCCCTCTATACCCCCTCTAACGACCCGACAATGATTTCTGTTGACGAATTATCGTTATCCAGATGGTAATGAATATTCTGCACCCGACCATGTTGCGTGCCAAGTCTTATTAGATTTTTGAAGAAATTTTGAAAATGAAAAATCTCTCTATAACCCCTCTGACGACCCGACAAAGATTTCTGTTGACGAATTATTGTTATTTAGAAGGAAATGGATATTCTGCACCCCACCATGATGCGTGCCAAGTCATATTTGATTTTGAGGTAATTTTGAAAATGAAAAATCCCTCTATACCCCCTCTGACGACCCGACAATGATTTCTGTTAACAAATTAATGTTTTTGAGATGGAAATGGATATTCTGTACCCCACTATGACGCGTGCCAAGTCATATTTGATTTTTGAAGTCATTTTGAAAATGAGAAATCCCTCTATACCCCCTCTGACGACCCGACAATGATTTCTGTCGACGAATTATTGTTATTCAGATGGAAATGGATATTCTGCAACCCACCATGATGCGTGCCAAGTCATATTGGATTTTTGAAGAAATATTGAAAATGAAAAATCCCTCTATACACCCTCTAACGAACCGACAATGATTTCTGTTGACGAATTATTGTTATCCAGATGGAAATGAATATTCTGCACCCCAACATGTTGCGTGCCAAGTCATATTTGATTTTAAGGTAATTTTGAAAATGAAAAATCCCTCTATACCCCCTCTAACGGCCCGACAATGATTTCTGTTGACAAATTATTGTTATTCAGATGGAAATGGATATTTTGCACCCCACCATGATGCGTGCCAAGTCATATTGGATTTTTGAAGAAATATTGAAAATGAAAAATCCCTCTATACCCCCTCTAACGACCCGACAATAATTTCTGGTGACAAATTATTGTTGTTCAGATGGAAATGGATATTCTGCACCCCACCATGATGCTTGCCAAGTCATATTAGATTTTAAAGAAATTTTGAAAATGAAAAATCCCTCTATACCCCCTCCAACGACCCGTCAATGATTTCTGTTGACGAATTATTGTTATTCAGATGGGAATGGATATTCTGCACCCCACTATGATGCGTGCCAAGTCATATTTGATTTTGAGGTAATTTTGAAAATGAAAAATCCCTCTAAACCCCCTCTGATGACCCGACAATGATTTCTGTTGAAAAATTATTGTTTTTGAGATGGAAATAAATATTCTGTACCCTACCATGATGCGTGCCAAGTCATATTAGAATATTGAAGAAATTTTGAAAATGAAAAATCCCTCTATACCCCCTCCAACGACCCGTCAATGATTTCTGTTGACGAATTATTGTTATTCAGATGGAAATGAATATTCTGCACCCCACCATGTTGCGTGCCAAGTCATATTTGATTTTGAGGTAATTTTGAAAATGAAAAATCCCTCCATACCCCCTCTGACGACCCGACAATGATTTCTGTTAACAAATTATTGTTATTGAGATGGAAATGGATATTCTGTACCCCACTATGATGCGTGCCAAGTCATATTTGATTTTTGAAGTCATTTTGAAAATGAAAAATCCCTCTATACCCCCTCTGACGACCCGACAATGATTTCTGTTAACAAATTATCGTTATTGAGATGGAAATGGATATTCTGTACCCCACTATGATGCGTGCCAAGTCATATTTGATTTTTGAAGTCATTTTGAAAATGAAAAATTCCTCTATACCCCCTCTGACGACCCGACAATGATTTCTGTTGACGAATTATTGTTATTTAGATGAAAATGGATATTCTGCACCCCACCATGATGCGTGCCAAGTCATATTGGATATTTGAAGAAATATTGAAAATGAAAAGTCCCTCTATACCCCCTCTAACGACCCGACAATGATTTCTGTTGACGAATTATTGTTATTCAGATGGAAATGAATATTCTGCACCCCACCATGTTGCGTGCCAAGTCATATTTGATTTTGAGGTAATTTTGAAAATGAGAAATTCCTCTATACCCCCTCTAACGGCCCGACAATGATTTCTGTTGACGAATTACTGTTATTCAGATGGAAATAGATATTCTGCACCCCACCATGATGCGTGCCAAGTCATATTGGATTTTTGAAGAAATATTGAAAATGAAAAATCCCCCTCTGTACCCCTCTGACGACCCGACAATGATTTCTGTTAACAAATTATTGTTATTGAGATGGAAATGGATTTTCTGTACCCCACTATGATGCGTGCCAAGTCATATTTGATTTTTGAAGTCATTTTGAAAATGAAAAATCCCTCTATACCCCCTCTGACGACCCGACAATGATTTCTGTTGACGAATTATTGTTATTTAGATGGAAATGGATATTCTGCACCCCACCATGATGCGTGCCAAGTCATATTTGATTTTGAGGTAATTTTGAAAATGAAAAATCCCTCTATATTCCCTCTGACGACCCGACAATGATTTATGTTAACAAATTATTGTTATTGAGATGGAAATGGATATTCTGTACCCCTCTATGACGCGTGCCAAGTCATATTGGATTTTTGAAGAAATATTGAAAATGAAAAATCCCTCTATACCCCGACAATGATTTCTGTTGACGAATTATTGTTATCCAGATAGAAATGAATATTCTGCACCCCACCATGTTGCGTGCCAAGTCATATTTGATTTTGAGGTAATTTTGAAAATGAAAAATCCCTCTATACCCCCTCTAACGGCCCGACAATGATTTCTGTTGACAAATTATTGTTATTCAGATGGAAATGGATATTTTGCACCCCACCATGATGCGTGCCAAGTCATATTGGATTTTTGAAGAAATATTGAAAATGAAAAATCCCTCTATACCCCCTCTAACGACCCGACAATGATTTCTGTTGACAAATTATTGTTATTCAGATGGAAATGGATATTCTGCACCCCACCATGATGCGTGCCAAGTCATATTAGATTTTTGAGGTAATTTTGAAAATAAAAATCCCTCTATACCCCCTCTGACGACCCGACAATGATTTCTGATGACAAATTGTTGTTATTGAGATGAAAATGGATATTCTGTACCCCAATATGATGCGTGCCAAGTCATATTTGAATTTTGAAGTCATTTTGAAAATGAGAAATCCCTCTATACACCCTCTAACGACCCGAAAATGAGTTCTGTTGACGAATTATTGTTATTCAGATAATAAAGGATATTCTGCATCCCACCATGATGCGTGCCAAGTCATATTGGATTTTTGAAGAAATATTGAAAATGAAAAATCCCTCTATACCCCCTCTAACCGACCCGACATTGATTTCTGTTGACGAATTATTGTTATTCAGATGGAAATTAATATTCTGCACTCCACCATGTTGCGTGCCAAGTCATATTTGATTTTGAGGTAATTTTGAAAATGAAAAATCCCCCTCTATTTCCCCTCTGACGACCCGAATTGATTTCTGTCGACAAATTATTGTTATTGAGATGGAAATGGATATTCTGTACCCCACCTGGATGCGTGCCAAGTCATATTAGATTATAGAAGAAATTTTGAAAATGAAAAATCCCTCTATACCCCCTCTGACGACCCGACAATGATTTCTGTTGACGAATTATCGTTATCCAGATGGAAATGAATATTCTGCACCCGACCATGTTGCGTGCCTAGTCTTATTAGATTTTTGAAGAAATTTTGGAAATGAAAAATCCCTCTATACCCCCTCTGACGACCCGACACTGATTTCTCTTGACGAATTATTGTTATTTAGATGGAAATGGATATTCTGCACCCCACCATGATGCGTGCCAAGTCATATTTGATTTTGAGGTAATTTTGAAAATGAAAAATCCCTCTATACCACCTCTGACGACCCGACAATGATTTCTGTTAACAAATTATTGTTATTTAGATAGAAATGGATATTCTGTACCCCACTATGACGCGTGCCAAGTCATATTTGAATTTTGAAATCATTTTGAAAATGAAAAATCCCTCTATACCCCCTCTGACGACCCGACAATGATTTCTGTCGACGAATTATTGTTATTCAGATGGAATTGGATATTCTGCAACCCACCATGATGCGTGCCAAGACATATTGGATTTTTGAAGAAATATTGAAAATGAAAAATCCATCTATACACCCTCTAACGACCCGACAATGATTTCTGTTGACGAATTATTGTTATTCAGATGGAAATGGATATTCTGCACCCCACCATGATGCGTGCCAAGTCATATTTCATTTGGAGGTAATTTTGAAAATGAAAAATCCCTCTGTACCCCCTCTGACGACCCGACAATGATTTCTGTCGACAAATTATTGTTATTCAGATGGAAATGGATATTCTGCACCCCACCATGATGCGTGTCAAGTCATATTGGATTTTTGAAGAAATATTGAAAATGAAAAATCCCTCTATACCCCCTCTAACGACCCGACAATGATTTCTGTTGACGAATTATCGTTATCCAGATGGTAATGAATATTCTGCACCCGACCATGTTGCGTGCCAAGTCTTATTAGATTTTTGAAGAAATTTTGAAAATGAAAAATCCCTCTATACCCCCTCTGACGACCCGACAAAAATTTCTGTTGACGAATTATTGTTATTTAGATGGAAATGGATATTCTGCACCCCACCATGATGCGTGCCAAGTCATATTTGATTTTGAGGTAATTTTGATAATGAAAAATCCCTCTATACCCCCTCTGACGACCCGACAATGATTTCTGTTAACAAATTAATGTTATTGAGATGAAAATGGATATTCTGTACCCCACTATGACGCGTGCCAAGTCATATTTGATTTTGAGGTAATTTTGAAAATGAAAAATCCCTCTATACCCCCTCTGACGACCCGACAATGATTTCTGTTAACAAATTATTGTTATTTAGATAGAAATGAATATTCTGTACCCCACTATGACGCGTGCCAAGTCATATTTGAATTTTGAGGTAATTTTGAAAATGAAAAATCCCTCTATACCCCCTCTAACGGCCCGACAATGATTTCTGTTGACGAATTATTGTTATTCAGATGGAAATTAATATTCTGCACTCCACCATGTTGCGTGCCAAGTCATATTTGAATTTGAGGTAATTTTGAAAATGAAAAATCCCTCTATACCCCCTCTAACGGCCCGACAATGATTTCTGTTGACAAATTATTGTTATTCAGATGGAAATGGATATTCTGCCCCCCACCATGATGCGTGCCAAGTCATATTAGATTTTTGAAGAAATTTTGAAAATGAAAAATCCCTCTATACCCCCTCCAACGACCCGTCAATGATTTCTGTTGACGAATTATTGTTATTCAGATGGAAATGGATATTCTGCACCCCACCATGATGCGTGCCAAGTCATATTTCATTTGGAGGTAATTTTGAAAATGAAAAATCCCTCTGTACCCCCTCTGACGACCCGACAATGATTTCTGTTGACGAATTATCGTTATCCAGATGGTAATGAATATTCTGCACCCGACCATGTTGCGTGCCAAGTCTTATTAGATTTTTGAAGAAATTTTGAAAATGAAAAATCCCTCTATAACCCCTCTGACGACCCGACAAAGATTTCTGTTGACGAATTATTGTTATTTAGATGGAAATGGATATTCTGCACCCCACCATGATGCGTGCCAAGTCATATTTGATTTTGAGGTAATTTTGAAAATGAAAAATCCCTCTATACCCCCTCTGACGACCCGACAATGATTTCTGTTAACAAATTAATGTTATTGAGATGGAAATGGATATTCTGTACCCCACTATGACGCGTGCCAAGTCATATTTGATTTTTGAGGTCATTTTGAAAATGAAAAATCCCTCTATACCCCCTCTGACGACCCGACAATGATTTCTGTCGACGAATTATTGTTATTCAGATGGAAATGGATATTCTGCAACCCACCATGATGCGTGCCAAGTCATATTGGATTTTTGAAGAAATATTGAAAATGAAAAATCCCTCTATACACCCTCTAACGAACCGACAATGATTTCTGTTGACGAATTATTGTTATCCAGATGGAAATGAATATTCTGCACCCCACCATGTTGCGTGCCAAGTCATACTTGATTTTAAGGTAATTTTGAAAATGAAAAATCCCTCTATACCCCCTCTAACGGCCCGACAATGATTTCTGTTGACAAATTATTGTTATTCAGATGGAAATGGATATTCTGCACCCCACCATGATGCGTGCCAAGTCATATTAGATTTTTGAGGTAATTTTGAAAATAAAAATCCCTCTATACCCCCTCTGACGACCCGACAATGATTTCTGATGACAAATTATTGTTATTGAGATGGAAATGGATATTCTGTACCCCAATATGATGCGTGCCAAGTCATATTTGAATTTTGAAGTCATTTTGAAAATGAGAAATCCCTCTATACACCCTCTAACGACCCGACAATGAGTTCTGTTGACGAATTATTGTTATTCAGATAATAAAGGATATTCTGCATCCCACCATGATGCGTGCCAAGTCATATTGGATTTTTGAAGAAATATTGAAAATGAAAAATCCCTCTATACCCCCTCTAACCGACCCGACATTGATTTCTGTTGACGAATTATTGTTATTCAGATGGAAATTAATATTCTGCACTCCACCATGTTGCGTGCCAAGTCATATTTGATTTTGAGGTAATTTTGAAAATGAAAAATCCCCCTCTATTTCCCCTCTGACGACCCGAATTGATTTCTGTCGACAAATTATTGTTATTGAGATGGAAATGGATATTCTGTACCCCACCTTGATGCGTGCCAAGTCATATTAGATTATAGAAGAAATTTTGAAAATGAAAAATCCCTCTATACCCCCTCTAACGGCCCGACAATGATTTCTGTTGACAAATTATTGTTATTCAGATGGAAATGGATATTTTGCACCCCACCATGATGCGTGCCAAGTCATATTGGATTTTTGAAGAAATATTGAAAATGAAAAATCCCTCTATACCCCCTCTAACGACCCGACAATGATTTCTGTTGACAAATTATTGTTATTCAGATGGAAATGGATATTCTGCACCCCACCATGATGCGTGCCAAGTCATATTAGATTTTTGAGGTAATTTTGAAAATAAAAATCCCTCTATACCCCCTCTGACGACCCGACAATGATTTCTGATGACAAATTGTTGTTATTGAGATGAAAATGGATATTCTGTACCCCAATATGATGCGTGCCAAGTCATATTTGAATTTTGAAGTCATTTTGAAAATGAGAAATCCCTCTATACACCCTCTAACGACCCGACAATGAGTTCTGTTGACGAATTATTGTTATTCAGATAATAAAGGATATTCTGCATCCCACCATGATGCGTGCCAAGTCATATTGGATTTTTGAAGAAATATTGAAAATGAAAAATCCCTCTATACCCCCTCTAACCGACCCGACATTGATTTCTGTTGACGAATTATTGTTATTCAGATGGAAATTAATATTCTGCACTCCACCATGTTGCGTGCCAAGTCATATTTGATTTTGAGGTAATTTTGAAATTGAAAAATCCCCCTCTATTTCCCCTCTGACGACCCGAATTGATTTCTGTCGACAAATTATTGTTATTGAGATGGAAATGGATATTCTGTACCCCACCTTGATGCGTGCCAAGTCATATTAGATTATAGAAGAAATTTTGAAAATGAAAAATCCCTCTATACCCCCTCTGACGACCCGACAATGATTTCTGTTGACGAATTATCGTTATCCAGATGGAAATGAATATTCTGCACCCGACCATGTTGCGTGCCTAGTCTTATTAGATTTTTGAAGAAATTTTGGAAATGAAAAATCCCTCTATACCCCCTCTGACGACCCGACAATGATTTCTGTTGACGAATTATTGTTATTTAGATGGAAATGGATATTCTGTACCCCACCATGATGCGTGCCAAGTCATATTTGATTTTGAGGTAATTTTGAAAATGAAAAATCCCTCTATACCCCCTCTGACGACCCGACAATGATTTCTGTTAACAAATTATTGTTATTTAGATAGAAATGGATATTCTGTACCCCACTATGACGCGTGCCAAGTCATATTTGAATTTTGAAGTCATTTTGAAAATGAAAAATCCCTCTATACCCCCTCTGACGACCCGACAATGATTTCTGTCGACGAATTATTGTTATTCAGATGGAATTGGATATTCTGCAACCCACCATGATGCGTGCCAAGTCATATTGGATTTTTGAAGAAATATTGAAAATGAAAAATCCATCTATACACCCTCTAACGACCCGACAATGATTTCTGTTGACGAATTATTGTTATTCAGATGGAAATGGATATTCTGCACCCCACCATGATGCGTGCCAAGTCATATTTCATTTGGAGGTAATTTTGAAAATGAAAAATCCCTCTGTACCCCCTCTGACGACCCGACAATGATTTCTGTCGACAAATTATTGTTATTCAGATGGAAATGGATATTCTGCACCCCACCATGATGCGTGTCAAGTCATATTGGATTTTTGAAGAAATATTGAAAATGAAAAATCCCTCTATACCCCCTCTAACGACCCGACAATGATTTCTGTTGACGAATTATCGTTATCCAGATGGTAATGAATATTCTGCACCCGACCATGTTGCGTGCCAAGTCTTATTAGATTTTTGAAGAAATTTTGAAAATGAAAAATCCCTCTATACCCCCTCTGCCGACCCGACAAAGATTTCTGTTGACGAATTATTGTTATTTAGATGGAAATGGATATTCTGTACCCCACTATGATGCGTGCCAAGTCATATTTGATTTTTGAAGTCATTTTGAAAATGAAAAATTCCTCTATACCCCCTCTGACGACCCGACAATGATTTCTGTCGACGAATTATTGTTATTTAGATGAAAATGGATATTCTGCACCCCACCATGATGCGTGCCAAGTCATATTGGATATTTGAAGAAATATTGAAAATGAAAAGTCCCTCTATACCCCCTCTAACGACCCGACAATGATTTCTGTTGACGAATTATTGTTATTCAGATGGAAATGAATATTCTGCACCCCACCATGTTGCGTGCCAAGTCATATTTGATTTTGAGGTAATTTTGAAAATGAGAAATCCCTCTATAACCCCTCTAACGGCCCGACAATGATTTCTGTTGACGAATTACTGTTATTCAGATGGAAATAGATATTCTGCACCCCACCATGATGCGTGCCAAGTCATATTGGATTTTTGAAGAAATATTGAAAATGAAAAATCCCCCTCTGTACCCCCTCTGACGACCCGACAATGATTTCTGTTAACAAATTATTGTTATTGAGATGGAAATGGATTTTCTGTACCCCACTATGATGCGTGCCAAGTCATATTTGATTTTTGAAGTCATTTTGAAAATGAAAAATCCCTATATACCCCCTCTGACGACCCGACAATGATTTCTGTTGACGAATTATTGTTATTTAGATGGAAATGGATATTCTGCACCCCACCATGATGCGTGCCAAGTCATATTTGATTTTGAGGTAATTTTGAAAATGAAAAATCCCTCTATACCCCCTCTGACGACCCGACAATGATTTATGTTAACAAATTATTGTTATTGAGATGGAAATGGATATTCTGTACCCCTCTACGACGCGTGCCAAGTCATATTGGATTTTTGAAGAAATATTGAAAATGAAAAATCCCTCTATACCCCGACAATGATTTCTGTTGACGAATTATTGTTATCCAGATAGAAATGAATATTCTGCACCCCACCATGTTGCGTGCCAAGTCATATTTGATTTTGAGGTAATTTTGAAAATGAAAAATCCCTCTATACCCCCTCTAACGGCCCGACAATGATTTCTGTTGACAAATTATTGTTATTCAGATGGAAATGGATATTTTGCACCCCACCATGATGCGTGCCAAGTCATATTGGATTTTTGAAGAAATATTGAAAATGAAAAATCCCTCTATACCCCCTTTAACGACCCGACAATGATTTCTGTTGACAAATTATTGTTATTCAGATGGAAATGGATATTCTGCACCCCACCATGATGCGTGCCAAGTCATATTAGATTTTTGAGGTAATTTTGAAAATAAAAATCCCTCTATACCCCCTCTGACGACCCGACAATGATTTCTGATGACAAATTGTTGTTATTGAGATGAAAATGGATATTCTGTACCCCAATATGATGCGTGCCAAGTCATATTTGAATTTTGAAGTCATTTTGAAAATGAGAAATCCCTCTATACATCCTCTAACGACCCGACAATGAGTTCTGTTGACGAATTATTGTTATTCAGATAATAAAGGATATTCTGCATCCCACCATGATGCGTGCCAAGTCATATTGGATTTTTGAAGAAATATTGAAAATGAAAAATCCCTCTATACCCCCTCTAACCGACCCGACATTGATTTCTGTTGACGAATTATTGTTATTCAGATGGAAATTAATATTCTGCACTCCACCATGTTGCGTGCCAAGTCATATTTGATTTTGAGGTAATTTTGAAAATGAAAAATCCCCCTCTATTTCCCCTCTGACGACCCGAATTGATTTCTGTCGACAAATTATTGTTATTGAGATGGAAATGGATATTCTGTACCCCACCTTGATGCGTGCCAAGTCATATTAGATTATAGAAGAAATTTTGAAAATGAAAAATCCCTCTATACCCCCTCTGACGACCCGACAATGATTTCTGTTGACGAATTATCGTTATCCAGATGGAAATGAATATTCTGCACCCGACCATGTTGCGTGCCTAGTCTTATTAGATTTTTGAAGAAATTTTGGAAATGAGAAATCCCTCTATACCCCCTCTGACGACCCGACAATGATTTCTGTTGACGAATTATTGTTATTTAGATGGAAATGGATATTCTGCACCCCACCATGATGCGTGCCAAGTCATATTTGATTTTGAGGTAATTTTGAAAATGAAAAATCCCTCTATACCCCCTCTGACGACCCGACAATGATTTCTGTTAACAAATTATTGTTATTTAGATAGAAATGGATATTCTGTACCCCACTATGACGCGTGCCAAGTCATATTTGAATTTTGAAGTCATTTTGAAAATGAAAAATCCCTCTATACCCCCTCTGACGACCCGACAATGATTTCTGTCGACGAATTATTGTTATTCAGATGGAATTGGATATTCTGCAACCCACCATGATGCGTGCCAAGTCATATTGGATTTTTGAAGAAATATTGAAAATGAAAAATCCATCTATACACCCTCTAACGACCCGACAATGATTTCTGTTGACGAATTATTGTTATTCAGATGGAAATGGATATTCTGCACCCCACCATGTTGCGTGCCAAGTCATATTTGATTTTGAGGTAATTTTGAAAATGAAAAATCCCTCTATACCCCCTCTAACGGCCCGACAATGATTTCTGTTGACAAATTATTGTTATTCAGATGGAAATGGATATTCTGCACCCCACCATGATGCGTGCCAAGTCATATTTGATTTTGAGGTAATTTTGAAAATGAAAAATCCCTCTATAACCCCTCTGACGACCCGACAATGATTTCTGTTAACAAATTAATGTTATTGAGATGGAAATGGATATTCTGTACCCCACTATGACGCGTGCCAAGTCATATTTGATTTTTGAAGTCATTTTGAAAATGAAAAATCCCTCTATACCCCCTCTGACGACCCGACAATGATTTCTGTCGACGAATTATTGTTATTCAGATGGAAATGGATATTCTGCAACCCACCATGATGCGTGCCAAGTCATATTGGATTTTTGAAGAAATATTGAAAATGAAAAATCCCTCTATACACCCTCTAACGAACCGACAATGATTTCTGTTGACGAATTATTGTTATCCAGATGGAAATGAATATTCTGCACCCCACCATGTTGCGTGCCAAGTCATATTTGATTTTGAGGTAATTTTGAAAATGAAAAATCCCTCTATACCCCCTCTAACGGCCCGACAATGATTTCTGTTGACAAATTATTGTTATTCAGATGGCAATGGATATTTTGCACCCCACCATGATGCGTGCCAGGTCATATTAGATTTTTGAAGTAATTTTTAAAATGAAAAATCCCTCTATACCCCCTCCAACGACCCGTCAATGATTTCTGTTGACGAATTATTGTTATTCAGATGGAAATGGATATTCTGCACCCCACCATGATGCGTGCCAAGTCATATTTCATTTGGAGGTAATTTTGAAAATGAAAAATTCCTCTGTACCCCCTCTGACGACCCGACAATGATTTCTGTCGACAAATTATTGTTATTCAGATGGAAATGGATATTCTGCACCCCACCATGATGCGTGTCAAGTCATATTGGATTTTTGAAGAAATATTGAAAATGAAAAATCCCTCTATACCCCCTCTAACGACCCGACAATGATTTCTGTTGACGAATTATCGTTATCCAGATGGTAATGAATATTCTGCACCCGACCATGTTGCGTGCCAAGTCTTATTAGATTTTTGAAGAAATTTTGAAAATGAAAAATCCCTCTATACCCCCTCTGACGACCCGACAATGATTTCTGTTAACAAATTATTGTTATTGAGATTGAAATGGATATTCTGTACCCCACTATGATGCGTGCCAAGTCATATTTGATTTTTGAAGTCATTTTGAAAATGAAAAATCCCTCTATACCCCCTCTGACGACCCGACAATGATTTATGTTAACAAATTATTGTTATTGAGATGGAAATGGATATTCTGTACCCCTCTATGACGCGTGCCAAGTCATATTGGATTTTTGAAGAAATATTGAAAATGAAAAATCCCTCTATACCCCCTCTGACGACCCGACAATGATTTCTGTTGTCGAATTATTGTTATTTAGATGGAAATGGATATTCTGCACCCCACCATGATGCGTGCCAAGTCATATTTGATTTTGAGGTAATTTTGAAAATGAAAAATCCCTCTATACCCCCTCTGACGACCCGACAATGATTTATGTTAACAAATTATTGTTATTGAGATGGAAATGGATATTCTGTACCCCTCTATGACGCGTGCCAAGTCATATTGGATTTTTGAAGCAATATTGAAAATGAAAAATCCCTCTATACCCCCTCTGACGACCCGACAATGATTTCTGTTGACGAATTATTGTTATCCAGATGGAAATGAATATTCTGCACCCCACCATGTTGCGTGCCAAGTCATATTTGATTTTGAGGTAATTTTGAAAATGAAAAATCCCTCTATACCCCCTCTAACGGCCCGACAATGATTTCTGTTGACAAATTATTGTTATTCAGATGGAAATGGATATTTTGCACCCCACCATGATGCGTGCCAAGTCATATTGGATTTTTGAAGAAATATTGAAAATGAAAAATCCCTCTATACCCCCTCTAACGACCCGACAATGATTTCTGTTGACAAATTATTGTTATTCAGATGGAAACGGATATTCTGCACCCCACCATGATGCGTGCCAAGTCATATTAGATTTTTGAGGTAATTTTGAATATAAAAATCCCTCTATACCCCCTCTGACGACCCGACAATGATTTCTGATGACAAATTATTGTTATTGAGATGGAAATGGATATTCTGTACCCCAATATGATGCGTGCCAAGTCATATTTGAATTTTGAAGTCATTTTGAAAATGAGAAATCCCTCTATACACCCTCTAACGACCCGACAATGAGTTCTGTTGACGAATTATTGTTATTCAGATAATAATGGATATTCTGCATCCCACCATGATGCGTGCCAAGTCATTTTGAAAATGAGAAATCCCTCTGTACACCCTCTAACGACCCGACAATGAGTTCTGTTGACGAATTATTGTTATTCAGATAATAATGGATATTCTGCATCCCACCATGATGCGTGCCAAGTCATATTAGATTTTTGAAGAAATATTGAAAATGAAAAATCCCTCTATACCCCCTCTAACCGACCCGACAATAATTTCTGTTGACGAATTATTGTTATTCAGATGGAAATTAATATTCTGCACTCCACCATGTTGCGTGCCAAGTCATATTTGATTTTGAGGTAATTTTGAAAATGAAAAATCCCTCTATACCCCCTCTAACGGCCCGACAATGATTTCTGTTGACAAATTATTGTTATTCAGATGGCAATGGATATTTTGCACCCCACCATGATGCGTGCCAAGTCATATTAGATTTTTGAAGAAATTTTGAAAATGAAAAATCCCTCTATACCCCCTCCAACGACCCGTCAATGATTTCTGTTGACGAATTATTGTTATTCAGATGGAAATGGATATTCTGCACCCCACCATGATGCGTGCCAAGTCATATTTAATTTGGAGGTAATTTTGAAAATGAAAAATCCCTCTGTACCCCCTCTGACGACCCGACAATGATTTCTGTCGACAAATTATTGTTATTCAGATGGAAATGGATATTCTGCACCCCACCATGATGCGTGTCAAGTCATATTGGATTTTTGAAGAAATATTGAAAATGAAAAATCCCTCTATACCCCCTCTAACGACCCGACAATGATTTCTGTTGACGAATTATCGTTATCCAGATGGTAATGAATATTCTGCACCCGACCATGTTGCGTGCCAAGTCTTATTAGATTTTTGAAGAAATTTTGAAAATGAAAAATCCCTCTATAACCCCTCTGACGACCCGACAAAGATTTCTGTTGACGAATTATTGTTATTTAGATGGAAATGGATATTCTGCACCCCACCATGATGCGTGCCAAGTCATATTTGATTTTGAGGTAATTTTGAAAATGAAAAATCCCTCTATACCCCCTCTGACGACCCGACAATGATTTCTGTTAACAAATTAATGTTTTTGAGATGGAAATGGATATTCTGTACCCCACTATGACGCGTGCCAAGTCATATTTGATTTTTGAAGTCATTTTGAAAATGAAAAATCCCTCTATACCCCCTCTGACGACCCGACAATGATTTCTGTCGACGATTTATTGTTATTCAGATGGAAATGGATATTCTGCAACCCACCATGATGCGTGCCAAGTCATATTGGATTTTTGAAGAAATATTGAAAATGAAAAATCCCTCTATACACCCTCTAACGAACCGACAATGATTTCTGTTGACGAATTATTGTTATCCAGATGGAAATGAATATTCTGCACCCCAACATGTTGCGTGCCAAGTCATATTTGATTTTAAGGTAATTTTGAAAATGAAAAATCCCGCTATACCCCCTCTAACGACCCGACAATAATTTCTGGTGACAAATTATTGTTGTTCAGATGGAAATGGATATTCTGCACCCCACTCTGATGCGTGCCAAGTCATATTTGATTTTGAGGTAATTTTGAAAATGAAAAATCCCTCTATACCCCCTCTGATGACCCGACAATGATTTCTGTTGAAAAATTATTGTTTTTGAGATGGAAATAAATATTCTGTACCCTACCATGATGCGTGCCAAGTCATATTAGAATATTGAAGAAATTTTGAAAATGAAAAATCCCTCTATACCCCCTCCAACGACCCGTCAATGATTTCTGTTGACGAATTATTGTTATTCAGATGGAAATGAATATTCTGCACCCCACCATGTTGCGTGCCAAGTCATATTTGATTTTGAGGTAATTTTGAAAATGAAAAATCCCTCCATACCCCCTCTGACGACCCGACAATGACTTCTGTTAACAAATTATTGTTATTGAGATGGAAATGGATATTCTGTACCCCACTATGATGCGTGCCAAGTCATATTTGATTTTTGAAGTCATTTTGAAAATGAAAAATCCCTCTATACCCCCTCTGACGACCCGACAATGATTTCTGTCGACAAATTATAGTTATTCAGATGGAAATGGATATTCTGCACCCCACCATGATGCGTGTCAAGTCATATTGGATTTTTGAAGAAATATTGAAAATGAAAAATCCCTCTATACCCCCTCTAACGACCCGACAATGATTTCTGTTGACGAATTATTGTTATCCAGATGGTAATGAATATTCTGCACCCGACCATGTTGCGTGCCAAGTCTTATTAGATTTTTGAAGAAATTTTGAAAATGAAAAATCCCTCTATAACCCCTCTGACGACCCGACAAAGATTTCTGTTGACGAATTATTGTTATTTAGATGGAAATGGATATTCTGCACCCCACCATGATGCGTGCCAAGTCATATTTGATTTTGAGGTAATTTTGAAAATGAAAAATCCCTCTATACCCCCTCTGACGACCCGACAATGATTTCTGTTAACAAATTAATGTTTTTGAGATGGAAATGGATATTCTGTACCCCACTATGACGCGTGCCAAGTCATATTTGATTTTTGAAGTCATTTTGAAAATGAAAAATCCCTCTATACCCCCTCTGACGACCCGACAATGATTTCTGTCGACGAATTATTGTTATTCAGATGGAAATGGATATTCTGCAACCCACCATGATGCGTGCCAAGTCATATTGGATTTTTGAAGAAATATTGAAATTGAAAAATCCCTCTATACACCCTCTAACGAACCGACAATGATTTCTGTTGACGAATTATTGTTATCCAGATGGAAATGAATATTCTGCACCCCAACATGTTGCGTGCCAAGTCATATTTGATTTTAAGGTAATTTTGAAAATGAAAAATCCCTCTAAACCCCCTCTAACGACCCGACAATAATTTCTGGTGACAAATTATTGTTGTTCAGATGGAAATGGATATTCTGCACCCCACCATGATGCTTGCCAAGTCATATTAGATTTTAAAGAAATTTTGAAAATGAAAAATCCCTCTATACCCCCTCCAACGACCCGTCAATGATTTCTGTTGACGAATTATTGTTATTCAGATGGGAATGGATATTCTGCACCCCACTATGATGCGTGCCAAGTCATATTTGATTTTGAGGTAATTTTGAAAATGAAAAATCCCTCTATACCCCCTCTGATGACCCGACAATGATTTCTGTTGAAAAATAATTGTTTTTGAGATGGAAATAAATATTCTGTACCCTACCATGATGCGTGCCAAGTCATATTAGAATATTGAAGAAATTTTGAAAATGAAAAATCACTCTATACCCCCTCCAACGACCCGTCAATGATTTCTGTTGACGAATTATTGTTATTCAGATGGAAATGAATATTCTGCACCCCACCATGTTGCGTGCCAAGTCATATTTGATTTTGAGGTAATTTTGAAAATGAAAAATCCCTCCATACCCCCTCTGACGACCCGACAATGATTTCTGTTAACAAATTATTGTTATTGAGATGGAAATGGATATTCTGTACCCCACTATGATGCGTGCCAAGTCATATTTGATTTTTGAAGTCATTTTGAAAATGAAAAATCCCTCTATACCCCCTCTGACGACCCGACAATGATTTCTGTTAACAAATTATTGTTATTGAGATGGAAATGGATATTCTGTACCCCACTATGATGCGTGCCAAGTCATATTTGATTTTTGAAGTCATTTTGAAAATGAAAAATCCCTCTATACCCCCTCTGACGACCCGACAATGATTTCTGTTAACAAATTATTGTTATTGAGATGGAAATGGATATTCTGTACCCCACCTTGATGCGTGCCAAGTCATATTAGATTATAGAAGAAATTTTGAAAATGAAAAATCCCTCTATACCCCCTCTAACGGCCCGACAATGATTTCTGTTGACAAATTATTGTTATTCAGATGGAAATGGATATTTTGCACCCCACCATGATGCGTGCCAAGTCATATTGGATTTTTGAAGAAATATTGAAAATGAAAAATCCCTCTATACCCCCTCTAACGACCCGACAATGATTTCTGTTGACAAATTATTGTTATTCAGATGAAAATGGATATTCTGCACCCCACCATGATGCGTGCCAAGTCATATTAGATTTTTGAGGTAATTTTGAAAATAAAAATCCCTCTATACCCCCTCTGACGACCCGACAATGATTTCTGATGACAAATTGTTGTTATTGAGATGAAAATGGAGATTCTGTACCCCAATATGATGCGGGCCAAGTCATATTTGAATTTTGAAGTCATTTTGAAAATGAGAAATCCCTCTATACACCCTCTAACGACCCGACAATTAGTTCTGTTGACGAATTATTGTTATTCAGATATTAAAGGATATTCTGCATCCCACCATGATGCGTGCCAAGTCATATTGGATTTTTGAAGAAATATTGAAAATGAAAAATCCCTCTATACCCCCTCTAACCGACCCGACATTGATTTCTGTTGACGAATTATTGTTATTCAGATGGAAATTAATATTCTGCACTCCACCATGTTGCGTGCCAAGTCATATTTGATTTTGAGGTAATTTTGAAAATGAAAAATCCCCCTCTATTTCCCCTCTGACGACCCGAATTGATTTCTGTCGACAAATTATTGTTATTGAGATGGAAATGGATATTCTGTACCCCACCTTGATGCGTGCCAAGTCATATTAGATTATAGAAGAAATTTTGAAAATGAAAAATCCCTCTATACCCCCTCTGACGACCCGACAATGATTTCTGTTGACGAATTATCGTTATCCAGATGGAAATGAATATTCTGCACCCGACCATGTTGCGTGCCTAGTCTTATTAGATTTTTGAAGAAATTTTGGAAATGAAAAATCCCTCTATACCCCCTCTGACGACCCGACAATGGTTTCTGTTGACGAATTATTGTTATTTAGATGGAAATGGATATTCTGCACCCCACCATGATGCGTGCCAAGTCATATTTGATTTTGAGGTAATTTTGAAAATGAAAAATCCCTCTATACCCCCTCTGACGACCCGACAATGATTTCTGTTAACAAATTATTGTTATTTAGATAGAAATGGATATTCTGTACCCCACTATGACGCGTGCCAAGTCATATTTGAATTTTGAAGTCATTTTGAAAATGAAAAATCCCTCTATACCCCCTCTGACGACCCGACAATGATTTCTGTCGACGAATTATTGTTATTCAGATGGAATTGGATATTCTGCAACCCACCATGATGCGTGCCAAGTCATATTGGATTTTTGAAGAAATATTGAAAATGAAAAATCCATCTATACACCCTCTAACGACCCGACAATGATTTCTGTTGACGAATTATTGTTATTCAGATGGAAATGGATATTCTGCACCCCACCATGATGCGTGCCAAGTCATATTTCATTTGGAGGTAATTTTGAAAATGAAAAATCCCTCTGTACCCCCTCTGACGACCCGACAATGATTTCTGTCGACAAATTATTGTTATTCAGATGGAAATGGATATTCTGCACCCCACCATGATGCGTGTCAAGTCATATTGGATTTTTGAAGAAATATTGAAAATGAAAAATCCCTCTATACCCCCTCTAACGACCCGACAATGATTTCTGTTGACGAATTATCGTTATCCAGATGGTAATGAATATTCTGCACCCGACCATGTTGCGTGCCAAGTCTTATTAGATTTTTGAAGAAATTTTGAAAATGAAAAATCCCTCTATACCCCCTCTGCCGACCCGACAAAGATTTCTGTTGACGAATTATTGTTATTTAGATGGAAATGGATATTCTGTACCCCACTATGATGCGTGCCAAGTCATATTTGATTTTTGAAGTCATTTTGAAAATGAAAAATTCCTCTATACCCCCTCTGACGACCCGACAATGATTTCTGTTGACGAATTATTGTTATTTAGATTAAAATGGATATTCTGCACCCCACCATGATGCGTGCCAAGTCATATTGGATATTTGAAGAAATATTGAAAATGAAAAGTCCCTCTATACCCCCTCTAACGACCCGACAATGATTTCTGTTGACGAATTATTGTTATTCAGATGGAAATGAATATTCTGCACCCCACCATGTTGCGTGCCAAGTCATATTTGATTTTGAGGTAATTTTGAAAATGAGAAATCCCTCTATACCCCCTCTAACGGCCCGACAATGATTTCTGTTGACGAATTACTGTTATTCAGATGGAAATAGATATTCTGCACCCCACCATGATGCGTGCCAAGTCATATTGGATTTTTGAAGAAATATTGAAAATGAAAAATCCCCCTCTGTACCCCCTCTGACGACCCGACAATGATTTCTGTTAACAAATTATTGTTATTGAGATGGAAATGGATTTTCTGTACCCCACTATGATGCGTGCCAAGTCATATTTGATTTTTGAAGTCATTTTGAAAATGAAAAATCCCTCTATACCCCCTCTGACGACCCGACAATGATTTCTGTTGACGAATTATTGTTATTTAGATGGAAATGGATATTCTGCACCCCACCATGATGCGTGCCAAGTCATATTTGATTTTGAGGTAATTTTGAAAATGAAAAATCCCTCTATACCCCCTCTGACGACCCGACAATGATTTATGTTAACAAATTATTGTTATTGAGATGGAAATGGATATTCTGTACCCCTCAATGACGCGTGCCAAGTCATATTGGATTTTTGAAGAAATATTGAAAATGAAAAATCCCTCTATACCCCGACAATGATTTCTGTTGACGAATTATTGTTATCAAGATAGAAATGAATATTCTGCACCCCACCATGTTGCGTGCCAAGTCATATTTGATTTTGAGGTAATTTTGAAAATGAAAAATCCCTCTATACCCCCTCTAACGGCCCGACAATGATTTCTGTTGACAAATTATTGTTATTCAGATGGAAATGGATATTTTGCACCCCACCATGATGCGTGCCAAGTCATATTGGATTTTTGAAGAAATATTGAAAATGAAAAATCCCTCTATACCCCCTTTAACGACCCGACAATGATTTCTGTTGACAAATTATTGTTATTCAGATGGAAATGGATATTCTGCACCCCACCATGATGCGTGCCAAGTCATATTAGATTTTTGAGGTAATTTTGAAAATAAAAATCCCTCTATACCCCCTCTGACGACCCGACAATGATTTCTGATGACAAATTGTTGTTATTGAGATGAAAATGGATATTCTGTACCCCAATATGATGCGTGCCAAGTCATATTTGAATTTTGAAGTCATTTTGAAAATGAGAAATCCCTCTATACATCCTCTAACGACCCGACAATGAGTTCTGTTGACGAATTATTGTTATTCAGATAATAAAGGATATTCTGCATCCCACCATGATGCGTGCCAAGTCATATTGGATTTTTGAAGAAATATTGAAAATGAAAAATCCCTCTATACCCCCTCTAACCGACCCGACATTGATTTCTGTTGACGAATTATTGTTATTCAGATGGAAATTAATATTCTGCACTCCACCATGTTGCGTGCCAAGTCATATTTGATTTTGAGGTAATTTTGAAAATGAAAAATCCCCCTCTATTTCCCCTCTGACGACCCGAATTGATTTCTGTCGACAAATTATTGTTATTGAGATGGAAATGGATATTCTGTACCCCACCTTGATGCGTGCCAAGTCATATTAGATTATAGAAGAAATTTTGAAAATGAAAAATCCCTCTATACCCCCTCTGACGACCCGACAATGATTTCTGTTGACGAATTATCGTTATCCAGATGGAAATGAATATTCTGCACCCGACCATGTTGCGTGCCTAGTCTTATTAGATTTTTGAAGAAATTTTGGAAATGAAAAATCCCTCTATACCCCCTCTGGCGACCCGACAATGATTTCTGTTGACGAATTATTGTTATTTAGATGGAAATGGATATTCTGCACCCCACCATGATGCGTGCCAAGTCATATTTGATTTTGAGGTAATTTTGAAAATGAAAAATCCCTCTATACCCCCTCTGACGACCCGACAATGATTTCTGTTAACAAATTATTGTTATTTAGATAGAAATGGATATTCTGTACCCCACTATGACGCGTGCCAAGTCATATTTGAATTTTGAAGTCATTTTGAAAATGAAAAATCCCTCTATACCCCCTCTGACGACCCGACAATGATTTCTGTCGACGAATTATTGTTATTCAGATGGAATTGGATATTCTGCAACCCACCATGATGCGTGCCAAGTCATATTGGATTTTTGAAGAAATATTGAAAATGAAAAATCCATCTATACACCCTCTAACGACCCGACAATGATTTCTGTTGACGAATTATTGTTATTCAGATGGAAATGGATATTCTGCACCCCACCATGTTGCGTGCCAAGTCATATTTGATTTTGAGGTGATTTTGAAAATGAAAAATCCCTCTATACCCCCTCTAACGGCCCGACAATGATTTCTGTTGACAAATTATTGTTATTCAGATGGAAATGGATATTCTGCACCCCACCATGATGCGTGCCAAGTCATATTTGATTTTGAGGTAATTTTGAAAATGAAAAATCCCTCTATAACCCCTCTGACGACCCGACAATGATTTCTGTTAACAAATTAATGTTATTGAGATGGAAATGGATATTCTGTACCCCACTATGACGCGTGCCAAGTCATATTTGATTTTTGAAGTCATTTTGAAAATGAAAAATCCCTCTATACCCCCTCTGACGACCCGACAATGATTTCTGTCGACGAATTATTGTTATTCAGATGGAAATGGATATTCTGCAACCCACCATGATGCGTGCCAAGTCATATTGGATTTTTGAAGAAATATTGAAAATGAAAAATCCCTCTATACACCCTCTAACGAACCGACAATGATTTCTGTTGACGAATTATTGTTATCCAGATGGAAATGAATATTCTGCACCCCACCATGTTGCGTGCCAAGTCATATTTGATTTTGAGGTAATTTTGAAAATGAAAAATCCCTCTATACCCCCTCTAACGGCCCGACAATGATTTCTGTTGACAAATTATTGTTATTCAGATGGCAATGGATATTTTGCACCCCACCATGATGCGTGCCAGGTCATATTAGATTTTTGAAGTAATTTTTAAAATGAAAAATCCCTCTATACCCCCTCCAACAACCCGTCAATGATTTCTGTTGACGAATTATTGTTATTCAGATGGAAATGGATATTCTGCACCCCACCATGATGCGTGCCAAGTCATATTTCATTTGGAGGTAATTTTGAAAATGAAAAATTCCTCTGTACCCCCTCTGACGACCCGACAATGATTTCTGTCGACAAATTATTGTTATTCAGATGGAAATGGATATTCTGCACCCCACCATGATGCGTGTCAAGTCATATTGGATTTTTGAAGAAATATTGAAAATGAAAAATCCCTCTATACCCCCTCTAACGACCCGACAATGATTTCTGTTGACGAATTATCGTTATCCAGATGGTAATGAATATTCTGCACCCGACCATGTTGCGTGCCAAGTCTTATTAGATTTTTGAAGAAATTTTGAAAATGAAAAATCCCTCTATACCCCCTCTGACGACCCGACAATGATTTCTGTTAACAAATTATTGTTATTGAGATTGAAATGGATATTCTGTACCCCACTATGATGCGTGCCAAGTCATATTTGATTTTTGAAGTCATTTTGAAAATGGAAAATCCCTCTATACCCCCTCTGACGACCCGACAATGATTTATGTTAACAAATTATTGTTATTGAGATGGAAATGGATATTCTGTACCCCTCTATGACGCGTGCCAAGTCATATTGGATTTTTGAAGAAATATTGAAAATGAAAAATCCCTCTATACCCCCTCTGACGACCCGACAATGATTTCTGTTGACGAATTATTGTTATCCAGATGGAAATGAATATTCTGCACCCCACCATGTTGCGTGCCAAGTCATATTTGATTTTGAGGTAATTTTGAAAATGAAAAATCCCTCTATACCCCCTCTAACGGCCCGACAATGATTTCTGTTGACAAATTATTGTTATTCAGATGGAAATGGATATTTTGCACCCCACCATGATGCGTGCCAAGTCATATTGGATTTTTGAAGAAATATTGAAAATGAAAAATCCCTCTATACCCCCTCTAACGACCCGACAATGATTTCTGTTGACAAATTATTGTTATTCAGATGGAAATGGATATTCTGCACCCCACCATGATGCGTGCCAAGTCATATTAGATTTTTGAGGTAATTTTGAATATAAAAATCCCTCTATACCCCCTCTGACGACCCGACAATGATTTCTGATGACAAATTATTGTTATTGAGATGGAAATGGATATTCTGTACCCCAATATGATGCGTGCCAAGTCATATTTGAATTTTGAAGTCATTTTGAAAATGAGAAATCCCTCTATACACCCTCTAACGACCCGACAATGAGTTCTGTTGACGAATTATTGTTATTCAGATAATAATGGATATTCTGCATCCCACCATGATGCGTGCCAAGTCATTTTGAAAATGAGAAATCCCTCTGTACACCCTCTAACGACCCGACAATGAGTTCTGTTGACGAATTATTGTTATTCAGATAATAATGGATATTCTGCATCCCACCATGATGCGTGCCAAGTCATATTAGATTTTTGAAGAAATATTGAAAATGAAAAATCCCTCTATACCCCCTCTAACCGACCCGACAATAATTTCTGTTGACGAATTATTGTTATTCAGATGGAAATTAATATTCTGCACTCCACCATGTTGCGTGCCAAGTCATATTTGATTTTGAGGTAATTTTGAAAATGAAAAATCCCTCTATACCCCCTCTAACGGCCCGACAATGATTTCTGTTGACAAATTATTGTTATTCAGATGGCAATGGATATTTTGCACCCCACCATGATGCGTGCCAAGTCATATTAGATTTTTGAAGAAATTTTGAAAATGAAAAATCCCTCTATACCCCCTCCAACGACCCGTCAATGATTTCTGTTGACGAATTAGTGTTATTCAGATGGAAATGGATATTCTGCACCCCACCATGATGCGTGCCAAGTCATATTTAATTTGGAGGTAATTTTGAAAATGAAAAATCCCTCTGTACCCCCTCTGACGACCCGACAATGATTTCTGTCGACAAATTATTGTTATTCAGATGGAAATGGATATTCTGCACCCCACCATGATGCGTGTCAAGTCATATTGGATTTTTGAAGAAATATTGAAAATGAAAAATCCCTCTATACCCCCTCTAACGACCCGACAATGATTTCTGTTGACGAATTATCGTTATCCAGATGGTAATGAATATTCTGCACCCGACCATGTTGCGTGCCAAGTCTTATTAGATTTTTGAAGAAATTTTGAAAATGAAAAATCCCTCTATAACCCCTCTGACGACCCGACAAAGATTTCTGTTGACGAATTATTGTTATTTAGATGGAAATGGATATTCTGCACCCCACCATGATGCGTGCCAAGTCATATTTGATTTTGAGGTAATTTTGAAAATGAAAAATCCCTCTATACCCCCTCTGACGACCCGACAATGATTTCTGTTAACAAATTAATGTTTTTGAGATGGAAATGGATATTCTGTACCCCACTATGACGCGTGCCAAGTCATATTTGATTTTTGAAGTCATTTTGAAAATGAAAAATCCCTCTATACCCCCTCTGACGACCCGACAATGATTTCTGTCGACGAATTATTGTTATTCAGATGGAAATGGATATTCTGCAACCCACCATGATGCGTGCCAAGTCATATTGGATTTTTGAAGAAATATTGAAAATGAAAAATCCCTCTATACACCCTCTAACGAACCGACAATGATTTCTGTTGACGAATTATTGTTATCCAGATGGAAATGAATATTCTGCACCCCAACATGTTGCGTGCCAAGTCATATTTGATTTTAAGGTAATTTTGAAAATGAAAAATCCCGCTATAACCCCTCTAACGACCCGACAATAATTTCTGGTGACAAATTATTGTTGTTCAGATGGAAATGGATATTCTGCACCCCACCATGATGCTTGCCAAGTCATATTAGATTTTAAAGAAATTTTGAAAATGAAAAATCCCTCTATACCCCCTCCAACGACCCGTCAATGATTTCTGTTGACGAATTATTGTTATTCAGATGGGAATGGATATTCTGCACCCCACTCTGATGCGTGCCAAGTCATATTTGATTTTGAGGTAATTTTGAAAATGAAAAATCCCTCTATACCCCCTCTGATGACCCGACAATGATTTCTGTTGAAAAATTATTGTTTTTGAGATGGAAATAAATATTCTGTACCCTACCATGATGCGTGCCAAGTCATATTAGAATATTGAAGAAATTTTGAAAATGAAAAATCCCTCTATACCCCCTCCAACGACCCGTCAATGATTTCTGTTGACGAATTATTGTTATTCAGATGGAAATGAATATTCTGCACCCCACCATGTTGCGTGCCAAGTCATATTTGATTTTGAGGTAATTTTGAAAATGAAAAATCCCTCCATACCCCCTCTGACGACCCGACAATGATTTCTGTTAACAAATTATTGTTATTGAGATGGAAATGGATATTCTGTACCCCACTATGATGCGTGCCAAGTCATAATTGATTTTTGAAGTCATTTTGAAAATGAAAAATCCCTCTATACCCCCTCTGACGACCCGACAATGATTTCTGTCGACAAATTATAGTTATTCAGATGGAAATGGATATTCTGCACCCCACCATGATGCGTGTCAAGTCATATTGGATTTTTGAAGAAATATTGAAAATGAAAAATCCCTCTATACCCCCTCTAACGACCCGACAATGATTTCTGTTGACGAATTATCGTTATCCAGATGGTAATGAATATTCTGCACCCGACCATGTTGCGTGCCAAGTCTTATTAGATTTTTGAAGAAATTTTGAAAATGAAAAATCCCTCTATAACCCCTCTGACGACCCGACAAAGATTTCTGTTGACGAATTATTGTTATTTAGATGGAAATGGATATTCTGCACCCCACCATGATGCGTGCCAAGTCATATTTGATTTTGAGGTAATTTTGAAAATGAAAAATCCCTCTATACCCCCTCTGACGACCCGACAATGATTTCTGTTAACAAATTAATGTTTTTGAGATGGAAATGGATATTCTGTACCCCACTATGACGCGTGCCAAGTCATATTTGATTTTTGAAGTCATTTTGAAAATGAAAAATCCCTCTATACCCCCTCTGACGACCCGACAATGATTTCTGTCGACGAATTATTGTTATTCAGATGGAAATGGATATTCTGCAACCCACCATGATGCGTGCCAAGTCATATTGGATTTTTGAAGAAATATTGAAAATGAAAAATCCCTCTATACACCCTCTAACGAACCGACAATGATTTCTGTTGACGAATTATTGTTATCCAGATGGAAATGAATATTCTGCACCCCAACATGTTGCGTGCCAAGTCATATTTGATTTTAAGGTAATTTTGAAAATGAAAAATCCCTCTATACCCCCTCTAACGACCCGACAATAATTTCTGGTGACAAATTATTGTTGTTCAGATGGAAATGGATATTCTGCACCCCACCATGATGCTTGCCAAGTCATATTAGATTTTAAAGAAATTTTGAAAATGAAAAATCCCTCTATACCCCCTCCAACGACCCGTCAATGATTTCTGTTGACGAATTATTGTTATTCAGATGGGAATGGATATTCTGCACCCCACTATGATGCGTGCCAAGTCATATTTGATTTTGAGGTAATTTTGAAAATGAAAAATCCCTCTATACCCCCTCTGATGACCCGACAATGATTTCTGTTGAAAAATTATTGTTTTTGAGATGGAAATAAATATTCTGTACCCTACCATGATGCGTGCCAAGTCATATTAGAATATTGAAGAAATTTTGAAAATGAAAAATCACTCTATACCCCCTCCAACGACCCGTCAATGATTTCTGTTGACGAATTATTGTTATTCAGATGGAAATGAATATTCTGCACCCCACCATGTTGCGTGCCAAGTCATATTTGATTTTGAGGTAATTTTGAAAATGAAAAATCCCTCCATACCCCCTCTGACGACCCGACAATGATTTCTGTTAACAAATTATTGTTATTGAGATGGAAATGGATATTCTGTACCCCACTATGATGCGTGCCAAGTCATATTTGATTTTTGAAGTCATTTTGAAAATGAAAAATCCCTCTATACCCCCTCTGACGACCCGACAATGATTTCTGTTAACAAATTATTGTTATTGAGATGGAAATGGATATTCTGTACCCCACTATGATGCGTGCCAAGTCATATTTGATTTTTGAAGTCATTTTGAAAATGAAAAATTCCTCTATACCCCCTCTGACGACCCGACAATGATTTCTGTTGACGAATTATTGTTATTTAGATGAAAATGGATATTCTGCACCCCACCATGATGCGTGCCAAGTCATATTGGATATTTGAAGAAATATTGAAAATGAAAAGTCCCTCTATACCCCCTCAAACGACCCGACAATGATTTCTGTTGACGAATTATTGTTATTCAGATGGAAATGAATATTCTGCACCCCACCATGTTGCGTGCCTAGTCTTATTAGATTTTTGAAGAAATTTTGGAAATGAAAAATCCCTCTATACCCCCTCTGGCGACCCGACAATGATTTCTGTTGACGAATTATTGTTATTTAGATGGAAATGGATATTCTGCACCCCACCATGATGCGTGCCAAGTCATATTTGATTTTGAGGTAATTTTGAAAATGAAAAATCCCTCTATACCCCCTCTGACGACCCGACAATGATTTCTGTTAACAAATTATTGTTATTTAGATAGAAATGGATATTCTGTACCCCACTATGACGCGTGCCAAGTCATATTTGAATTTTGAAGTCATTTTGAAAATGAAAAATCCCTCTATACCCCCTCTGACGACCCGACAATGATTTCTGTCGACGAATTATTGTTATTCAGATGGAATTGGATATTCTGCAACCCACCATGATGCGTGCCAAGTCATATTGGATTTTTGAAGAAATATTGAAAATGAAAAATCCATCTATACACCCTCTAACGACCCGACAATGATTTCTGTTGACGAATTATTGTTATTCAGATGGAAATGGATATTCTGCACCCCACCATGTTGCGTGCCAAGTCATATTTGATTTTGAGGTGATTTTGAAAATGAAAAATCCCTCTATACCCCCTCTAACGGCCCGACAATGATTTCTGTTGACAAATTATTGTTATTCAGATGGAAATGGATATTCTGCACCCCACCATGATGCGTGCCAAGTCATATTTGATTTTGAGGTAATTTTGAAAATGAAAAATCCCTCTATAACCCCTCTGACGACCCGACAATGATTTCTGTTAACAAATTAATGTTATTGAGATGGAAATGGATATTCTGTACCCCACTATGACGCGTGCCAAGTCATATTTGATTTTTGAAGTCATTTTGAAAATGAAAAATCCCTCTATACCCCCTCTGACGACCCGACAATGATTTCTGTCGACGAATTATTGTTATTCAGATGGAAATGGATATTCTGCAACCCACCATGATGCGTGCCAAGTCATATTGGATTTTTGAAGAAATATTGAAAATGAAAAATCCCTCTATACACCCTCTAACGAACCGACAATGATTTCTGTTGACGAATTATTGTTATCCAGATGGAAATGAATATTCTGCACCCCACCATGTTGCGTGCCAAGTCATATTTGATTTTGAGGTAATTTTGAAAATGAAAAATCCCTCTATACCCCCTCTAACGGCCCGACAATGATTTCTGTTGACAAATTATTGTTATTCAGATGGCAATGGATATTTTGCACCCCACCATGATGCGTGCCAGGTCATATTAGATTTTTGAAGTAATTTTTAAAATGAAAAATCCCTCTATACCCCCTCCAACGACCCGTCAATGATTTCTGTTGACGAATTATTGTTATTCAGATGGAAATGGATATTCTGCACCCCACCATGATGCGTGCCAAGTCATATTTCATTTGGAGGTAATTTTGAAAATGAAAAATTCCTCTGTACCCCCTCTGACGACCCGACAATGATTTCTGTCGACAAATTATTGTTATTCAGATGGAAATGGATATTCTGCACCCCACCATGATGCGTGTCAAGTCATATTGGATTTTTGAAGAAATATTGAAAATGAAAAATCCCTCTATACCCCCTCTAACGACCCGACAATGATTTCTGTTGACGAATTATCGTTATCCAGATGGTAATGAATATTCTGCACCCGACCATGTTGCGTGCCAAGTCTTATTAGATTTTTGAAGAAATTTTGAAAATGAAAAATCCCTCTATACCCCCTCTGACGACCCGACAATGATTTCTGTTAACAAATTATTGTTATTGAGATTGAAATGGATATTCTGTACCCCACTATGATGCGTGCCAAGTCATATTTGATTTTTGAAGTCATTTTGAAAATGGAAAATCCCTCTATACCCCCTCTGACGACCCGACAATGATTTATGTTAACAAATTATTGTTATTGAGATGGAAATGGATATTCTGTACCCCTCTATGACGCGTGCCAAGTCATATTGGATTTTTGAAGAAATATTGAAAATGAAAAATCCCTCTATACCCCCTCTGACGACCCGACAATGATTTCTGTTGACGAATTATTGTTATCCAGATGGAAATGAATATTCTGCACCCCACCATGTTGCGTGCCAAGTCATATTTGATTTTGAGGTAATTTTGAAAATGAAAAATCCCTCTATACCCCCTCTAACGGCCCGACAATGATTTCTGTTGACAAATTATTGTTATTCAGATGGAAATGGATATTTTGCACCCCACCATGATGCGTGCCAAGTCATATTGGATTTTTGAAGAAATATTGAAAATGAAAAATCCCTCTATACCCCCTCTAACGACCCGACAATGATTTCTGTTGACAAATTATTGTTATTCAGATGGAAATGGATATTCTGCACCCCACCATGATGCGTGCCAAGTCATATTAGATTTTTGAGGTAATTTTGAATATAAAAATCCCTCTATACCCCCTCTGACGACCCGACAATGATTTCTGATGACAAATTATTGTTATTGAGATGGAAATGGATATTCTGTACCCCAATATGATGCGTGCCAAGTCATATTTGAATTTTGAAGTCATTTTGAAAATGAGAAATCCCTCTATACACCCTCTAACGACCCGACAATGAGTTCTGTTGACGAATTATTGTTATTCAGATAATAATGGATATTCTGCATCCCACCATGATGCGTGCCAAGTCATTTTGAAAATGAGAAATCCCTCTGTACACCCTCTAACGACCCGACAATGAGTTCTGTTGACGAATTATTGTTATTCAGATAATAATGGATATTCTGCATCCCACCATGATGCGTGCCAAGTCATATTAGATTTTTGAAGAAATATTGAAAATGAAAAATCCCTCTATACCCCCTCTAACCGACCCGACAATAATTTCTGTTGACGAATTATTGTTATTCAGATGGAAATTAATATTCTGCACTCCACCATGTTGCGTGCCAAGTCATATTTGATTTTGAGGTAATTTTGAAAATGAAAAATCCCTCTATACCCCCTCTAACGGCCCGACAATGATTTCTGTTGACAAATTATTGTTATTCAGATGGCAATGGATATTTTGCACCCCACCATGATGCGTGCCAAGTCATATTAGATTTTTGAAGAAATTTTGAAAATGAAAAATCCCTCTATACCCCCTCCAACGACCCGTCAATGATTTCTGTTGACGAATTAGTGTTATTCAGATGGAAATGGATATTCTGCACCCCACCATGATGCGTGCCAAGTCATATTTAATTTGGAGGTAATTTTGAAAATGAAAAATCCCTCTGTACCCCCTCTGACGACCCGACAATGATTTCTGTCGACAAATTATTGTTATTCAGATGGAAATGGATATTCTGCACCCCACCATGATGCGTGTCAAGTCATATTGGATTTTTGAAGAAATATTGAAAATGAAAAATCCCTCTATACCCCCTCTAACGACCCGACAATGATTTCTGTTGACGAATTATCGTTATCCAGATGGTAATGAATATTCTGCACCCGACCATGTTGCGTGCCAAGTCTTATTAGATTTTTGAAGAAATTTTGAAAATGAAAAATCCCTCTATAACCCCTCTGACGACCCGACAAAGATTTCTGTTGACGAATTATTGTTATTTAGATGGAAATGGATATTCTGCACCCCACCATGATGCGTGCCAAGTCATATTTGATTTTGAGGTAATTTTGAAAATGAAAAATCCCTCTATACCCCCTCTGACGACCCGACAATGATTTCTGTTAACAAATTAATGTTTTTGAGATGGAAATGGATATTCTGTACCCCACTATGACGCGTGCCAAGTCATATTTGATTTTTGAAGTCATTTTGAAAATGAAAATCCCTCTATACCCCCTCTGACGACCCGACAATGATTTCTGTCGACGAATTATTGTTATTCAGATGGAAATGGATATTCTGCAACCCACCATGATGCGTGCCAAGTCATATTGGATTTTTGAAGAAATATTGAAAATGAAAAATCCCTCTATACACCCTCTAACGAACCGACAATGATTTCTGTTGACGAATTATTGTTATCCAGATGGAAATGAATATTCTGCACCCCAACATGTTGCGTGCCAAGTCATATTTGATTTTAAGGTAATTTTGAAAATGAAAAATCCCGCTATAACCCCTCTAACGACCCGACAATAATTTCTGGTGACAAATTATTGTTGTTCAGATGGAAATGGATATTCTGCACCCCACCATGATGCTTGCCAAGTCATATTAGATTTTAAAGAAATTTTGAAAATGAAAAATCCCTCTATACCCCCTCCAACGACCCGTCAATGATTTCTGTTGACGAATTATTGTTATTCAGATGGGAATGGATATTCTGCACCCCACTCTGATGCGTGCCAAGTCATATTTGATTTTGAGGTAATTTTGAAAATGAAAAATCCCTCTATACCCCCTCTGATGACCCGACAATGATTTCTGTTGAAAAATTATTGTTTTTGAGATGGAAATAAATATTCTGTACCCTACCATGATGCGTGCCAAGTCATATTAGAATATTGAAGAAATTTTGAAAATGAAAAATCCCTCTATACCCCCTCCAACGACCCGTCAATGATTTCTGTTGACGAATTATTGTTATTCAGATGGAAATGAATATTCTGCACCCCACCATGTTGCGTGCCAAGTCATATTTGATTTTGAGGTAATTTTGAAAATGAAAAATCCCTCCATACCCCCTCTGACGACCCGACAATGATTTCTGTTAACAAATTATTGTTATTGAGATGGAAATGGATATTCTGTACCCCACTATGATGCGTGCCAAGTCATAATTGATTTTTGAAGTCATTTTGAAAATGAAAAATCCCTCTATACCCCCTCTGACGACCCGACAATGATTTCTGTCGACAAATTATAGTTATTCAGATGGAAATGGATATTCTGCACCCCACCATGATGCGTGTCAAGTCATATTGGATTTTTGAAGAAATATTGAAAATGAAAAATCCCTCTATACCCCCTCTAACGACCCGACAATGATTTCTGTTGACGAATTATCGTTATCCAGATGGTAATGAATATTCTGCACCCGACCATGTTGCGTGCCAAGTCTTATTAGATTTTTGAAGAAATTTTGAAAATGAAAAATCCCTCTATAACCCCTCTGACGACCCGACAAAGATTTCTGTTGACGAATTATTGTTATTTAGATGGAAATGGATATTCTGCACCCCACCATGATGCGTGCCAAGTCATATTTGATTTTGAGGTAATTTTGAAAATGAAAAATCCCTCTATACCCCCTCTGACGACCCGACAATGATTTCTGTTAACAAATTAATGTTTTTGAGATGGAAATGGATATTCTGTACCCCACTATGACGCGTGCCAAGTCATATTTGATTTTTGAAGTCATTTTGAAAATGAAAAATCCCTCTATACCCCCTCTGACGACCCGACAATGATTTCTGTCGACGAATTATTGTTATTCAGATGGAAATGGATATTCTGCAACCCACCATGATGCGTGCCAAGTCATATTGGATTTTTGAAGAAATATTGAAAATGAAAAATCCCTCTATACACCCTCTAACGAACCGACAATGATTTCTGTTGACGAATTATTGTTATCCAGATGGAAATGAATATTCTGCACCCCAACATGTTGCGTGCCAAGTCATATTTGATTTTAAGGTAATTTTGAAAATGAAAAATCCCTCTATACCCCCTCTAACGACCCGACAATAATTTCTGGTGACAAATTATTGTTGTTCAGATGGAAATGGATATTCTGCACCCCACCATGATGCTTGCCAAGTCATATTAGATTTTAAAGAAATTTTGAAAATGAAAAATCCCTCTATACCCCCTCCAACGACCCGTCAATGATTTATGTTGACGAATTATTGTTATTCAGATGGGAATGGATATTCTGCACCCCACTATGATGCGTGCCAAGTCATATTTGATTTTGAGGTAATTTTGAAAATGAAAAATCCCTCTATACCCCCTCTGATGACCCGACAATGATTTCTGTTGAAAAATTATTGTTTTTGAGATGGAAATAAATATTCTGTACCCTACCATGATGCGTGCCAAGTCATATTAGAATATTGAAGAAATTTTGAAAATGAAAAATCACTCTATACCCCCTCCAACGACCCGTCAATGATTTCTGTTGACGAATTATTGTTATTCAGATGGAAATGAATATTCTGCACCCCACCATGTTGCGTGCCAAGTCATATTTGATTTTGAGGTAATTTTGAAAATGAAAAATCCCTCCATACCCCCTCTGACGACCCGACAATGATTTCTGTTAACAAATTATTGTTATTGAGATGGAAATGGATATTCTGTACCCCACTATGATGCGTGCCAAGTCATATTTGATTTTTGAAGTCATTTTGAAAATGAAAAATCCCTCTATACCCCCTCTGACGACCCGACAATGATTTCTGTTAACAAATTATTGTTATTGAGATGGAAATGGATATTCTGTACCCCACTATGATGCGTGCCAAGTCATATTTGATTTTTGAAGTCATTTTGAAAATGAAAAATTCCTCTATACCCCCTCTGACGACCCGACAATGATTTCTGTTGACGAATTATTGTTATTTAGATGAAAATGGATATTCTGCACCCCACCATGATGCGTGCCAAGTCATATTGGATATTTGAAGAAATATTGAAAATGAAAAGTCCCTCTATACCCCCTCAAACGACCCGACAATGATTTCTGTTGACGAATTATTGTTATTCAGATGGAAATGAATATTCTGCACCCCACCATGTTGCGTGCCAAGTCATATTTGATTTTGAGGTAATTTTGAAAATGAGAAATCCCTCTATACCCCCTCTAACGGCCCGACAATGATTTCTGTTGACGAATTACTGTTATTCAGATGGAAATAGATATTCTGCACCCCACCATGATGCGTGCCAAGTCATATTGAATTTTTGAAGAAATATTGAAAATGAAAAATCCCCCTCTGTACCCCCTCTGACGACCCGACAATGATTTCTGTTAACAAATTATTGTTATTGAGATGGAAATGGATTTTCTGTACCCCACTATGATGCGTGCCAAGTCATATTTGATTTTTGAAGTCATTTTGAAAATGAAAAATCCCTCTATACCCCCTCTGACGACCCGACAATGATTTCTGTTGACGAATTATTGTTATTTAGATGGAAATGGATATTCTGCACCCCACCATGATGCGTGCCAAGTCATATTTGATTTTGAGGTAATTTTGAAAATGAAAAATCCCTCTATACCCCCTCTGACGACCCGACAATGATTTATGTTAACAAATTATTGTTATTGAGATGGAAATGGATATTCTGTACCCCTCTATGACGCGTGCCAAGTCATATTGGATTTTTGAAGAAATATTGAAAATGAAAAATCCCTCTATACCCCGACAATGATTTCTGTTGACGAATTATTGTTATCCAGATAGAAATGAATATTCTGCACCCCACCATGTTGCGTGCCAAGTCATATTTGATTTTGAGGTAATTTTGAAAATGAAAAATCCCTCTATACCCCCTCTAACGGCCCGACAATGATTTCTGTTGACAAATTATTGTTATTCAGATGGAAATGGATATTTTGCACCCCACCATGATGAGTGCCAAGTCATATTGGATTTTTGAAGAAATATTGAAAATGAAAAATCCCTCTATACCCCCTCTAACGACCCGACAATGATTTCTGTTGACAAATTATTGTTATTCAGATGGAAATGGATATTTTGCATCCCACCATGATGCGTGCCAAGTCATATTGGATTTTTGAAGAAATATTGAAAATGAAAAATCCCTCTATACCCCCTCTAACCGACCCGACATTGATTTCTGTTGACGAATTATTGTTATTCAGATGGAAATTAATATTCTGCACTCCACCATGTTGCGTGCCAAGTCATATTTCATTTGGAGGTAATTTTGAAAATGAAAAATCCCTCTGTACCCCCTCTGACGACCCGACAATGATTTCTGTCGACAAATTATTGTTATTCAGATGGAAATGGATATTCTGCACCCCACCATGATGCGTGTCAAGTCATATTGGATTTTTGAAGAAATATTGAAAATGAAAAATCCCTCTATACCCCCTCTAACGACCCGACAATGATTTCTGTTGACGAATTATCGTTATCCAGATGGTAATGAATATTCTGCACCCGACCATGTTGCGTGCCAAGTCTTATTAGATTTTTGAAGAAATTTTGAAAATGAAAAATCCCTCTATACCCCCTCTGCCGACCCGACAAAGATTTCTGTTGACGAATTATTGTTATTTAGATGGAAATGGATATTCTGTACCCCACTATGATGCGTGCCAAGTCATATTTGATTTTTGAAGTCATTTTGAAAATGAAAAATTCCTCTATACCCCCTCTGACGACCCGACAATGATTTCTGTTGACGAATTATTGTTATTTAGATGAAAATGGATATTCTGCACCCCACCATGATGCGTGCCAAGTCATATTGGATATTTGAAGAAATATTGAAAATGAAAAGTCCCTCTATACCCCCTCTAACGACCCGACAATGATTTCTGTTGACGAATTATTGTTATTCAGATGGAAATGAATATTCTGCACCCCACCATGTTGCGTGCCAAGTCATATTTGATTTTGAGGTAATTTTGAAAATGAGAAATCCCTCTATACCCCCTCTAACGGCCCGACAATGATTTCTGTTGACGAATTACTGTTATTCAGATGGAAATAGATATTCTGCACCCCACCATGATGCGTGCCAAGTCATATTGGATTTTTGAAGAAATATTGAAAATGAAAAATCCCCCTCTGTACCCCCTCTGACGACCCGACAATGATTTCTGTTAACAAATTATTGTTATTGAGATGGAAATGGATTTTCTGTACCCCACTATGATGCGTGCCAAGTCATATTTGATTTTTGAAGTCATTTTGAAAATGAAAAATCCCTCTATACCCCCTCTGACGACCCGACAATGATTTCTGTTGACGAATTATTGTTATTTAGATGGAAATGGATATTCTGCAGCCCACCATGATGCGTGCCAAGTCATATTTGATTTTGAGGTAATTTTGAAAATGAAAAATCCCTCTATACCCCCTCTGACGACCCGACAATGATTTATGTTAACAAATTATTGTTATTGAGATGGAAATGGATATTCTGTACCCCTCTATGACGCGTGCCAAGTCATATTGGATTTTTGAAGAAATATTGAAAATGAAAAATCCCTCTATACCCCGACAATGATTTCTGTTGACGAATTATTGTTATCCAGATAGAAATGAATATTCTGCACCCCACCATGTTGCGTGCCAAGTCATATTTGATTTTGAGGTAATTTTGAAAATGAAAAATCCCTCTATACCCCCTCTAACGGCCCGACAATGATTTCTGTTGACAAATTATTGTTATTCAGATGGAAATGGATATTTTGCACCCTACCATGATGCGTGCCAAGTCATATTGGATTTTTGAAGAAATATTGAAAATGAAAAATCCCTCTATACCCCCTTTAACGACCCGACAATGATTTCTGTTGACAAATTATTGTTATTCAGATGGAAATGGATATTCTGCACCCCACCATGATGCGTGCCAAGTCATATTAGATTTTTGAGGTAATTTTGAAAATAAAAATCCTTCTATACCCCCTCTGACGACCCGACAATGATTTCTGATGACAAATTGTTGTTATTGAGATGAAAATGGATATTCTGTACCCCAATATGATGCGTGCCAAGTCATATTTGAATTTTGAAGTCATTTTGAAAATGAGAAATCCCTCTATACATCCTCTAACGACCCGACAATGAGTTCTGTTGACGAATTATTGTTATTCAGATAATAAAGGATATTCTGCATCCCACCATGATGCGTGCCAAGTCATATTGGATTTTTGAAGAAATATTGAAAATGAAAAATCCCTCTATACCCCCTCTAACCGACCCGACATTGATTTCTGTTGACAAATTATTGTTATTCAGATGGAAATGGATATTCTGCACCCCACCATGATGCGTGTCAAGTCATATTGGATTTTTGAAGAAATATTGAAAATGAAAAATCCCTCTATACCCCCTCTAACGACCCGACAATGATTTCTGTTGACGAATTATCGTTATCCAGATGGTAATGAATATTCTGCACCCGACCATGTTGCGTGCCAAGTCTTATTAGATTTTTGAAGAAATTTTGAAAATGAAAAATCCCTCTATACCCCCTCTGCCGACCCGACAAAGATTTCTGTTGACGAATTATTGTTATTTAGATGGAAATGGATATTCTGTACCCCACTATGATGCGTGCCAAGTCATATTTGATTTTTGAAGTCATTTTGAAAATGAAAAATTCCTCTATACCCCCTCTGACGACCCGACAATGATTTCTGTTGACGAATTATTGTTATTTAGATGAAAATGGATATTCTGCACCCCACCATGATGCGTGCCAAGTCATATTGGATATTTGAAGAAATATTGAAAATGAAAAGTCCCTCTATACCCCCTCTAACGACCCGACAATGATTTCTGTTGACGAATTATTGTTATTCAGATGGAAATGAATATTCTGCACCCCACCATGTTGCGTGCCAAGTCATATTTGATTTTGAGGTAATTTTGAAAATGAGAAATCCCTCTATACCCCCTCTAACGGCCCGACAATGATTTCTGTTGACGAATTACTGTTATTCAGATGGAAATAGATATTCTGCACCCCACCATGATGCGTGCCAAGTCATATTGGATTTTTGAAGAAATATTGAAAATGAAAAATCCCCCTCTGTACCCCCTCTGACGACCCGACAATGATTTCTGTTGACAAATTATTGTTATTGAGATGGAAATGGATTTTCTGTACCCCACTATGAAGCGTGCCAAGTCATATTTGATTTTTGAAGTCATTTTGAAAATGAAAAATCCCTCTATACCCCCTCTGACGACCCGACAATGATTTCTGTTGACGAATTATTGTTATTTAGATGGAAATGGATATTCTGCACCCCACCATGATGCGTGCCAAGTCATATTTGATTTTGAGGTAATTTTGAAAATGAAAAATCCCTCTATACCCCCTCTGACGACCCGACAATGATTTATGTTAACAAATTATTGTTATTGAGATGGAAATGGATATTCTGTACCCCTCTATGACGCGTGCCAAGTCATATTGGATTTTTGAAGAAATATTGAAAATGAAAAATCCCTCTATACCCCGACAATGATTTCTGTTGACGAATTATTGTTATCCAGATAGAAATGAATATTCTGCACCCCACCATGTTGCGTGCCAAGTCATATTTGATTTTGAGGTAATTTTGAAAATGAAAAATCCCTCTATACCCCCTCTAACGACCCGACAATGATTTCTGTTGACAAATTATTGTTATTCAGATGGAAATGGATATTTTGCACCCCACCATGATGCGTGCCAAGTCATATTGGATTTTTGAAGAAATATTGAAAATGAAAAATCCCTCTATACCCCCTTTAACGACCCGACAATGATTTCTGTTGACAAATTATTGTTATTCAGATGGAAATGGATATTCTGCACCCCACCATGATGCGTGCCAAGTCATATTAGATTTTTGAGGTAATTTTGAAAATAAAAATCCCTCTATACCCCCTCTGACGACCCGACAATGATTTCTGATGACAAATTGTTGTTATTGAGATGAAAATGGATATTCTGTACCCCAATATGATGCGTGCCAAGTCATATTTGAATTTTGAAGTCATTTTGAAAATGAGAAATCCCTCTATACATCCTCTAACGACCCGACAATGAGTTCTGTTGACGAATTATTGTTATTCAGATAATAAAGGATATTCTGCATCCCACCATGATGCGTGCCAAGTCATATTGGATTTTTGAAGAAATATTGAAAATGAAAAATCCCTCTATACCCCCTCTAACCGACCCGACATTGATTTCTGTTGACGAATTATTGTTATTCAGATGGAAATTAATATTCTGCACTCCACCATGTTGCGTGCCAAGTCATATTTGATTTTGAGGTAATTTTGAAAATGAAAAATCCCCCTCTATTTCCCCTCTGACGACCCGAATTGATTTCTGTCGACAAATTATTGTTATTGAGATGGAAATGGATATTCTGTACCCCACCTTGATGCGTGCCAAGTCATATTAGATTATAGAAGAAATTTTGAAAATGAAAAATCCCTCTATACCCCCTCTGACGACCCGACAATGATTTCTGTTGACGAATTATCGTTATCCAGATGGAAATGAATATTCTGCACCCGACCATGTTGCGTGCCTAGTCTTATTAGATTTTTGAAGAAATTTTGGAAATGAAAAATCCCTCTATACCCCCTCTGACGACCCGACAATGATTTCTGTTGACGAATTATTGTTATTTAGATGGAAATGGATATTCTGCACCCCACCATGATGCGTGCCAAGTCATATTTGATTTTGAGGTAATTTTGAAAATGAAAAATCCCTCTATACCCCCTCTGACGACCCGACAATGATTTCTGTTAACAAATTATTGTTATTTAGATAGAAATGGATATTCTGTACCCCACTATGACGCGTGCCAAGTCATATTTGAATTTTGAAGTCATTTTGAAAATGAAAAATCCCTCTATACCCCCTCTGACGACCCGACAATGATTTCTGTCGACGAATTATTGTTATTCAGATGGAATTGGATATTCTGCAACCCACCATGATGCGTGCCAAGTCATATTGGATTTTTGAAGAAATATTGAAAATGAAAAATCCATCTATACACCCTCTAACGACCCGACAATGATTTCTGTTGACGAATTATTGTTATTCAGATGGAAATGGATATTCTGCACCCCACCATGTTGCGTGCCAAGTCATATTTGATTTTGAGGTAATTTTGAAAATGAAAAATCCCTCTATACCCCCTCTAACGGCCCGACAATGATTTCTGTTGACAAATTATTGTTATTCAGATGGAAATGGATATTCTGCACCCCACCATGATGCGTGCCAAGTCATATTTGATTTTGAGGTAATTTTGAAAATGAAAAATCCCTCTATACCCCCTCTGACGACCCGACAATGATTTCTGTTAACAAATTAATGTTATTGAGATGGAAATGGATATTCTCTACCCCACTATGACGCGTGCCAAGTCATATTTGATTTTTGAAGTCATTTTGAAAATGAAAAATCCCTCTATACCCCCTCTGACGACCCGACAATGATTTCTGTCGACGAATTATTGTTATTCAGATGGAAATGGATATTCTGCAACCCACCATGATGCGTGCCAAGTCATATTGGATTTTTGAAGAAATATTGAAAATGAAAAATCCCTCTATACACCCTCTAACGAACCGACAATGATTTCTGTTGACGAATTATTGTTATCCAGATGGAAATGAATATTCTGCACCCCACCATGTTGCGTGCCAAGTCATATTTGATTTTGAGGTAATTTTGAAAATGAAAAATCCCTCTATACCCCCTCTAACGGCCCGACAATGATTTCTGTTGACAAATTATTGTTATTCAGATGGCAATGGATATTTTGCACCCCACCATGATGCGTGCCAGGTCATATTAGATTTTTGAAGTAATTTTTAAAATGAAAAATCCCTCTATACCCCCTCCAACGACCCGTCAATGATTTCTGTTGACGAATTATTGTTATTCAGATGGAAATGGATATTCTGCACCCCACTATGATGCGTGCCAAGTCATATTTCATTTGGAGGTAATTTTGAAAATGAAAAATTCCTCTGTACCCCCTCTGACGACCCGACAATGATTTCTGTCGACAAATTATTGTTATTCAGATGGAAATGGATATTCTGCACCCCACCATGATGCGTGTCAAGTCATATTGGATTTTTGAGGAAATATTGAAAATGAAAAATCCCTCTATACCCCCTCTAACGACCCGACAATGATTTCTGTTGACGAATTATCGTTATCCAGATGGTAATGAATATTCTGCACCCGACCATGTTGCGTGCCAAGTCTTATTAGATTTTTGAAGAAATTTTGAAAATGAAAAATCCCTCTATACCCCCTCTGACGACCCGACAATGATTTCTGTTAACAAATTATTGTTATTGAGATTGAAATGGATATTCTGTACCCCACTATGATGCGTGCCAAGTCATATTTGATTTTTGAAGTCATTTTGAAAATGAAAAATCCCTCTATACCCCCTCTGACGACCCGACAATGATTTATGTTAACAAATTATTGTTATTGAGATGGAAATGGATATTCTGTACCCCTCTATGACGCGTGCCAAGTCATATTGGATTTTTGAAGAAATATTGAAAATGAAAAATCCCTCTATACCCCCTCTGACGACCCGACAATGATTTCTGTTGTCGAATTATTGTTATTTAGATGGAAATGGATATTCTGCACCCCACCATGATGCGTGCCAAGTCATATTTGATTTTGAGGTAATTTTGAAAATGAAAAATCCCTCTATACCCCCTCTGACGACCCGACAATGATTTATGTTAACAAATTATTGTTATTGAGATGGAAATGGATATTCTGTACCCCTCTATGACGCGTGCCAAGTCATATTGGATTTTTGAAGAAATATTGAAAATGAAAAATCCCTCTATACCCCCTCTGACGACCCGACAATGATTTCTGTTGACGAATTATTGTTATCCAGATGGAAATGAATATTCTGCACCCCACCATGTTGCGTGCCAAGTCATATTTGATTTTGAGGTAATTTTGAAAATGAAAAATCCCTCTATACCCCCTCTAACGGCCCGACAATGATTTCTGTTGACAAATTATTGTTATTCAGATGGAAATGGATATTTTGCACCCCACCATGATGCGTGCCAAGTCATATTGGATTTTTGAAGAAATATTGAAAATGAAAAATCCCTCTATACCCCCTCTAACGACCCGACAATGATTTCTGTTGACAAATTATTGTTATTCAGATGGAAATGGAAATTCTGCACCCCACCATGATGCGTGCCAAGTCATATTAGATTTTTGAGGTAATTTTGAATATAAAAATCCCTCTATACCCCCTCTGACGACCCGACAATGATTTCTGATGACAAATTATTGTTATTGAGATGGAAATGGATATTCTGTACCCCAATATGATGCGTGCCAAGTCATATTTGAATTTTGAAGTCATTTTGAAAATGAGAAATCCCTCTATACACCCTCTAACGACCCGACAATGAGTTCTGTTGACGAATTATTGTTATTCAGATAATAATGGATATTCTGCATCCCACCATGATGCGTGCCAAGTCATATTAGATTTTTGCAGAAATATTGAAAATGAAAAATCCCTCTATACCCCCTCTAACCGACCCGACAATAATTTCTGTTGACGAATTATTGTTATTCAGATGGAAATTAATATTCTGCACTCCACCATGTTGCGTGCCAAGTCATATTTGATTTTGAGGTAATTTTGAAAATGAAAAATCCCTCTATACCCCCTCTAACGGCCCGACAATGATTTCTGTTGACAAATTATTGTTATTCAGATGGCAATGGATATTTTGCACCCCACCATGATGCGTGCCAAGTCATATTAGATTTTTGAAGAAATTTTGAAAATGAGAAATCCCTCTATACCCCCTCCAACGACCCGTCAATGATTTCTGTTGACGAATTATTGTTATTCAGATGGAAATGGATATTCTGCACCCCACCATGATGCGTGCCAAGTCATATTTAATTTGGAGGTAATTTTGAAAATGAAAAATCCCTCTGTACCCCCTCTGACGACCCGACAATGATTTCTGTCGACAAAATATTGTTATTCAGATGGAAATGGATATTCTGCACCCCACCATGATGCGTGTCAAGTCATATTGGATTTTTGAAGAAATATTGAAAATGAAAAATCCCTCTATACCCCCTCTAACGACCCGACAATGATTTCTGTTGACGAATTATCGTTATTCAGATGGTAATGAATATTCTGCACCCGACCATGTTGCGTGCCAAGTCTTATTAGATTTTTGAAGAAATTTTGAAAATGAAAAATCCCTCTATAACCCCTCTGACGACCCGACAAAGATTTCTGTTGACGAATTATTGTTATTTAGATGGAAATGGATATTCTGCACCCCACCATGATGCGTGCCAAGTCATATTTGATTTTGAGGTAATTTTGAAAATGAAAAATCCCTCTATATCCCCTCTGACGACCCGACAATGATTTCTGTTAACAAATTAATGTTTTTGAGATGGAAATGGATATTCTGTACCCCACTATGACGCGTGCCAAGTCATATTTGATTTTTGAAGTCATTTTGAAAATGAAAAATCCCTCTATACCCCCTCTGACGACCCGACAATGATTTCTGTCGACGAATTATTGTTATTCAGATGGAAATGGATATTCTGCAACCCACCATGATGCGTACCAAGTCATATTGGATTTTTGAAGAAATATTGAAAATGAAATATCCCTCTATACACCCTCTAACGAACCGACAATGATTTCTGTTGACGAATTATTGTTATCCAGATGGAAATGAATATTCTGCACCCCAACATGTTGCGTGCCAAGTCATATTTGATTTTAAGGTAATTTTGAAAATGAAAAATCCCGCTATACCCCCTCTAACGACCCGACAATAATTTCTGGTGACAAATTATTGTTGTTCAGATGGAAATGGATATTCTGCACCCCACCATGATGCTTGCCAAGTCATATTAGATTTTAAAGAAATTTTGAAAATGAAAAATCCCTCTATACCCCCTCCAACGACCCGTCAATGATTTCTGTTGACGAATTATTGTTATTCAGATGGGAATGGATATTCTGCACCCCACTCTGATGCGTGCCAAGTCATATTTGATTTTGAGGTAATTTTGAAAATGAAAAATCCCTCTATACCCCCTCTGATGACCCGACAATGATTTCTGTTGAAAAATTATTGTTTTTGAGATGGAAATAAATATTCTGTACCCTACCATGATGCGTGCCAAGTCATATTTGATTTTGAGGTAATTTTGAAAATGAAAAATCCCTCCATACCCCCTCTGACGACCCGACAATGATTTCTGTTAACAAATTATTGTTATTGAGATGGAAATGGATATTCTGTACCCCACTATGATGCGTGCCAAGTCATATTTGATTTTTGAAGTCATTTTGAAAATGAAAAATCCCTCTATACCCCCTCTGACGACCCGACAATGATTTCTGTCGACAAATTATAGTTATTCAGATGGAAATGGATATTCTGCACCCCACCATGATGCGTGTCAAGTCATATTGGATTTTTGAAGAAATATTGAAAATGAAAAATCCCTCTATACCCCCTCTAACGACCCGACAATGATTTCTGTTGACGAATTATCGTTATCCAGATGGTAATGAATATTCTGCACCCGACCATGTTGCGTGCCAAGTCTTATTAGATTTTTGAAGAAATTTTGAAAATGAAAAATCCCTCTATACCCCCTCCAACGACCCGTCAATGATTTCTGTTGACGAATTATTGTTATTCAGATGGAAATGAATATTCTGCACCCCACCATGTTGCGTGCCAAGTCATATTTGATTTTGAGGTAATTTTGAAAATGAAAAATCCCTCCATACCCCCTCTGACGACCCGACAATGATTTCTGTTAACAAATTATTGTTATTGAGATGGAAATGGATATTCTGTACCCCACTATGATGCGTGCCAAGTCATATTTGATTTTTGAAGTCATTTTGAAAATGAAAAATCCCTCTATACCCCCTCTGACGACCCGACAATGATTTCTGTCGACAAATTATAGTTATTCAGATGGAAATGGATATTCTGCACCCCACCATGATGCGTGTCAAGTCATATTGGATTTTTGAAGAAATATTGAAAATGAAAAATCCCTCTATACCCCCTCTAACGACCCGACAATGATTTCTGTTGACGAATTATCGTTATCCAGATGGTAATGAATATTCTGCACCCGACCATGTTGCGTGCCAAGTCTTATTAGATTTTTGAAGAAATTTTGAAAATGAAAAATCCCTCTATAACCCCTCTGACGACCCGACAAAGATTTCTGTTGACGAATTATTGTTATTTAGATGGAAATGGATATTCTGTACCCCACTATGACGCGTGCCAAGTCATATTTGAATTTTGAAGTCATTTTGAAAATGAAAAATCCCTCTATACCCCCTCTGACGACCCGACAATGATTTCTGTCGACGAATTATTGTTATTCAGATGGAATTGGATATTCTGCAACCCACCATGATGCGTGCCAAGTCATATTGGATTTTTGAAGAAATATTGAAAATGAAAAATCCATCTATACACCCTCTAACGACCCGACAATGATTTCTGTTGACGAATTATTGTTATTCAGATGGAAATGGATATTCTGCACCCCACCATGTTGCGTGCCAAGTCATATTTGATTTTGAGGTAATTTTGAAAATGAAAAATCCCTCTATACCCCCTCTAACGGCCCGACAATGATTTCTGTTGACAAATTATTGTTATTCAGATGGAAATGGATATTCTGCACCCCACCATGATGCGTGCCAAGTCATATTTGATTTTGAGGTAATTTTGAAAATGAAAAATCCCTCTATACCCCCTCTGACGACCCGACAATGATTTCTGTTAACAAATTAATGTTATTGAGATGGAAATGGATATTCTGTACCCCACTATGACGCGTGCCAAGTCATATTTGATTTTTGAAGTCATTTTGAAAATGAAAAATCCCTCTATACCCCCTCTGACGACCCGACAATGATTTCTGTCGACGAATTATTGTTATTCAGATGGAAATGGATATTCTGCAACCCACCATGATGCGTGCCAAGTCATATTGGATTTTTGAAGAAATATTGAAAATGAAAAATCCCTCTATACACCCTCTAACGAACCGACAATGATTTCTGTTGACGAATTATTGTTATCCAGATGGAAATGAATATTCTGCACCCCACCATGTTGCGTGCCAAGTCATATTTGATTTTGAGGTAATTTTGAAAATGAAAAATCCCTCTATACCCCCTCTAACGGCCCGACAATGATTTCTGTTGACAAATTATTGTTATTCAGATGGCAATGGATATTTTGCACCCCACCATGATGCGTGCCAGGTCATATTAGATTTTTGAAGTAATTTTTAAAATGAAAAATCCCTCTATACCCCCTCCAACGACCCGTCAATGATTTCTGTTGACGAATTATTGTTATTCAGATGGAAATGGATATTCTGCACCCCACCATGATGCGTGCCAAGTCATATTTCATTTGGAGGTAATTTTGAAAATGAAAAATTCCTCTGTACCCCCTCTGACGACCCGACAATGATTTCTGTCGACAAATTATTGTTATTCAGATGGAAATGGATATTCTGCACCCCACCATGATGCGTGTCAAGTCATATTGGATTTTTGAAGAAATATTGAAAATGAAAAATCCCTCTATACCCCCTCTAACGACCCGACAATGATTTCTGTTGACGAATTATCGTTATCCAGATGGTAATGAATATTCTGCACCCGACCATGTTGCGTGCCAAGTCTTATTAGATTTTTGAAGAAATTTTGAAAATGAAAAATCCCTCTATACCCCCTCTGACGACCCGACAATGATTTCTGTTAACAAATTATTGTTATTGAGATTGAAATGGATATTCTGTACCCCACTATGATGCGTGCCAAGTCATATTTGATTTTTGAAGTCATTTTGAAAATGAAAAATCCCTCTATACCCCCTCTGACGACCCGACAATGATTTATGTTAACAAATTATTGTTATTGAGATGGAAATGGATATTCTGTACCCCTCTATGACGCGTGCCAAGTCATATTGGATTTTTGAAGAAATATTGAAAATGAAAAATCCCTCTATACCCCCTCTGACGACCCGACAATGATTTCTGTTGTCGAATTATTGTTATTTAGATGGAAATGGATATTCTGCACCCCACCATGATGCGTGCCAAGTCATATTTGATTTTGAGGTAATTTTGAAAATGAAAAATCCCTCTATACCCCCTCTGACGACCCGACAATGATTTATGTTAACAAATTATTGTTATTGAGATGGAAATGGATATTCTGTACCCCTCTATGACGCGTGCCAAGTCATATTGGATTTTTGAAGAAATATTGAAAATGAAAAATCCCTCTATACCCCCTCTGACGACCCGACAATGATTTCTGTTGACGAATTATTGTTATCCAGATGGAAATGAATATTCTGCACCCCACCATGTTGCGTGCCAAGTCATATTTGATTTTGAGGTAATTTTGAAAATGAAAAATCCCTCTATACCCCCTCTAACGGCCCGACAATGATTTCTGTTGACAAATTATTGTTATTCAGATGGAAATGGATATTTTGCACCCCACCATGATGCGTGCCAAGTCATATTGGATTTTTGAAGAAATATTGAAAATGAAAAATCCCTCTATACCCCCTCTAACGACCCGACAATGATTTCTGTTGACAAATTATTGTTATTCAGATGGAAATGGAAATTCTGCACCCCACCATGATGCGTGCCAAGTCATATTAGATTTTTGAGGAAATTTTGAATATAAAAATCCCTCTATACCCCCTCTGACGACCCGACAATGATTTCTGATGACAAATTATTGTTATTGAGATGGAAATGGATATTCTGTACCCCAATATGATGCGTGCCAAGTCATATTTGAATTTTGAAGTCATTTTGAAAATGAGAAATCCCTCTATACACCCTCTAACGACCCGACAATGAGTTCTGTTGACGAATTATTGTTATTCAGATAATAATGGATATTCTGCATCCCACCATGATGCGTGCCAAGTCATTTTGAAAATGAGAAATCCCTCTGTACACCCTCTAACGACCCGACAATGAGTTCTGTTGACGAATTATTGTTATTCAGATAATAATGGATATTCTGCATCCCACCATGATGCGTGCCAAGTCATATTAGATTTTTGCAGAAATATTGAAAATGAAAAATCCCTCTATACCCCCTCTAACCGACCCGACAATAATTTCTGTTGACGAATTATTGTTATTCAGATGGAAATTAATATTCTGCACTCCACCATGTTGCGTGCCAAGTCATATTTGATTTTGAGGTAATTTTGAAAATGAAAAATCCCTCTATACCCCCTCTAACGGCCCGACAATGATTTCTGTTGACAAATTATTGTTATTCAGATGACAATGGATATTTTGCACCCCACCATGATGCGTGCCAAGTCATATTAGATTTTTGAAGAAATTTTGAAAATGAGAAATCCCTCTATACCCCCTCCAACGACCCGTCAATGATTTCTGTTGACGAATTATTGTTATTCAGAAGGAAATGGATATTCTGCACCCCACCATGATGCGTGCCAAGTCATATTTAATTTGGAGGTAATTTTGAAAATGAAAAATCCCTCTGTACCCCCTCTGACGACCCGACAATGATTTCTGTCGACAAATTATTGTTATTCAGATGGAAATGGATATTCTGCACCCCACCATGATGCGTGTCAAGTCATATTGGATTTTTGAAGAAATATTGAAAATGAAAAATCCCTCTATACCCCCTCTAACGACCCGACAATGATTTCTGTTGACGAATTATCGTTATTCAGATGGTAATGAATATTCTGCACCCGACCATGTTGCGTGCCAAGTCTTATTAGATTTTTGAAGAAATTTTGAAAATGAAAAATCCCTCTATAACCCCTCTGACGACCCGACAAAGATTTCTGTTGACGAATTATTGTTATTTAGATGGAAATGGATATTCTGCACCCCACCATGATGCGTGCCAAGTCATATTTGATTTTGAGGTAATTTTGAAAATGAAAAATCCCTCTATACCCCCTCTGACGACCCGACAATGATTTCTGTTAACAAATTAATGTTTTTGAGATGGAAATGGATATTCTGTACCCCACTATGACGCGTGCCAAGTCATATTTGATTTTTGAAGTCATTTTGAAAATGAAAAATCCCTCTATACCCCCTCTGACGACCCGACAATGATTTCTGTCGACGAATTATTGTTATTCAGATGGAAATGGATATTCTGCAACCCACCATGATGCGTGCCAAGTCATATTGGATTTTTGAAGAAATATTGAAAATGAAATATCCCTCTATACACCCTCTAACGACCCGACAATGATTTCTGTCGACGAATTATTGTTATTCAGATGGAAATGGATATTCTGCAACCCACCATGATGCGTGCCAAGTCATATTAGAATATTGAAGAAATTTTGAAAATGAAAAATCACTCTATACCCCCTCCAACGACCCGACAATGATTTCTGTTGACGAATTATTGTTATTCAGATGGAAATGAATATTCTGCACCCCACCATGTTGCGTGCCAAGTCATATTTGATTTTGAGGTAATTTTGAAAATGAAAAATCCCTCCATACCCCCTCTGACGACCCGACAATGATTTCTGTTAACAAATTACTGTTATTCAGATGGAAATAGATATTCTGCACCCCACCATGATGCGTGCCAAGTCATATTGAATTTTTGAAGAAATATTGAAAATGAAAAATCCCCCTCTGTACCCCCTCTGACGACCCGACAATGATTTCTGTTAACAAATTATTGTTATTGAGATGGAAATGGATTTTCTGTACCCCACTATGATGCGTGCCAAGTCATATTTGATTTTTGAAGTCATTTTGAAAATGAAAAATCCCTCTATACCCCCTCTGACGACCCGACAATGATTTCTGTTGACGAATTATTGTTATTTAGATGGAAATGGATATTCTGCACCCCACCATGATGCGTGCCAAGTCATATTTGATTTTGAGGTAATTTTGAAAATGAAAAGTCCCTCTATACCCCCTCTGACGACCCGACAATGATTTATGTTAACAAATTATTGTTATTGAGATGGAAATGGATATTCTGTACCCCTCTATGACGCGTGCCAAGTCATATTGGATTTTTGAAGAAATATTGAAAATGAAAAATCCCTCTATACCCCGACAATGATTTCTGTTGACGAATTATTGTTATCCAGATAGAAATGAATATTCTGCACCCCACCATGTTGCGTGCCAAGTCATATTTGATTTTGAGGTAATTTTGAAAATGAAAAATCCCTCTATACCCCCTCTAACGGCCCGACAATGATTTCTGTTGACAAATTATTGTTATTCAGATGGAAATGGATATTTTGCACCCCACCATGATGAGTGCCAAGTCATATTGGATTTTTGAAGAAATATTGAAAATGAAAAATCCCTCTATACCCCCTCTAACGACCCGACAATGATTTCTGTTGACAAATTATTGTTATTCAGATGGAAATGGATATTCTGCACCCCACCATGATGCGTGCCAAGTCATATTAGATTTTTGAGGTAATTTTGAAAATAAAAATCCCTCTATATGATTTCTGTCGACAAATTATTGTTATTCAGATGGAAATGGATATTCTGCACCCCACCATGATGCGTGTCAAGTCATATTGGATTTTTGAAGAAATATTGAAAATGAAAAATCCCTCTATACCCCCTCTAACGACCCGACAATGATTTCTGTTGACGAATTATCGTTATCCAGATGGTAATGAATATTCTGCACCCGACCATGTTGCGTGCCAAGTCTTATTAGATTTTTGAAGAAATTTTGAAAATGAAAAATCCCTCTATACCCCCTCTGACGACCCGACAAAGATTTCTGTTGACGAATTATTGTTATTTAGATGGAAATGGATATTCTGTACCCCACTATGATGCGTGCCAAGTCATATTTGATTTTTGAAGTCATTTTGAAAATGAAAAATTCCTCTATACCCCCTCTGACGACCCGACAATGATTTCTGTTGACGAATTATTGTTATTTAGATGAAAATGGATATTCTGCACCCCACCATGATGCGTGCCAAGTCATATTGGATATTTGAAGAAATATTGAAAATGAAAAGTCCCTCTATACCCCCTCTAACGACCCGACAATGATTTCTGTTGACGAATTATTGTTATTCAGATGGAAATGAATATTCTGCACCCCACCATGTTGCGTGCCAAGTCATATTTGATTTTGAGGTAATTTTGAAAATGAGAAATCCCTCTATACCCCCTCTAACGGCCCGACAATGATTTCTGTTGACGAATTACTGTTATTCAGATGGAAATAGATATTCTGCACCCCACCATGATGCGTGCCAAGTCATATTGGATTTTTGAAGAAATATTGAAAATGAAAAATCCCCCTCTGTACCCCCTCTGACGACCCGACAATGATTTCTGTTAACAAATTATTGTTATTGAGATGGAAATGGATTTTCTGTACCCCACTATGATGCGTGCCAAGTCATATTTGATTTTTGAAGTCATTTTGAAAATGAAAAATCCCTCTATACCCCCTCTGACGACCCGACAATGATTTCTGTTGACGAATTATTGTTATTTAGATGGAAATGGATATTCTGCACCCCACCATGATGCGTGCCAAGTCATATTTGATTTTGAGGTAATTTTGAAAATGAAAAATCCCTCTATACCCCCTCTGACGACCCGACAATGATTTATGTTAACAAATTATTGTTATTGAGATGGAAATGGATATTCTGTACCCCTCTATGACGCGTGCCAAGTCATATTGGATTTTTGAAGAAATATTGAAATTGAAAAATCCCTCTATACCCCGACAATGATTTCTGTTGACGAATTATTGTTATCCAGATAGAAATGAATATTCTGCACCCCACCATGTTGCGTGCCAAGTCATATTTGATTTTGAGGTAATTTTGAAAATGAAAAATCCCTCTATACCCCCTCTAACGACCCGACAATAATTTCTGGTGACAAATTATTGTTGTTCAGATGGAAATGGATATTCTGCACCCCACCATGATGCTTGCCAAGTCATATTAGATTTTAAAGAAATTTTGAAAATGAAAAATCCCTCTATACCCCCTCCAACGACCCGTCAATGATTTCTGTTGACGAATTATTGTTATTCAGATGGGAATGGATATTCTGCACCCCACTATGATGCGTGCCAAGTCATATTTGATTTTGAGGTAATTTTGAAAATGAAAAATCCCTCTATACCCCCTCTGATGACCCGACAATGATTTCTGTTGAAAAATTATTGTTTTTGAGATGGAAATAAATATTCTGTACCCTACCATGATGCGTGCCAAGTCATATTAGAATATTGAAGAAATTTTGAAAATGAAAAATCACTCTATACCCCCTCCAACGACCCGACAATGATTTCTGTTGACGAATTATTGTTATTCAGATGGAAATGAATATTCTGCACCCCACCATGTTGCGTGCCAAGTCATATTTGATTTTGAGGTAATTTTGAAAATGAAAAATCCCTCCATACCCCCTCTGACGACCCGACAATGATTTCTGTTAACAAATTACTGTTATTCAGATGGAAATAGATATTCTGCACCCCACCATGATGCGTGCCAAGTCATATTGAATTTTTGAAGAAATATTGAAAATGAAAAATCCCCCTCTGTACCCCCTCTGACGACCCGACAATGATTTCTGTTAACAAATTATTGTTATTGAGATGGAAATGGATTTTCTGTACCCCACTATGATGCGTGCCAAGTCATATTTGATTTTTGAAGTCATTTTGAAAATGAAAAATCCCTCTATACCCCCTCTGACGACCCGACAATGATTTCTGTTGACGAATTATTGTTATTTAGATGGAAATGGATATTCTGCACCCCACCATGATGCGTGCCAAGTCATATTTGATTTTGAGGTAATTTTGAAAATGAAAAGTCCCTCTATACCCCCTCTGACGACCCGACAATGATTTATGTTAACAAATTATTGTTATTGAGATGGAAATGGATATTCTGTACCCCTCTATGACGCGTGCCAAGTCATATTGGATTTTTGAAGAAATATTGAAAATGAAAAATCCCTCTATACCCCGACAATGATTTCTGTTGACGAATTATTGTTATCCAGATAGAAATGAATATTCTGCACCCCACCATGTTGCGTGCCAAGTCATATTTGATTTTGAGGTAATTTTGAAAATGAAAAATCCCTCTATACCCCCTCTAACGGCCCGACAATGATTTCTGTTGACAAATTATTGTTATTCAGATGGAAATGGATATTTTGCACCCCACCATGATGAGTGCCAAGTCATATTGGATTTTTGAAGAAATATTGAAAATGAAAAATCCCTCTATACCCCCTCTAACGACCCGACAATGATTTCTGTTGACAAATTATTGTTATTCAGATGGAAATGGATATTCTGCACCCCACCATGATGCGTGCCAAGTCATATTAGATTTTTGAGGTAATTTTGAAAATAAAAATCCCTCTATATGATTTCTGTCGACAAATTATTGTTATTCAGATGGAAATGGATATTCTGCACCCCACCATGATGCGTGTCAAGTCATATTGGATTTTTGAAGAAATATTGAAAATGAAAAATCCCTCTATACCCCCTCTAACGACCCGACAATGATTTCTGTTGACGAATTATCGTTATCCAGATGGTAATGAATATTCTGCACCCGACCATGTTGCGTGCCAAGTCTTATTAGATTTTTGAAGAAATTTTGAAAATGAAAAATCCCTCTATACCCCCTCTGACGACCCGACAAAGATTTCTGTTGACGAATTATTGTTATTTAGATGGAAATGGATATTCTGTACCCCACTATGATGCGTGCCAAGTCATATTTGATTTTTGAAGTCATTTTGAAAATGAAAAATTCCTCTATACCCCCTCTGACGACCCGACAATGATTTCTGTTGACGAATTATTGTTATTTAGATGAAAATGGATATTCTGCACCCCACCATGATGCGTGCCAAGTCATATTGGATATTTGAAGAAATATTGAAAATAAAAAGTCCCTCTATACCCCCTCTAACGACCCGACAATGATTTCTGTTGACGAATTATTGTTATTCAGATGGAAATGAATATTCTGCACCCCACCATGTTGCGTGCCAAGTCATATTTGATTTTGAGGTAATTTTGAAAATGAGAAATCCCTCTATACCCCCTCTAACGGCCCGACAATGATTTCTGTTGACGAATTACTGTTATTCAGATGGAAATAGATATTCTGCACCCCACCATGATGCGTGCCAAGTCATATTGGATTTTTGAAGAAATATTGAAAATGAAAAATCCCCCTCTGTACCCCCTCTGACGACCCGACAATGATTTCTGTTAACAAATTATTGTTATTGAGATGGAAATGGATTTTCTGTACCCCACTATGATGCGTGCCAAGTCATATTTGATTTTTGAAGTCATTTTGAAAATGAAAAATCCCTCTATACCCCCTCTGACGACCCGACAATGATTTCTGTTGACGAATTATTGTTATTTAGATGGAAATGGATATTCTGCACCCCACCATGATGCGTGCCAAGTCATATTTGATTTTGAGGTAATTTTGAAAATGAAAAATCCCTCTATACCCCCTCTGACGACCCGACAATGATTTATGTTAACAAATTATTGTTATTGAGATGGAAATGGATATTCTGTACCCCTCTATGACGCGTGCCAAGTCATATTGGATTTTTGAAGAAATATTGAAATTGAAAAATCCCTCTATACCCCGACAATGATTTCTGTTGACGAATTATTGTTATCCAGATAGAAATGAATATTCTGCACCCCACCATGTTGCGTGCCAAGTCATATTTGATTTTGAGGTAATTTTGAAAATGAAAAATCCCTCTATACCCCCTCTAACGGCCCGACAATGATTTCTGTTGACAAATTATTGTTATTCAGATGGAAATGGATATTTTGCACCCCACCATGATGCGTGCCAAGTCATATTGGATTTTTGAAGAAATATTGAAAATGAAAAATCCCTCTATACCCCCTCTAACGACCCGACAATGATTTCTGTTGACAAATTATTGTTATTCAGATGGAAATGGATATTCTGCACCCCACCATGATGCGTGCCAAGTCATATTAGATTTTTGAGGTAATTTTGAAAATAAAAATCCCTCTATACCCCCTCTGACGACCCGACAATGATTTCTGATGACAAATTGTTGTTATTGAGATGAAAATGGATATTCTGTACCCCAATATGATGCGTGCCAAGTCATATTTGAATTTTGAAGTCATTTTGAAAATGAGAAATCCCTCTATACACCCTCTAACGACCCGACAATGAGTTCTGTTGACGAATTATTGTTATTCAGATAATAAAGGATATTCTGCATCCCACCATGATGCGTGCCAAGTCATATTGGATTTTTGAAGAAATATTGAAAATGAAAAATCCCTCTATACCCCCTCTAACCGACCCGACATTGATTTCTGTTGACGAATTATTGTTATTCAGATGGAAATTAATATTCTGCACTCCACCATGTTGCGTGCCAAGTCATATTTGATTTTGAGGTAATTTTGAAAATGAAAAATCCCCCTCTATTTCCCCTCTGACGACCCGAATTGATTTCTGTCGACAAATTATTGTTATTGAGATGGAAATGGATATTCTGTACCCCACCTTGATGCGTGCCAAGTCATATTAGATTATAGAAGAAATTTTGAAAATGAAAAATCCCTCTATACCCCCTCTGACGACCCGACAATGATTTCTGTTGACGAATTATCGTTATCCAGATGGAAATGAATATTCTGCATCCGACCATGTTGCGTGCCTAGTCTTATTAGATTTTTGAAGAAATTTAGGAAATGAAAAATCCCTCTATACCCCCTCTGACGACCCGACAATGATTTCTGTTGACGAATTATTGTTATTTAGATGGAAATGGATATTCTGCACCCCACCATGATGCGTGCCAAGTCATATTTGATTTTGAGGTAATTTTGAAAATGAAAAATCCCTCTATACCCCCTCTGACGACCCGACAATGATTTCTGTTAACAAATTATTGTTATTTAGATAGAAATGGATATTCTGTACCCCACTATGACGCGTGCCAAGTCATATTTGAATTTTGAAGTCATTTTGAAAATGAAAAATCCCTCTATACCCCCTCTGACGACCCGACAATGATTTCTGTCGACGAATTATTGTTATTCAGATGGAATTGGATATTCTGCAACCCACCATGATGCGTGCCAAGTCATATTGGATTTTTGAAGAAATATTGAAAATGAAAAATCCATCTATACACCCTCTAACGACCCGACAATGATTTCTGTTGACGAATTATTGTTATTCAGATAGAAATGGATATTCTGCACCCCACCATGATGCTTGCCAAGTCATATTTCATTTGGAGGTAATTTTGAAAATGAAAAATCCCTCTGTACCCCCTCTGACGACCCGACAATGATTTCTGTCGACAAATTATTGTTATTCAGATGGAAATGGATATTCTGCACCCCACCATGATGCGTGTCAAGTCATATTGGATTTTTGAAGAAATATTGAAAATGAAAAATCCCTCTATACCCCCTCTAACGACCCGACAATGATTTCTGTTGACGAATTATCGTTATCCAGATGGTAATGAATATTCTGCACCCGACCATGTTGCGTGCCAAGTCTTATTAGATTTTTGAAGAAATTTTGAAAATGAAAAATCCCTCTATACCCCCTCTGACGACCCGACAAAGATTTCTGTTGACGAATTATTGTTATTTAGATGGAAATGGATATTCTGCACCCCACCATGATGCGTGCCAAGTCATATTTGATTTTGAGGTAATTTTGAAAATGAAAAATCCCTCTATACCCCCTCTGACGACCCGACAATGATTTCTGTTAACAAATTAATGTTATTGAGATGGAAATGGATATTCTGTACCCCACTATGACGCGTGCCAAGTCATATTTGATTTTGAGGTAATTTTGAAAATGAAAAATCCCTCTATACCCCCTCTGACGACCCGACAATGATTTCTGTTAACAAATTATTGTTATTTAGATAGAAATGGATATTCTGTATCCCACTATGACGCGTGCCAAGTCATATTTGAATTTTGAGGTAATTTTGAAAATGAAAAATCCCTCTATACCCCCTCTAACGGCCCGACAATGATTTCTGTTGACGAATTATTGTTATTCAGATGGAAATTATTATTCTGCACTCCACCATGTTGCGTGCCAAGTCATATTTGATTTTGAGGTAATTTTGAAAATGAAAAATCCCTCTATACCCCCTCTAACGGCCCGACAATGATTTCTGTTGACAAATTATTGTTATTCAGATGGAAATGGATACTCTGCACCCCACCATGATGCGTGCCAAGTCATATTGGATTTTTGAAGAAATATTGAAAATGAAAAATCCCTCTATACCCCCTCTAACGACCCGACAATGATTTCTGTTGACGAATTATCGTTATCCAGATGGAAGTGAATATTCTGCACCCGACCATGTTGCGTGCCAAGTCTTATTAGATTTTTGAAGAAATTTTGAAAATGAAAAATCCCTCTATACCCCCTCTGACGACCCGACAATGATTTCTGTTGACGAATTATTGTTATTTAGATGGAAATGGATATTCTGCACCCCACTATGATGCGTGCCAAGTCATATTTGATTTTGAGGTAATTTTGAAAATGAAAAATCCCTCTATACCCCCTCTGAAGACCCGACAATGATTTCTGTTGACGAATTATCGTTACCCAGATGGAAATGAATATTCTGCACCCGACCATGTTGCGTGCCTAGTCTTATTAGATTTTTGAAGAAATTTTGGAAATGAAAAATCCCTCTATACCCCCTCTGACGACCCGACAATGATTTCTGTTGACTAATTATTGTTATTTAGATGGAAATGGATATTCTGCACCCCACCATGATGCGTGCCAAGTCATATTTGATTTTGAGGTAATTTTGAAAATGAAAAATCCCTCTATACCCCCTCTGACGACCCGACAATGATTTCTGTTAACAAATTATTGATATTTAGATAGAAATGGATATTCTGTACCCCACTATGACGCGTGCCAAGTCATATTTGAATTATGAAGTCATTTTGAAAATGAAAAATCCCTCTATACCCCCTCTGACGACCCGACAATGATTTCTGTCGACGAATTATTGTTATTCAGATGGAATTGGATATTCTGCAACCCACCATGATGCGTGCCAAGTCATATTGGATTTTTGAAGAAATATTGAAAATGAAAAATCCATCTATACACCCTCTAACGACCCGACAATGATTTCTGTTGACGAATTATTGTTATTCAGATGGAAATGGATATTCTGCACCCCACCATGATGCGTGCCAAGTCATATTTCATTTGGAGGTAATTTTGAAAATGAAAAATCCCTCTGTACCCCCTCTGACGACCCGACAATGATTTCTGTCGACAAATTATTGTTATTCAGATGGAAATGGATATTCTGCACCCCACCATGATGCGTGTCAAGTCATATTGGATTTTTGAAGAAATATTGAAAATGAAAAATCCCTCTATACCCCCTCTAACGACCCGACAATGATTTCTGTTGACGAATTATCGTTATCCAGATGGTAATGAATATTCTGCACCCGACCATGTTGCGTGCCAAGTCTTATTAGATTTTTGAAGAAATTTTGAAAATGAAAAATCCCTCTATACCCCCTCTGACGACCCGACAAAGATTTCTGTTGACGAATTATTGTTATTTAGATGGAAATGGATATTCTGCACCCCACCATGATGCGTGCCAAGTCATATTTGATTTTGAGGTAATTTTGAAAATGAAAAATCCCTCTATACCCCCTCTGACGACCCGACAATGATTTCTGTTAACAAATTAATGTTATTGAGATGGAAATGGATATTCTGTACCCCACTATGACGCGTGCCAAGTCATATTTGATTTTTGAAGTCATTTTGAAAATGAAAAATCCCTCTATACCCCCTCTGACGACCCGACAATGATTTCTGTCGACGAATTATTGTTATTCAGATGGAAATGGATATTCTGCAACCCACCATGATGCGTGCCAAGTCATATTGGATTTTTGAAGAAATATTGAAAATGAAAAATCCCTCTATACACCCTCTAACGAACCGACAATGATTTCTGTTGACGAATTATTGTTATCCAGATGGAAATGAATATTCTGCACCCCACCATGTTGCGTGCCAAGTCATATTTGATTTTAAGGTAATTTTGAAAATGAAAAATCCCTCTATACCCCCTCTAACGGCCCGACAATGATTTCTGTTGACAAATTATTGTTATTCAGATGGAAATGGATATTCTGCACCCCACCATGATGCGTGCCAAGTCATATTAGATTTTTGAGGTAATTTTGAAAATAAAAATCCCTCTATACCCCCTCTGACGACCCGACAATGATTTCTGATGACAAATTATTGTTATTGAGATGGAAATGGATATTCTGTACCCCAATATGATGCGTGCCAAGTCATATTTGAATTTTGAAGTCATTTTGAAAATGAGAAATCCCTCTATACACCCTCTAACGACCCGACAATGAGTTCTGTTGACGAATTATTGTTATTCAGATAATAATGGATATTCTGCATCCCACCATGATGCGTGCCAAGTCATATTAGATTTTTGAAGAAATATTGAAAATGAAAAATCCCTCTATACCCCCTCTAACCGACCCGACAATGATTTCTGTTGACGAATTATTGTTATTCAGATGGAAATGAATATTCTGCACCCCACCATGTTGCGTGCCAAGTCATATTTGATTTTGAGGTAATTTTGAAAATGAAAAATCCCTCTATACCCCCTCTAACGACCCGACAATGAGTTCTGTTGACGAATTATTGTTATTCAGATAATAAAGGATATTCTGCATCCCACCATGATGCGTGCCAAGTCATATTGGATTTTTGAAGAAATATTGAAAATGAAAAATCCCTCTATACCCCCTCTAACCGACCCGACATTGATTTCTGTTGACGAATTATTGTTATTCAGATGGAAATTAATATTCTGCACTCCACCATGTTGCGTGCCAAGTCATATTTGATTTTGAGGTAATTTTGAAAATGAAAAATCCCCCTCTATTTCCCCTCTGACGACCCGAATTGATTTCTGTCGACAAATTATTGTTATTGAGATGGAAATGGATATTCTGTACCCCACCTTGATGCGTGCCAAGTCATATTAGATTATAGAAGAAATTTTGAAAATGAAAAATCCCTCTATACCCCCTCTGACGACCCGACAATGATTTCTGTTGACGAATTATCGTTATCCAGATGGAAATGAATATTCTGCACCCGACCATGTTGCGTGCCTAGTCTTATTAGATTTTTGAAGAAATTTAGGAAATGAAAAATCCCTCTATACCCCCTCTGACGACCCGACAATGATTTCTGTTGACGAATTATTGTTATTTAGATGGAAATGGATATCCTGCACCCCACCATGATGCGTGCCAAGTCATATTTGATTTTGAGGTAATTTTGAAAATGAAAAATCCCTCTATACCCCCTCTGACGACCCGACAATGATTTCTGTTAACAAATTATTGTTATTTAGATAGAAATGGATATTCTGTACCCCACTATGACGCGTGCCAAGTCATATTTGAATTTTGAAGTCATTTTGAAAATGAAAAATCCCTCTATACCCCCTCTGACGACCCGACAATGATTTCTGTCGACGAATTATTGTTATTCAGATGGAATTGGATATTCTGCAACCCACCATGATGCGTGCCAAGTCATATTGGATTTTTGAAGAAATATTGAAAATGAAAAATCCATCTATACACCCTCTAACGACCCGACAATGATTTCTGTTGACGAATTATTGTTATTCAGATGGAAATGGATATTCTGCACCCCACCATGATGCTTGCCAAGTCATATTTCATTTGGAGGTAATTTTGAAAATGAAAAATCCCTCTGTACCCCCTCTGACGACCCGACAATGATTTCTGTCGACAAATTATTGTTATTCAGATGGAAATGGATATTCTGCACCCCACCATGATGCGTGTCAAGTCATATTGGATTTTTGAAGAAATATTGAAAATGAAAAATCCCTCTATACCCCCTCTAACGACCCGACAATGATTTCTGTTGACGAATTATCGTTATCCAGATGGTAATGAATATTCTGCACCCGACCATGTTGCGTGCCAAGTCTTATTAGATTTTTGAAGAAATTTTGAAAATGAAAAATCCCTCTATACCCCCTCTGACGACCCGACAAAGATTTCTGTTGACGAATTATTGTTATTTAGATGGAAATGGATATTCTGCACCCCACCATGATGCGTGCCAAGTCATATTTGATTTTGAGGTAATTTTGAAAATGAAAAATCCCTCTATACCCCCTCTGACGACCCGACAATGATTTCTGTTAACAAATTAATGTTATTGAGATGGAAATGGATATTCTGTACCCCACTATGACGCGTGCCAAGTCATATTTGATTTTGAGGTAATTTTGAAAATGAAAAATCCCTCTATACCCCCTCTGACGACCCGACAATGATTTCTGTTAACAAATTATTGTTATTTAGATAGAAATGGATATTCTGTATCCCACTATGACGCGTGCCAAGTCATATTTGAATTTTGAGGTAATTTTGAAAATGAAAAATCCCTCTATACCCCCTCTAACGGCCCGACAATGATTTCTGTTGACGAATTATTGTTATTCAGATGGAAATTATTTTTCTGCACTCCACCATGTTGCGTGCCAAGTCATATTTGATTTTGAGGTAATTTTGAAAATGAAAAATCCCTCTATACCCCCTCTAACGGCCCGACAATGATTTCTGTTGACAAATTATTGTTATTCAGATGGAAATGGATACTCTGCACCCCACCATGATGCGTGCCAAGTCATATTGGATTTTTGAAGAAATATTGAAAATGAAAAATCCCTCTATACCCCCTCTAACGACCCGACAATGATTTCTGTTGACGAATTATCGTTATCCAGATGGAAGTGAATATTCTGCACCCGACCATGTTGCGTGCCAAGTCTTATTAGATTTTTGAAGAAATTTTGAAAATGAAAAATCCCTCTATACCCCCTCTGACGACCCGACAATGATTTCTGTTGACGAATTATTGTTATTTAGATGGAAATGGATATTCTGCACCCCACTATGATGCGTGCCAAGTCATATTTGATTTTGAGGTAATTTTGAAAATGAAAAATCCCTCTATACCCCCTCTGAAGACCCGACAATGATTTCTGTTGACGAATTATCGTTACCCAGATGGAAATGAATATTCTGCACCCGACCATGTTGCGTGCCTAGTCTTATTAGATTTTTGAAGAAATTTTGGAAATGAAAAATCCCTCTATACCCCCTCTGACGACCCGACAATGATTTCTGTTGACTAATTATTGTTATTTAGATGGAAATGGATATTCTGCACCCCACCATGATGCGTGCCAAGTCATATTTGATTTTGAGGTAATTTTGAAAATGAAAAATCCCTCTATACCCCCTCTGACGACCCGACAATGATTTCTGTTAACAAATTAATGTTATTGAGATGGAAATGGATATTCTGTACCCCACTATGACGCGTGCCAAGTCATATTTGATTTTTGAAGTCATTTTGAAAATGAAAAATCCCTCTATACCCCCTCTGACGACCCGACAATGATTTCTGTCGACGAATTATTGTTATTCAGATGGAAATGGATATTCTGCAACCCACCATGATGCGTGCCAAGTCATATTGGATTTTTGAAGAAATATTGAAAATGAAAAATCCCTCTATACACCCTCTAACGAACCGACAATGATTTCTGTTGACGAATTATTGTTATCCAGATGGAAATGAATATTCTGCACCCCACCATGTTGCGTGCCAAGTCATATTTGATTTTGAGGTAATTTTGAAAATGAAAAATCCCTCTATACCCCCTCTAACGGCCCGACAATGATTTCTGTTGACAAATTATTGTTATTCAGATGGCAATGGATATTTTGCACCCCACCATGATGCGTGCCAGGTCATATTAGATTTTTGAAGTAATTTTTAAAATGAAAAATCCCTCTATACCCCCTCCAACGACCCGTCAATGATTTCTGTTGACGAATTATTGTTATTCAGATGGAAATGGATATTCTGCACCCCACCATGATGCGTGCCAAGTCATATTTCATTTGGAGGTAATTTTGAAAATGAAAAATTCCTCTGTACCCCCTCTGACGACCCGACAATGATTTCTGTCGACAAATTATTGTTATTCAGATGGAAATGGATATTCTGCACCCCACCATGATGCGTGTCAAGTCATATTGGATTTTTGAAGAAATATTGAAAATGAAAAATCCCTCTATACCCCCTCTAACGACCCGACAATGATTTCTGTTGACGAATTATCGTTATCCAGATGGTAATGAATATTCTGCACCCGACCATGTTGCGTGCCAAGTCTTATTAGATTTTTGAAGAAATTTTGAAAATGAAAAATCCCTCTATACCCCCTCTGACGACCCGACAATGATTTCTGTTAACAAATTATTGTTATTGAGATTGAAATGGATATTCTGTACCCCACTATGATGCGTGCCAAGTCATATTTGATTTTTGAAGTCATTTTGAAAATGAAAAATCCCTCTATACCCCCTCTGACGACCCGACAATGATTTATGTTAACAAATTATTGTTATTGAGATGGAAATGGATATTCTGTACCCCTCTATGACGCGTGCCAAGTCATATTGGATTTTTGAAGAAATATTGAAAATGAAAAATCCCTCTATACCCCCTCTGACGACCCTACAATGATTTCTGTTGTCGAATTATTGTTATTTAGATGGAAATGGATATTCTGCACCCCACCATGATGCGTGCCAAGTCATATTTGATTTTGAGGTAATTTTGAAAATGAAAAATCCCTCTATACCCCCTCTGACGACCCGACAATGATTTATGTTAACAAATTATTGTTATTGAGATGGAAATGGATATTCTGTACCCCTCTATGACGCGTGCCAAGTCATATTGGATTTTTGAAGAAATATTGAAAATGAAAAATCCCTCTATACCCCCTCTGACGACCCGACAATGATTTCTGTTGACGAATTATTGTTATCCAGATGGAAATGAATATTCTGCACCCCACCATGTTGCGTGCCAAGTCATATTTGATTTTGAGGTAATTTTGAAAATGAAAAATCCCTCTATACCCCCTCTAACGGCCCGACAATGATTTCTGTTGACAAATTATTGTTATTCAGATGGAAATGGATATTTTGCACCCCACCATGATGCGTGCCAAGTCATATTGGATTTTTGAAGAAATATTGAAAATGAAAAATCCCTCTATACCCCCTCTAACGACCCGACAATGATTTCTGTTGACAAATTATTGTTATTCAGATGGAAATGGAAATTCTGCACCCCACCATGATGCGTGCCAAGTCATATTAGATTTTTGAGGTAATTTTGAATATAAAAATCCCTCTATACCCCCTCTGACGACCCGACAATGATTTCTGATGACAAATTATTGTTATTGAGATGGAAATGGATATTCTGTACCCCAATATGATGCGTGCCAAGTCATATTTGAATTTTGAAGTCATTTTGAAAATGAGAAATCCCTCTATACACCCTCTAACGACCCGACAATGAGTTCTGTTGACGAATTATTGTTATTCAGATAATAATGGATATTCTGCATCCCACCATGATGCGTGCCAAGTCATTTTGAAAATGAGAAATCCCTCTGTACACCCTCTAACGACCCGACAATGAGTTCTGTTGACGAATTATTGTTATTCAGATAATAATGGATATTCTGCATCCCACCATGATGCGTGCCAAGTCATATTAGATTTTTGCAGAAATATTGAAAATGAAAAATCCCTCTATACCCCCTCTAACCGACCCGACAATAATTTCTGTTGACGAATTATTGTTATTCAGATGGAAATTAATATTCTGCACTCCACCATGTTGCGTGCCAAGTCATATTTGATTTTGAGGTAATTTTGAAAATGAAAAATCCCTCTATACCCCCTCTAACGGCCCGACAATGATTTCTGTTGACAAATTATTGTTATTCAGATGGCAATGGATATTTTGCACCCCACCATGATGCGTGCCAAGTCATATTAGATTTTTGAAGAAATTTTGAAAATGAGAAATCCCTCTATACCCCCTCCAACGACCCGTCAATGATTTCTGTTGACGAATTATTGTTATTCAGAAGGAAATGGATATTCTGCACCCCACCATGATGCGTGCCAAGTCATATTTAATTTGGAGGTAATTTTGAAAATGAAAAATCCCTCTGTACCCCCTCTGACGACCCGACAATGATTTCTGTCGACAAATTATTGTTATTCAGATGGAAATGGATATTCTGCACCCCACCATGATGCGTGTCAAGTCATATTGGATTTTTGAAGAAATATTGAAAATGAAAAATCCCTCTATACCCCCTCTAACGACCCGACAATGATTTCTGTTGACGAATTATCGTTATTCAGATGGTAATGAATATTCTGCACCCGACCATGTTGCGTGCCAAGTCTTATTAGATTTTTGAAGAAATTTTGAAAATGAAAAATCCCTCTATAACCCCTCTGACGACCCGACAAAGATTTCTGTTGACGAATTATTGTTATTTAGATGGAAATGGATATTCTGCACCCCACCATGATGCGTGCCAAGTCATATTTGATTTTGAGGTAATTTTGAAAATGAAAAATCCCTCTATACCCCCTCTGACGACCCGACAATGATTTCTGTTAACAAATTAATGTTTTTGAGATGGAAATGGATATTCTGTACCCCACTATGACGCGTGCCAAGTCATATTTGATTTTTGAAGTCATTTTGAAAATGAAAAATCCCTCTATACCCCCTCTGACGACCCGACAATGATTTCTGTCGACGAATTATTGTTATTCAGATGGAAATGGATATTCTGCAACCCACCATGATGCGTGCCAAGTCATATTGGATTTTTGAAGAAATATTGAAAATGAAATATCCCTCTATACACCCTCTAACGAACCGACAATGATTTCTGTTGACGAATTATTGTTATCCAGATGGAAATGAATATTCTGCACCCCAACATGTTGCGTGCCAAGTCATATTTGATTTTGAGGTAATTTTGAAAATGAAAAATCCCGCTATACCCTCTCTAACGACCCGACAATAATTTCTGGTGACAAATTATTGTTGTTCAGATGGAAATGGATATTCTGCACCCCACCATGATGCTTGCCAAGTCATATTAGATTTTAAAGAAATTTTGAAAATGAAAAATCCCTCTATACCCCCTCCAACGACCCGTCAATGATTTCTGTTGACGAATTATTGTTATTCAGATGGGAATGGATATTCTGCACCCCACTCTGATGCGTGCCAAGTCATATTTGATTTTGAGGTAATTTTGAAAATGAAAAATCCCTCTATACCCCCTCTGATGACCCGACAATGATTTCTGTTGAAAAATTATTGTTTTTGAGATGGAAATAAATATTCTGTACCCTACCATGATGCGTGCCAAGTCATATTAGAATATTGAAGAAATTTTGAAAATGAAAAATCCCTCTATACCCCCTCCAACGACCCGTCAATGATTTCTGTTGACGAATTATTGTTATTCAGATGGAAATGAATATTCTGCACCCCACCATGTTGCGTGCCAAGTCATATTTGATTTTGAGGTAATTTTGAAAATGAAAAATCCCTCCATACCCCCTCTGACGACCCGACAATGATTTCTGTTAACAAATTATTGTTATTGAGATGGAAATGGATATTCTGTACCCCACTATGATGCGTGCCAAGTCATATTTGATTTTTGAAGTCATTTTGAAAATGAAAAATCCCTCTATACCCCCTCTGACGACCCGACAATGATTTCTGTCGACAAATTATAGTTATTCAGATGGAAATGGATATTCTGCACCCCACCATGATGCGTGTCAAGTCATATTGGATTTTTGAAGAAATATTGAAAATGAAAAATCCCTCTATACCCCCTCTAACGACCCGACAATGATTTCTGTTGACGAATTATCGTTATCCAGATGGTAATGAATATTCTGCACCCGACCATGTTGCGTGCCAAGTCTTATTAGATTTTTGAAGAAATTTTGAAAATGAAAAATCCCTCTATAACCCCTCTGACGACCCGACAAAGATTTCTGTTGACGAATTATTGTTATTTAGATGGAAATGGATATTCTGCACCCCACCATGATGCGTGCCAAGTCATATTTGATTTTGAGGTAATTTTGAAAATGAAAAATCCCTCTATACCCCCTCTGACGACCCGACAATGATTTCTGTTAACAAATTAATGTTTTTGAGATGGAAATGGATATTCTGTACCCCACTATGACGCGTGCCAAGTCATATTTGATTTTTGAAGTCATTTTGAAAATGAAAAATCCCTCTATACCCCCTCTGACGACCCGACAATGATTTCTGTCGACGAATTATTGTTATTCAGATGGAAATGGATATTCTGCAACCCACCATGATGCGTGCCAAGTCATATTGGATTTTTGAAGAAATATTGAAAATGAAAAATCCCTCTATACACCCTCTAACGAACCGACAATGATTTCTGTTGACGAATTATTGTTATCCAGATGGAAATGAATATTCTGCACCCCAACATGTTGCGTGCCAAGTCATATTTGATTTTAAGGTAATTTTGAAAATGAAAAATCCCTCTATACCCCCTCTAACGACCCGACAATAATTTCTGGTGACAAATTATTGTTGTTCAGATGGAAATGGATATTCTGCACCCCACCATGATGCTTGCCAAGTCATATTAGATTTTAAAGAAATTTTGAAAATGAAAAATCCCTCTATACCCCCTCCAACGACCCGTCAATGATTTCTGTTGACGAATTATTGTTATTCAGATGGGAATGGATATTCTGCACCCCACTATGATGCGTGCCAAGTCATATTTGATTTTGAGGTAATTTTGAAAATGAAAAATCCCTCTATACCCCCTCTGATGACCCGACAATGATTTCTGTTGAAAAATTATTGTTTTTGAGATGGAAATAAATATTCTGTACCCTACCATGATGCGTGCCAAGTCATATTAGAATATTGAAGAAATTTTGAAAATGAAAAATCACTCTATACCCCCTCCAACGACCCGACAATGATTTCTGTTGACGAATTATTGTTATTCAGATGGAAATGAATATTCTGCACCCCACCATGTTGCGTGCCAAGTCATATTTGATTTTGAGGTAATTTTGAAAATGAAAAATCCCTCCATACCCCCTCTGACGACCCGACAATGATTTCTGTTAACAAATTACTGTTATTCAGATGGAAATAGATATTCTGCACCCCACCATGATGCGTGCCAAGTCATATTGAATTTTTGAAGAAATATTGAAAATGAAAAATCCCCCTCTGTACCCCCTCTGACGACCCGACAATGATTTCTGTTAACAAATTATTGTTATTGAGATGGAAATGGATTTTCTGTACCCCACTATGATGCGTGCCAAGTCATATTTGATTTTTGAAGTCATTTTGAAAATGAAAAATCCCTCTATACCCCCTCTGACGACCCGACAATGATTTCTGTTGACGAATTATTGTTATTTAGATGGAAATGGATATTCCGCACCCCACCATGATGCGTGCCAAGTCATATTTGATTTTGAGGTAATTTTGAAAATGAAAAGTCCCTCTATACCCCCTCTGACGACCCGACAATGATTTATGTTAACAAATTATTGTTATTGAGATGGAAATGGATATTCTGTACCCCTCTATGACGCGTGCCAAGTCATATTGGATTTTTGAAGAAATATTGAAAATGAAAAATCCCTCTATACCCCGACAATGATTTCTGTTGACGAATTATTGTTATCCAGATAGAAATGAATATTCTGCACCCCACCATGTTGCGTGCCAAGTCATATTTGATTTTGAGGTAATTTTGAAAATGAAAAATCCCTCTATACCCCCTCTAACGGCCCGACAATGATTTCTGTTGACAAATTATTGTTATTCAGATGGAAATGGATATTTTGCACCCCACCATGATGAGTGCCAAGTCATATTGGATTTTTGAAGAAATATTGAAAATGAAAAATCCCTCTATACCCCCTCTAACGACCCAACAATGATTTCTGTTGACAAATTATTGTTATTCAGATGGAAATGGATATTCTGCACCCCACCATGATGCGTGCCAAGTCATATTAGATTTTTGAGGTAATTTTGAAAATAAAAATCCCTCTATATGATTTCTGTCGACAAATTATTGTTATTCAGATGGAAATGGATATTCTGCACCCCACCATGATGCGTGTCAAGTCATATTGGATTTTTGAAGAAATATTGAAAATGAAAAATCCCTCTATACCCCCTCTAACGACCCGACAATGATTTCTGTTGACGAATTATCGTTATCCAGATGGTAATGAATATTCTGCACCCGACCATGTTGCGTGCCAAGTCTTATTAGATTTTTGAAGAAATTTTGAAAATGAAAAATCCCTCTATACCCCCTCTGACGACCCGACAAAGATTTCTGTTGACGAATTATTGTTATTTAGATGGAAATGGATATTCTGTACCCCACTATGATGCGTGCCAAGTCATATTTGATTTTTGAAGTCATTTTGAAAATGAAAAATTCCTCTATACCACCTCTGACGACCCGACAATGATTTCTGTTGACGAATTATTGTTATTTAGATGAAAATGGATATTCTGCACCCCACCATGATGCGTGCCAAGTCATATTGGATATTTGAAGAAATATTGAAAATGAAAAGTCCCTCTATACCCCCTCTAACGACCCGACAATTATTTCTGTTGACGAATTATTGTTATTCAGATGGAAATGAATATTCTGCACCCCACCATGTTGCGTGCCAAGTCATATTTGATTTTGAGGTAATTTTGAAAATGAGAAATCCCTCTATACCCCCTCTAACGGCCCGACAATGATTTCTGTTGACGAATTACTGTTATTCAGATGGAAATAGATATTCTGCACCCCACCATGATGCGTGCCAAGTCATATTGGATTTTTGAAGAAATATTGAAAATGAAAAATCCCCCTCTGTACCCCCTCTGACGACCCGACAATGATTTCTGTTAACAAATTATTGTTATTGAGATGGAAATGGATTTTCTGTACCCCACTATGATGCGTGCCAAGTCATATTTGATTTTTGAAGTCATTTTGAAAATGAAAAATCCCTCTATACCCCCTCTGACGACCCGACAATGATTTCTGTTGACGAATTATTGTTATTTAGATGGAAATGGATATTCTGCACCCCACCATGATGCGTGCCAAGTCATATTTGATTTTGAGGTAATTTTGAAAATGAAAAATCCCTCTATACCCCCTCTGACGACCCGACAATGATTTATGTTAACAAATTATTGTTATTGAGATGGAAATGGATATTCTGTACCCCTCTATGACGCGTGCCAAGTCATATTGGATTTTTGAAGAAATATTGAAATTGAAAAATCCCTCTATACCCCGACAATGATTTCTGTTGACGAATTATTGTTATCCAGATAGAAATGAATATTCTGCACCCCACCATGTTGCGTGCCAAGTCATATTTGATTTTGAGGTAATTTTGAAAATGAAAAATCCCTCTATACCCCCTCTAACGACCCGACAATAATTTCTGGTGACAAATTATTGTTGTTCAGATGGAAATGGATATTCTGCACCCCACCATGATGCTTGCCAAGTCATATTAGATTTTAAAGAAATTTTGAAAATGAAAAATCCCTCTATACCCCCTCCAACGACCCGTCAATGATTTCTGTTGACGAATTATTGTTATTCAGATGGGAATGGATATTCTGCACCCCACTATGATGCGTGCCAAGTCATATTTGATTTTGAGGTAATTTTGAAAATGAAAAATCCCTCTATACCCCCTCTGATGACCCGACAATGATTTCTGTTGAAAAATTATTGTTTTTGAGATGGAAATAAATATTCTGTACCCTACCATGATGCGTGCCAAGTCATATTAGAATATTGAAGAAATTTTGAAAATGAAAAATCACTCTATACCCCCTCCAACGACCCGACAATGATTTCTGTTGACGAATTATTGTTATTCAGATGGAAATGAATATTCTGCACCCCACCATGTTGCGTGCCAAGTCATATTTGATTTTGAGGTAATTTTGAAAATGAAAAATCCCTCCATACCCCCTCTGACGACCCGACAATGATTTCTGTTAACAAATTACTGTTATTCAGATGGAAATAGATATTCTGCACCCCACCATGATGCGTGCCAAGTCATATTGAATTTTTGAAGAAATATTGAAAATGAAAAATCCCCCTCTGTACCCCCTCTGACGACCCGACAATGATTTCTGTTAACAAATTATTGTTATTGAGATGGAAATGGATTTTCTGTACCCCACTATGATGCGTGCCAAGTCATATTTGATTTTTGAAGTCATTTTGAAAATGAAAAATCCCTCTATACCCCCTCTGACGACCCGACAATGATTTCTGTTGACGAATTATTGTTATTTAGATGGAAATGGATATTCTGCACCCCACCATGATGCGTGCCAAGTCATATTTGATTTTGAGGTAATTTTGAAAATGAAAAGTCCCTCTATACCCCCTCTGACGACCCGACAATGATTTATGTTAACAAATTATTGTTATTGAGATGGAAATGGATATTCTGTACCCCTCTATGACGCGTGCCAAGTCATATTGGATTTTTGAAGAAATATTGAAAATGAAAAATCCCTCTATACCCCGACAATGATTTCTGTTGACGAATTATTGTTATCCAGATAGAAATGAATATTCTGCACCCCACCATGTTGCGTGCCAAGTCATATTTGATTTTGAGGTAATTTTGAAAATGAAAAATCCCTCTATACCCCCTCTAACGGCCCGACAATGATTTCTGTTGACAAATTATTGTTATTCAGATGGAAATGGATATTTTGCACCCCACCATGATGAGTGCCAAGTCATATTGGATTTTTGAAGAAATATTGAAAATGAAAAATCCCTCTATACCCCCTCTAACGACCCGACAATGATTTCTGTTGACAAATTATTGTTATTCAGATGGAAATGGATATTCTGCACCCCACCATGATGCGTGCCAAGTCATATTAGATTTTTGAGGTAATTTTGAAAATAAAAATCCCTCTATATGATTTCTGTCGACAAATTATTGTTATTCAGATGGAAATGGATATTCTGCACCCCACCATGATGCGTGTCAAGTCATATTGGATTTTTGAAGAAATATTGAAAATGAAAAATCCCTCTATACCCCCTCTAACGACCCGACAATGATTTCTGTTGACGAATTATCGTTATCCAGATGGTAATGAATATTCTGCACCCGACCATGTTGCGTGCCAAGTCTTATTAGATTTTTGAAGAAATTTTGAAAATGAAAAATCCCTCTATACCCCCTCTGACGACCCGACAAAGATTTCTGTTGACGAATTATTGTTATTTAGATGGAAATGGATATTCTGTACCCCACTATGATGCGTGCCAAGTCATATTTGATTTTTGAAGTCATTTTGAAAATGAAAAATTCCTCTATACCCCCTCTGACGACCCGGCAATGATTTCTGTTGACGAATTATTGTTATTTAGATGAAAATGGATATTCTGCACCCCACCATGATGCGTGCCAAGTCATATTGGATATTTGAAGAAATATTGAAAATGAAAAGTCCCTCTATACCCCCTCTAACGACCCGACAATGATTTCTGTTGACGAATTATTGTTATTCAGATGGAAATGAATATTCTGCACCCCACCATGTTGCGTGCCAAGTCATATTTGATTTTGAGGTAATTTTGAAAATGAGAAATCCCTCTATACCCCCTCTAACGGCCCGACAATGATTTCTGTTGACGAATTACTGTTATTCAGATGGAAATAGATATTCTGCACCCCACCATGATGCGTGCCAAGTCATATTGGATTTTTGAAGAAATATTGAAAATGAAAAATCCCCCTCTGTACCCCCTCTGACGACCCGACAATGATTTCTGTTAACAAATTATTGTTATTGAGATGGAAATGGATTTTCTGTACCCCACTATGATGCGTGCCAAGTCATATTTGATTTTTGAAGTCATTTTGAAAATGAAAAATCCCTCTATACCCCCTCTGACGACCCGACAATGATTTCTGTTGACGAATTATTGTTATTTAGATGGAAATGGATATTCTGCACCCCACCATGATGCGTGCCAAGTCATATTTGATTTTGAGGTAATTTTGAAAATGAAAAATCCCTCTATACCCCCTCTGACGACCCGACAATGATTTATGTTAACAAATTATTGTTATTGAGATGGAAATGGATATTCTGTACCCCTCTATGACGCGTGCCAAGTCATATTGGATTTTTGAAGAAATATTGAAATTGAAAAATCCCTCTATACCCCGACAATGATTTCTGTTGACGAATTATTGTTATCCAGATAGAAATGAATATTCTGCACCCCACCATGTTGCGTGCCAAGTCATATTTGATTTTGAGGTAATTTTGGAAATGAAAAATCCCTCTATACCCCCTCTAACGGCCCGACAATGATTTCTGTTGACAAATTATTGTTATTCAGATGGAAATGGATATTTTGCACCCCACCATGATGCGTGCCAAGTCATATTGGATTTTTGAAGAAATATTGAAAATGAAAAATCCCTCTATACCCCCTCTAACGACCCGACAATGATTTCTGTTGACAAATTATTGTTATTCAGATGGAAATGGATATTCTGCACCCCACCATGATGCGTGCCAAGTCATATTAGATTTTTGAGGTAATTTTGAAAATAAAAATCCCTCTATACCCCCTCTGACGACCCGACAATGATTTCTGATGACAAATTGTTGTTATTGAGATGAAAATGGATATTCTGTACCCCAATATGATGCGTGCCAAGTCATATTTGAATTTTGAAGTCATTTTGAAAATGAGAAATCCCTCTATACACCCTCTAACGACCCGACAATGAGTTCTGTTGACGAATTATTGTTATTCAGATAATAAAGGATATTCTGCATCCCACCATGATGCGTGCCAAGTCATATTGGATTTTTGAAGAAATATTGAAAATGAAAAATCCCTCTATACCCCCTCTAACCGACCCGACATTGATTTCTGTTGACGAATTATTGTTATTCAGATGGAAATTAATATTCAACACTCCACCATGTTGCGTGCCAAGTCATATTTGATTTTGAGGTAATTTTGAAAATGAAAAATCCCCCTCTATTTCCCCTCTGACGACCCGAATTGATTTCTGTCGACAAATTATTGTTATTGAGATGGAAATGGATATTCTGTACCCCACCTTGATGCGTGCCAAGTCATATTAGATTATAGAAGAAATTTTGAAAATGAAAAATCCCTCTATACCCCCTCTGACGACCCGACAATGATTTCTGTTGACGAATTATCGTTATCCAGATGGAAATGAATATTCTGCACCCGACCATGTTGCGTGCCTAGTCTTATTAGATTTTTGAAGAAATTTAGGAAATGAAAAATCCCTCTATACCCCCTCTGACGACCCGACAATGATTTCTGTTGACGAATTATTGTTATTTAGATGGAAATGGATATTCTGCACCCCACCATGATGCGTGCCAAGTCATATTTGATTTTGAGGTAATTTTGAAAATGAAAAATCCCTCTATACCCCCTCTGACGACCCGACAATGATTTCTGTTAACAAATTATTGTTATTTAGATAGAAATGGATATTCTGTACCCCACTATGACGCGTGCCAAGTCATATTTGAATTTTGAAGTCATTTTGAAAATGAAAAATCCCTCTATACCCCCTCTGACGACCCTACAATGATTTCTGTCGACGAATTATTGTTATTCAGATGGAATTGGATATTCTGCAACCCACCATGATGCGTGCCAAGTCATATTGGATTTTTGAAGAAATATTGAAAATGAAAAATCCATCTATACACCCTCTAACGACCCGACAATGATTTCTGTTGACGAATTATTGTTATTCAGATGGAAATGGATATTCTGCACCCCACCATGATGCTTGCCAAGTCATATTTCATTTGGAGGTAATTTTGAAAATGAAAAATCCCTCTGTACCCCCTCTGACGACCCGACAATGATTTCTGTCGACAAATTATTGTTATTCAGATGGAAATGGATATTCTGCACCCCACCATGATGCGTGTCAAGTCATATTGGATTTTTGAAGAAATATTGAAAATGAAAAATCCCTCTATACCCCCTCTAACGACCCGACAATGATTTCTGTTGACGAATTATCGTTATCCAGATGGTAATGAATATTCTGCACCCGACCATGTTGCGTGCCAAGTCTTATTAGATTTTTGAAGAAATTTTGAAAATGAAAAATCCCTCTATACCCCCTCTGACGACCCGACAAAGATTTCTGTTGACGAATTATTGTTATTTAGATGGAAATGGATATTCTGCACCCCACCATGATGCGTGCCAAGTCATATTTGATTTTGAGGTAATTTTGAAAATGAAAAATCCCTCTATACCCCCTCTGACGACCCGACAATGATTTCTGTTAACAAATTAATGTTATTGAGATGGAAATGGATATTCTGTACCCCACTATGACGCGTGCCAAGTCATATTTGATTTTGAGGTAATTTTGAAAATGAAAAATCCCTCTATACCCCCTCTGACGACCCGACAATGATTTCTGTTAACAAATTATTGTTATTTAGATAGAAATGGATATTCTGTATCCCACTATGACGCGTGCCAAGTCATATTTGAATTTTGAGGTAATTTTGAAAATGAAAAATCCCTCTATACCTCCTCTAACGGCCCGACAATGATTTCTGTTGACGAATTATTGTTATTCAGATGGAAATTATTATTCTGCACTCCACCATGTTGCGTGCCAAGTCATATTTGATTTTGAGGTAATTTTGAAAATGAAAAATCCCTCTATACCCCCTCTAACGGCCCGACAATGATTTCTGTTGACAAATTATTGTTATTCAGATGGAAATGGATACTCTGCACCCCACCATGATGCGTGCCAAGTCATATTGGATTTTTGAAGAAATATTGAAAATGAAAAATCCCTCTATACCCCCTCTAACGACCCGACAATGATTTCTGTTGACGAATTATCGTTATCCAGATGGAAGTGAATATTCTGCACCCGACCATGTTGCGTGCCAAGTCTTATTAGATTTTTGAAGAAATTTTGAAAATGAAAAATCCCTCTATACCCCCTCTGACGACCCGACAATGATTTCTGTTGACGAATTATTGTTATTTAGATGGAAATGGATATTCTGCACCCCACTATGATGCGTGCCAAGTCATATTTGATTTTGAGGTAATTTTGAAAATGAAAAATCCCTCTATACCCCCTCTGAAGACCCGACAATGATTTCTGTTGACGAATTATCGTTACCCAGATGGAAATGAATATTCTGCACCCGACCATGTTGCGTGCCTAGTCTTATTAGATTTTTGAAGAAATTTTGGAAATGAAAAATCCCTCTATACCCCCTCTGACGACCCGACAATGATTTCTGTTGACTAATTATTGTTATTTAGATGGAAATGGATATTCTGCACCCCACCATGATGCGTGCCAAGTCATATTTGATTTTGAGGTAATTTTGAAAATGAAAAATCCCTCTATACCCCCTCTGACGACCCGACAATGATTTCTGTTAACAAATTATTGTTATTTAGATAGAAATGGATATTCTGTACCCCACTATGACGCGTGCCAAGTCATATTTGAATTATGAAGTCATTTTGAAAATGAAAAATCCCTCTATACCCCCTCTGACGACCCGACAATGATTTCTGTCGACGAATTATTGTTATTCAGATGGAATTGGATATTCTGCAACCCACCATGATGCGTGCCAAGTCATATTGGATTTTTGAAGAAATATTGAAAATGAAAAATCCATCTATACACCCTCTAACGACCCGACAATGATTTCTGTTGACGAATTATTGTTATTCAGATGGAAATGGATATTCTGCACCCCACCATGATGCGTGCCAAGTCATATTTCATTTGGAGGTAATTTTGAAAATGAAAAATCCCTCTGTACCCCCTCTGACGACCCAACAATGATTTCTGTCGACAAATTATTGTTATTCAGATGGAAATGGATATTCTGCACCCCACCATGATGCGTGTCAAGTCATATTGGATTTTTGAAGAAATATTGAAAATGAAAAATCCCTCTATACCCCCTCTAACGACCCGACAATGATTTCTGTTGACGAATTATCGTTATCCAGATGGTAATGAATATTCTGCACCCGACCATGTTGCGTGCCAAGTCTTATTAGATTTTTGAAGAAATTTTGAAAATGAAAAATCCCTCTATACCCCCTCTGACGACCCGACAAAGATTTCTGTTGACGAATTATTGTTATTTAGATGGAAATGGATATTCTGCACCCCACCATGATGCGTGCCAAGTCATATTTGATTTTGAGGTAATTTTGAAAATGAAAAATCCCTCTATACCCCCTCTGACGACCCGACAATGATTTCTGTTAACAAATTAATGTTATTGAGATGGAAATGGATATTCTGTACCCCACTATGACGCGTGCCAAGTCATATTTGATTTTTGAAGTCATTTTGAAAATGAAAAATCCCTCTATACCCCCTCTGACGACCCGACAATGATTTCTGTCGACGAATTATTGTTATTCAGATGGAAATGGATATTCTGCAACCCACCATGATGCGTGCCAAGTCATATTGGATTTTTGAAGAAATATTGAAAATGAAAAATCCCTCTATACACCCTCTAACGAACCGACAATGATTTCTGTTGACGAATTATTGTTATCCAGATGGAAATGAATATTCTGCACCCCACCATGTTGCGTGCCAAGTCATATTTGATTTTAAGGTAATTTTGAAAATGAAAAATCCCTCTATACCCCCTCTAACGGCCCGACAATGATTTCTGTTGACAAATTATTGTTATTCAGATGGAAATGGATATTCTGCACCCCACCATGATGCGTGCCAAGTCATATTAGATTTTTGAGGTAATTTTGAAAATAAAAATCCCTCTATACCCCCTCTGACGACCCGACAATGATTTCTGATGACAAATTATTGTTATTGAGATGGAAATGGATATTCTGTACCCCAATATGATGCGTGCCAAGTCATATTTGAATTTTGAAGTCATTTTGAAAATGAGAAATCCCTCTATACACCCTCTAACGACCCGACAATGAGTTCTGTTGACGAATTATTGTTATTCAGATAATAATGGATATTCTGCATCCCACCATGATGCGTGCCAAGTCATATTAGATTTTTGAAGAAATATTGAAAATGAAAAATCCCTCTATACCCCCTCTAACCGACCCGACAATGATTTCTGTTGACGAATTATTGTTATTCAGATGGAAATGAATATTCTGCACCCCACCATGTTGCGTGCCAAGTCATATTTGATTTTGAGGTAATTTTGAAAATGAAAAATCCCTCTATACCCCCTCTAACGACCCGACAATGAGTTCTGTTGACGAATTATTGTTATTCAGATAATAAAGGATATTCTGCATCCCACCATGATGCGTGCCAAGTCATATTGGATTTTTGAAGAAATATTGAAAATGAAAAATCCCTCTATACCCCCTCTAACCGACCCGACATTGATTTCTGTTGACGAATTATTGTTATTCAGATGGAAATTAATATTCTGCACTCCACCATGTTGCGTGCCAAGTCATATTTGATTTTGAGGTAATTTTGAAAATGAAAAATCCCCCTCTATTTCCCCTCTGACGACCCGAATTGATTTCTGTCGACAAATTATTGTTATTGAGATGGAAATGGATATTCTGTACCCCACCTTGATGCGTGCCAAGTCATATTAGATTATAGAAGAAATTTTGAAAATGAAAAATCCCTCTATACCCCCTCTGACGACCCGACAATGATTTCTGTTGACGAATTATCGTTATCCAGATGGAAATGAATATTCTGCACCAGACCATGTTGCGTGCCTAGTCTTATTAGATTTTTGAAGAAATTTAGGAAATGAAAAATCCCTCTATACCCCCTCTGACGACCCGACAATGATTTCTGTTGACGAATTATTGTTATTTAGATGGAAATGGATATTCTGCACCCCACCATGATGCGTGCCAAGTCATATTTGATTTTGAGGTAATTTTGAAAATGAAAAATCCCTCTATACCCCCTCTGACGACCCGACAATGATTTCTGTTAACAAATTATTGTTATTTAGATAGAAATGGATATTCTGTACCCCACTATGACGCGTGCCAAGTCATATTTGAATTTTGAAGTCATTTTGAAAATGAAAAATCCCTCTATACCCCCTCTGACGACCCGACAATGATTTCTGTCGACGAATTATTGTTATTCAGATGGAATTGGATATTCTGCAACCCACCATGATGCGTGCCAAGTCATATTGGATTTTTGAAGAAATATTGAAAATGAAAAATCCATCTATACACCCTCTAACGACCCGACAATGATTTCTGTTGACGAATTATTGTTATTCAGATGGAAATGGATATTCTGCACCCCACCATGATGCTTGCCAAGTCATATTTCATTTGGAGGTAATTTTGAAAATGAAAAATCCCTCTGTACCCCCTCTGACGACCCGACAATGATTTCTGTCGACAAATTATTGTTATTCAGATGGAAATGGATATTCTGCACCCCACCATGATGCGTGTCAAGTCATATTGGATTTTTGAAGAAATATTGAAAATGAAAAATCCCTCTATACCCCCTCTAACGACCCGACAATGATTTCTGTTGACGAATTATCGTTATCCAGATGGTAATGAATATTCTGCACCCGACCATGTTGCGTGCCAAGTCTTATTAGATTTTTGAAGAAATTTTGAAAATGAAAAATCCCTCTATACCCCCTCTGACGACCCGACAAAGATTTCTGTTGACGAATTATTGTTATTTAGATGGAAATGGATATTCTGCACCCCACCATGATGCGTGCCAAGTCATATTTGATTTTGAGGTAATTTTGAAAATGAAAAATCCCTCTATACCCCCTCTGACGACCCGACAATGATTTCTGTTAACAAATTAATGTTATTGAGATGGAAATGGATATTCTGTACCCCACTATGACGCGTGCCAAGTCATATTTGATTTTGAGGTAATTTTGAAAATGAAAAATCCCTCTATACCCCCTCTGACGACCCGACAATGATTTCTGTTAACAAATTATTGTTATTTAGATAGAAATGGATATTCTGTATCCCACTATGACGCGTGCCAAGTCATATTTGAATTTTGAGGTAATTTTGAAAATGAAAAATCCCTCTATACCCCCTCTAACGGCCCGACAATGATTTCTGTTGACGAATTATTGTTATTCAGATGGAAATTATTTTTCTGCACTCCACCATGTTGCGTGCCAAGTCATATTTGATTTTGAGGTAATTTTGAAAATGAAAAATCCCTCTATACCCCCTCTAACGGCCCGACAATGATTTCTGTTGACAAATTATTGTTATTCAGATGGAAATGGATACTCTGCACCCCACCATGATGCGTGCCAAGTCATATTGGATTTTTGAAGAAATATTGAAAATGAAAAATCCCTCTATACCCCCTCTAACGACCCGACAATGATTTCTGTTGACGAATTATCGTTATCCAGATGGAAGTGAATATTCTGCACCCGACCATGTTGCGTGCCAAGTCTTATTAGATTTTTGAAGAAATTTTGAAAATGAAAAATCCCTCTATACCCCCTCTGACGACCCGACAATGATTTCTGTTGACGAATTATTGTTATTTAGATGGAAATGGATATTCTGCACCCCACTATGATGCGTGCAAAGTCATATTTGATTTTGAGGTAATTTTGAAAATGAAAAATCCCTCTATACCCCCTCTGAAGACCCGACAATGATTTCTGTTGACGAATTATCGTTACCCAGATGGAAATGAATATTCTGCACCCGACCATGTTGCGTGCCTAGTCTTATTAGATTTTTGAAGAAATTTTGGAAATGAAAAATCCCTCTATACCCCCTCTGACGACCCGACAATGATTTCTGTTGACTAATTATTGTTATTTAGATGGAAATGGATATTCTGCACCCCACCATGATGCGTGCCAAGTCATATTTGATTTTGAGGTAATTTTGAAAATGAAAAATCCCTCTATACCCCCTCTGACGACCCGACAATGATTTCTGTTAACAAATTATTGTTATTTAGATAGAAATGGATATTCTGTACCCCACTATGACGCGTGCCAAGTCATATTTGAATTATGAAGTCATTTTGAAAATGAAAAATCCCTCTATACCCCCTCTGACGACCCGACAATGATTTCTGTCGACGAATTATTGTTATTCAGATGGAATTGGATATTCTGCAACCCACCATGATGCGTGCCAAGTCATATTGGATTTTTGAAGAAATATTGAAAATGAAAAATCCATCTATACACCCTCTAACGACCCGACAATGATTTCTGTTGACGAATTATTGTTATTCAGATGGAAATGGATATTCTGCACCCCACCATGATGCGTGCCAAGTCATATTTCATTTGGAGGTAATTTTGAAAATGAAAAATCCCTCTGTACCCCCTCTGACGACCCGACAATGATTTCTGTCGACAAATTATTGTTATTCAGATGGAAATGGATATTCTGCACCCCACCATGATGCGTGTCAAGTCATATTGGATTTTTGAAGAAATATTGAAAATGAAAAATCCCTCTATACCCCCTCTAACGACCCGACAATGATTTCTGTTGACGAATTATCGTTATCCAGATGGTAATGAATATTCTGCACTCGACCATGTTGCGTGCCAAGTCTTATTAGATTTTTGAAGAAATATTGAAAATGAAAAATCCCTCTATACCCCCTCTAACGACCCGACAATGATTTCTGTTGACGAATTATCGTTATCCAGATGGAAGTGAATATTCTGCACCCGACCATGTTGCGTGCCAAGTCTTATTAGATTTTTGAAGAAATTTTGAAAATGAAAAATCCCTCTATACCCCCTCTGACGACCCGACAATGATTTCTGTTGACGAATTATTGTTATTTAGATGGAAATGGATATTCTGCACCCCACTATGATGCGTGCAAAGTCATATTTGATTTTGAGGTAATTTTGAAAATGAAAAATCCCTCTATACCCCCTCTGAAGACCCGACAATGATTTCTGTTGACGAATTATCGTTACCCAGATGGAAATGAATATTCTGCACCCGACCATGTTGCGTGCCTAGTCTTATTAGATTTTTGAAGAAATTTTGGAAATGAAAAATCCCTCTATACCCCCTCTGACGACCCGACAATGATTTCTGTTGACTAATTATTGTTATTTAGATGGAAATGGATATTCTGCACCCCACCATGATGCGTGCCAAGTCATATTTGATTTTGAGGTAATTTTGAAAATGAAAAATCCCTCTATACCCCCTCTGACGACCCGACAATGATTTCTGTTAACAAATTATTGTTATTTAGATAGAAATGGATATTCTGTACCCCACTATGACGCGTGCCAAGTCATATTTGAATTATGAAGTCATTTTGAAAATGAAAAATCCCTCTATACCCCCTCTGACGACCCGACAATGATTTCTGTCGACGAATTATTGTTATTCAGATGGAATTGGATATTCTGCAACCCACCATGATGCGTGCCAAGTCATATTGGATTTTTGAAGAAATATTGAAAATGAAAAATCCATCTATACACCCTCTAACGACCCGACAATGATTTCTGTTGACGAATTATTGTTATTCAGATGGAAATGGATATTCTGCACCCCACCATGATGCGTGCCAAGTCATATTTCATTTGGAGGTAATTTTGAAAATGAAAAATCCCTCTGTACCCCCTCTGACGACCCTACAATGATTTCTGTCGACAAATTATTGTTATTCAGATGGAAATGGATATTCTGCACCCCACCATGATGCGTGTCAAGTCATATTGGATTTTTGAAGAAATATTGAAAATGAAAAATCCCTCTATACCCCCTCTAACGACCCGACAATGATTTCTGTTGACGAATTATCGTTATCCAGATGGTAATGAATATTCTGCACCCGACCATGTTGCGTGCCAAGTCTTATTAGATTTTTGAAGAAATTTTGAAAATGAAAAATCCCTCTATACCCCCTCTGACGACCCGACAAAGATTTCTGTTGACGAATTATTGTTATTTAGATGGAAATGGATATTCTGCACCCCACCATGATGCGTGCCAAGTCATATTTGATTTTGAGGTAATTTTGAAAATGAAAAATCCCTCTATACCCCCTCTGACGACCCGACAATGATTTCTGTTAACAAATTAATGTTATTGAGATGGAAATGGATATTCTGTACCCCACTATGACGCGTGCCAAGTCATATTTGATTTTGAAGTCATTTTGAAAATGAAAAATCCCTCTATACCCCCTCTGACGACCCGACAATGATTTCTGTCGACGAATTATTGTTATTCAGATGGAAATGGATATTCTGCAACCCACCATGATGCGTGCCAAGTCATATTGGATTTTTGAAGAAATATTGAAAATGAAAAATCCCTCTATACACCCTCTAACGAACCGACAATGATTTCTGTTGACGAATTATTGTTATCCAGATGGAAATGAATATTCTGCACCCCACCATGTTGCGTGCCAAGTCATATTTGATTTTAAGGTAATTTTGAAAATGAAAAATCCCTCTATACCCCCTCTAACGGCCCGACAATGATTTCTGTTGACAAATTATTGTTATTCAGATGGAAATGGATATTCTGCACCCCACCATGATGCGTGCCAAGTCATATTAGATTTTTGAGGTAATTTTGAAAATAAAAATCCCTCTATACCCCCTCTGACGACCCGACATTGATTTCTGATGACAAATTATTGTTATTGAGATGGAAATGGATATTCTGTACCCCAATATGATGCGTGCCAAGTCATATTTGAATTTTGAAGTCATTTTGAAAATGAGAAATCCCTCTATACACCCTCTAACGACCCGACAATGAGTTCTGTTGACGAATTATTGTTATTCAGATAATAATGGATATTCTGCATCCCACCATGATGCGTGCCAAGTCATATTAGATTTTTGAAGAAATATTGAAAATGAAAAATCCCTCTATACCCCCTCTAACCGACCCGACAATGATTTCTGTTGACGAATTATTGTTATTCAGATGGAAATTATTATTCTGCACTCCACCATGTTGCGTGCCAAGTCATATTTGATTTTGAGGTAATTTTGAAAATGAAAAATCCCTCTATACCCCCTCTAACGGCCCGACAATGATTTCTGTTGACAAATTATTGTTATTCAGATGGCAATGGATATTTTGCACCCCACCATGATGCGTGCCAGGTCATATTAGATTTTTGAAGTAATTTTTAAAATGAAAAATCCCTCTATACCCCCTCCAACGACCCGTCAATGATTTCTGTTGACGAATTATTGTTATTCAGATGGAAATGGATATTCTGCACCCCACCATGATGCGTGCCAAGTCATATTTCATTTGGAGGTAATTTTGAAAATGAAAAATTCCTCTGTACCCCCTCTGACGACCCGACAATGATTTCTGTCGACAAATTATTGTTATTCAGATGGAAATGGATATTCTGCACCCCACCATGATGCGTGTCAAGTCATATTGGATTTTTGAAGAAATATTGAAAATGAAAAATCCCTCTATACCCCCTCTAACGACCCGACAATGATTTCTGTTGACGAATTATCGTTATCCAGATGGTAATGAATATTCTGCACCCGACCATGTTGCGTGCCAAGTCTTATTAGATTTTTGAAGAAATTTTGAAAATGAAAAATCCCTCTATACCCCCTCTGACGACCCGACAATGATTTCTGTTAACAAATTATTGTTATTGAGATTGAAATGGATATTCTGTACCCCACTATGATGCGTGCCAAGTCATATTTGATTTTTGAAGTCATTTTGAAAATGAAAAATCCCTCTATACCCCCTCTGACGACCCGACAATGATTTCTGTTGTCGAATTATTGTTATTTAGATGGAAATGGATATTCTGCACCCCACCATGATGCGTGCCAAGTCATATTTGATTTTGAGGTAATTTTGAAAATGAAAAATCCCTCTATACCCCCTCTGACGACCCGACAATGATTTATGATAACAAATTATTGTTATTGAGATGGAAATGGATATTCTGTACCCCTCTATGACGCGTGCCAAGTCATATTGGATTTTTGAAGAAATATTGAAAATGAAAAATCCCTCTATACCCCCTCTGACGACCCGACAATGATTTCTGTTGACGAATTATTGTTATCCAGATGGAAATGAATATTCTGCACCCCACCATGTTGCGTGCCAAGTCATATTTGATTTTGAGGTAATTTTGAAAATGAAAAATCCCTCTATACCCCCTCTAACGGCCCGACAATGATTTCTGTTGACAAATTATTGTTATTCAGATGGAAATGGATATTTTGCACCCCACCATAATGCGTGCCAAGTCATATTGGATTTTTGAAGAAATATTGAAAATGAAAAATCCCTCTATACCCCCTCTAACGACCCGACAATGATTTCTGTTGACAAATTATTGTTATTCAGATCGAAATGGATATTCTGCACCCCACCATGATGCGTGCCAAGTCATATTAGATTTTTGAGGTAATTTTGAAAATAAAAATCCCTCTATACCCCCTCTGACGACCCGACAATGATTTCTGATGACAAATTATTGTTATTGAGATGGAAATGGATATTCTGTACCCCAATATGATGCGTGCCAAGTCATATTTGAATTTTGAAGTCATTTTGAAAATGAGAAATCCCTCTATACACCCTCTAACGACCCGACAATGAGTTCTGTTGACGAATTATTGTTATTCAGATAATAATGGATATTCTGCATCCCACCATGATGCGTGCCAAGTCATATTAGATTTTTGAAGAAATATTGAAAATGAAAAATCCCTCTATACCCCCTCTAACCGACCCGACAATAATTTCTGTTGACGAATTATTGTTATTCAGATGGAAATTAATATTCTGCACTCCACCATGTTGCGTGCCAAGTCATATTTGATTTTGAGGTAATTTTGAAAATGAAAAATCCCTCTATACCCCCTCTAACGGCCCGACAATGATTTCTGTTGACAAATTATTGTTATTCAGATGGCAATGGATATTTTGCACCCCACCATGATGCGTGCCAAGTCATATAAGATTTTTGAAGAAATTTTGAAAATGAAAAATCCCTCTATACCCCCTCCAACGACCCGTCAATGATTTCTGTTGACGAATTATTGTTATTCAGATGGAAATGGATATTCTGCACCCCACCATGATGCGTGCCAAGTCATATTTCATTTGGAGGTAATTTTGAAAATGAAAAATCCCTCTGTACCCCCTCTGACGACCCGACAATGATTTCTGTCGACAAATTATTGTTATTCAGATGGAAATGGATATTCTGCACCCCACCATGATGCGTGTCAAGTCATATTGGATTTTTGAAGAAATATTGAAAATGAAAAATCCCTCTATACCCCCTCTAACGACCCGACAATGATTTCTGTTGACGAATTATCGTTATCCAGATGGTAATGAATATTCTGCACCCGACCATGTTGCGTGCCAAGTCTTATTAGATTTTTGAAGAAATTTTGAAAATGAAAAATCTCTCTATAACCCCTCTGACGACCCGACAAAGATTTCTGTTGACGAATTATTGTTATTTAGATGGAAATGGATATTCTGCACCCCACCATGATGCGTGCCAAGTCATATTTGATTTTGAGGTAATTTTGAAAATGAAAAATCCCTCTATACCCCCTCTGACGACCCGACAATGATTTCTGTTAACAAATTAATGTTTTTGAGATGGAAATGGATATTCTGTACCCCACTATGACGCGTGCCAAGTCATATTTGATTTTTGAAGTCATTTTGAAAATGAAAAATCCCTCTATACCCCCTCTGACGACCCGACAATGATTTCTGTCGACGAATTATTGTTATTCAGATGGAAATGGATATTCTGCAACCCACCATGATGCGTTCCAAGTCATATTGGATTTTTGAAGAAATATTGAAAATGAAAAATCCCTCTATACACCCTCTAACGAACCGACAATGATTTCTGTTGACGAATTATTGTTATCCAGATGGAAATGAATATTCTGCACCCCAACATGTTGCGTGCCAAGTCATATTTGATTTTAAGGTAATTTTGAATATGAAAAATCCCTCTATACCCCCTCTAACGGCCCGACAATGATTTCTGTTGACAAATTATTGTTATTCAGATGGAAATGGATATTTTGCACCCCACCATGATGCGTGCCAAGTCATATTGGATTTTTGAAGAAATATTGAAAATGAAAAATCCCTCTATACCCCCTCTAACGACCCGACAATAATTTCTGGTGACAAATTATTGTTGTTCAGATGGAAATGGATATTCTGCACCCCACCATGATGCTTGCCAAGTCATATTAGATTTTAAAGAAATTTTGAAAATGAAAAATCCCTCTATACCCCCTCCAACGACCCGTCAATGATTTCTGTTGACGAATTATTGTTATTCAGATGGAAATTATTATTCTGCACTCCACCATGTTGCGTGCCAAGTCATATTTGATTTTGAGGTAATTTTGAAAATGAAAAATCCCTCTATACCCCCTCTAACGACCCGACAATAATTTCTGGTGACAAATTATTGTTATTCAGATGGCAATGGATATTTTGCACCCCACCATGATGCGTGCCAGGTCATATTAGATTTTTGAAGTAATTTTTAAAATGAAAAATCCCTCTATACCCCCTCCAACGACCCGTCAATGATTTCTGTTGACGAATTATTGTTATTCAGATGGAAATGGATATTCTGCACCCCACCATGATGCGTGCCAAGTCATATTTCATTTGGAGGTAATTTTGAAAATGAAAAATTCCTCTGTACCCCCTCTGACGACCCGACAATGATTTCTGTCGACAAATTATTGTTATTCAGATGGAAATGGATATTCTGCACCCCACCATGATGCGTGTCAAGTCATATTGGATTTTTGAAGAAATATTGAAAATGAAAAATCACTCTATACCCCCTCTAACGACCCGACAATGATTTCTGTTGACGAATTATCGTTATCCAGATGGTAATGAATATTCTGCACCCGACCATGTTGCGTGCCAAGTCTTATTAGATTTTTGAAGAAATTTTGAAAATGAAAAATCCCTCTATACCCCCTCTGACGACCCGACAATGATTTCTGTTAACAAATTATTGTTATTGAGATTGAAATGGATATTCTGTACCCCACTATGATGCGTGCCAAGTCATATTTGATTTTTGAAGTCATTTTGAAAATGAAAAATCCCTCTATACCCCCTCTGACGACCCGACAATGATTTCTGTTGTCGAATTATTGTTATTTAGATGGAAATGGATATTCTGCACCCCACCATGATGCGTGACAAGTCATATTTGATTTTGAGGTAATTTTGAAAATGAAAAATCCCTCTATACCCCCTCTGACGACCCGACAATGATTTATGTTAACAAATTATTGTTATTGAGATGGAAATGGATATTCTGTACCCCTCTATGACGCGTGCCAAGTCATATTGGATTTTTGAAGAAATATTGAAAATGAAAAATCCCTCTATACCCCCTCTGACGACCCGACAATGATTTCTGTTGACGAATTATTGTTATCCAGATGGAAATGAATATTCTGCACCCCACCATGTTGCGTGCCAAGTCATATTTGATTTTGAGGTAATTTTGAAAATGAAAAATCCCTCTATACCCCCTCTAACGGCCCGACAATGATTTCTGTTGACAAATTATTGTTATTCAGATGGAAATGGATATTTTGCACCCCACCATAATGCGTGCCAAGTCATATTGGATTTTTGAAGAAATATTGAAAATGAAAAATCCCTCTATACCCCCTCTAACGACCCGACAATGATTTCTGTTGACAAATTATTGTTATTCAGATCGAAATGGATATTCTGCACCCCACCATGATGCGTGCCAAGTCATATTAGATTTTTGAGGTAATTTTGAAAATAAAAATCCCTCTATACCCCCTCTGACGACCCGACAATGATTTCTGATGACAAATTATTGTTATTGAGATGGAAATGGATATTCTGTACCCCAATATGATGCGTGCCAAGTCATATTTGAATTTTGAAGTCATTTTGAAAATGAGAAATCCCTCTATACACCCTCTAACGACCCGACAATGAGTTCTGTTGACGAATTATTGTTATTCAGATAATAATGGATATTCTGCATCCCACCATGATGCGTGCCAAGTCATATTAGATTTTTGAAGAAATATTGAAAATGAAAAATCCCTCTATACCCCCTCTAACCGACCCGACAATAATTTCTGTTGACGAATTATTGTTATTCAGATGGAAATTAATATTCTGCACTCCACCATGTTGCGTGCCAAGTCATATTTGATTTTGAGGTAATTTTGAAAATGAAAAATCCCTCTATACCCCCTCTAACGGCCCGACAATGATTTCTGTTGACAAATTATTGTTATTCAGATGGCAATGGATATTTTGCACCCCACCATGATGCGTGCCAAGTCATATTAGATTTTTGAAGAAATTTTGAAAATGAAAAATCCCTCTATACCCCCTCCAACGACCCGTCAATGATTTCTGTTGACGAATTATTGTTATTCAGATGGAAATGGATATTCTGCACCCCACCATGATGCGTGCCAAGTCATATTTCATTTGGAGGTAATTTTGAAAATGAAAAATCCCTCTGTACCCCCTCTGACGACCCGACAATGATTTCTGTCGACAAATTATTGTTATTCAGATGGAAATGGATATTCTGCACCCCACCATGATGCGTGTCAAGTCATATTGGATTTTTGAAGAAATATTGAAAATGAAAAATCCCTCTATACCCCCTCTAACGACCCGACAATGATTTCTGTTGACGAATTATCGTTATCCAGATGGTAATGAATATTCTGCACCCGACCATGTTGCGTGCCAAGTCTTATTAGATTTTTGAAGAAATTTTGAAAATGAAAAATCTCTCTATAACCCCTCTGACGACCCGACAAAGATTTCTGTTAACAAATTAATGTTTTTGAGATGGAAATGGATATTCTGTACCCCACTATGACGCGTGCCAAGTCATATTTGATTTTTGAAGTCATTTTGAAAATGAAAAATCCCTCTATACCCCCTCTGACGACCCGACAATGATTTCTGTCGACGAATTATTGTTATTCAGATGGAATTGGATATTCTGCAACCCACCATGATGCGTGCCAAGTCATATTGGATTTTTGAAGAAATATTGAAAATGAAAAATCCATCTATACACCCTCTGACGACCCGACAATGATTTCTGTTAACAAATTATTGTTATTTAGATAGAAATGGATATTCTGTACCCCACTATGACGCGTGCCAAGTCATATTTGAATTATGAAGTCATTTTGAAAATGAAAAATCCCTCTATACCCCCTCTGACGACCCGACAATGATTTCTGTTGACGAATTATTGTTATTTAGATGGAAATGGATATTCTGCACCCCACTATGATGCGTGCAAAGTCATATTTGATTTTGAGGTAATTTTGAAAATGAAAAATCCCTCTATACCCCCTCTGAAGACCCGACAATGATTTCTGTTGACGAATTATCGTTACCCAGATGGAAATGAATATTCTGCACCCGACCATGTTGCGTGCCTAGTCTTATTAGATTTTTGAAGAAATTTTGGAAATGAAAAATCCCTCTATACCCCCTCTGACGACCCGACAATGATTTCTGTTGACTAATTATTGTTATTTAGATGGGAATGGATATTCTGCACCCCACCATGATGCGTGCCAAGTCATATTTGATTTTGAGGTAATTTTGAAAATGAAAAATCCCTCTATACCCCCTCTGACGACCCGACAATGATTTCTGTTAACAAATTATTGTTATTTAGATAGAAATGGATATTCTGTACCCCACTATGACGCGTGCCAAGTCATATTTGAATTATGAAGTCATTTTGAAAATGAAAAATCCCTCTATACCCCCTCTGACGACCCGACAATGATTTCTGTCGACGAATTATTGTTATTCAGATGGAATTGGATATTCTGCAACCCACCATGATGCGTGCCAAGTCATATTGGATTTTTGAAGAAATATTGAAAATGAAAAATCCATCTATACACCCTCTAACGACCCGACAATGATTTCTGTTGACGAATTATTGTTATTCAGATGGAAATGGATATTCTGCACCCCACCATGATGCGTGCCAAGTCATATTTCATTTGGAGGTAATTTTGAAAATGAAAAATCCCTCTGTACCCCCTCTGACGACCCGACAATGATTTCTGTCGACAAATTATTGTTATTCAGATGGAAATGGATATTCTGCACCCCACCATGATGCGTGTCAAGTCATATTGGATTTTTGAAGAAATATTGAAAATGAAAAATCCCTCTATACCCCCTCTAACGACCCGACAATGATTTCTGTTGACGAATTATCGTTATCCAGATGGTAATGAATATTCTGCACCCGACCATGTTGCGTGCCAAGTCTTATTAGATTTTTGAAGAAATATTGAAAATGAAAAATCCCTCTATACCCCCTCTAACGACCCGACAATGATTTCTGTTGACGAATTATCGTTATCCAGATGGAAGTGAATATTCTGCACCCGACCATGTTGCGTGCCAAGTCTTATTAGATTTTTGAAGAAATTTTGAAAATGAAAAATCCCTCTATACCCCCTCTGACGACCCGACAATGATTTCTGTTGACGAATTATTGTTATTTAGATGGAAATGGATATTCTGCACCCCACTATGATGCGTGCAAAGTCATATTTGATTTTGAGGTAATTTTGAAAATGAAAAATCCCTCTATACCCCCTCTGAAGACCCGACAATGATTTCTGTTGACGAATTATCGTTACCCAGATGGAAATGAATATTCTGCACCCGACCATGTTGCGTGCCTAGTCTTATTAGATTTTTGAAGAAATTTTGGAAATGAAAAATCCCTCTATACCCCCTCTGACGACCCGACAATGATTTCTGTTGACTAATTATTGTTATTTAGATGGAAATGGATATTCTGCACCCCACCATGATGCGTGCCAAGTCATATTTGATTTTGAGGTAATTTTGAAAATGAAAAATCCCTCTATACCCCCTCTGACGACCCGACAATGATTTCTGTTAACAAATTATTGTTATTTAGATAGAAATGGATATTCTGTACCCCACTATGACGCGTGCCAAGTCATATTTGAATTATGAAGTCATTTTGAAAATGAAAAATCCCTCTATACCCCCTCTGACGACCCGACAATGATTTCTGTCGACGAATTATTGTTATTCAGATGGAATTGGATATTCTGCAACCCACCATGATGCGTGCCAAGTCATATTGGATTTTTGAAGAAATATTGAAAATGAAAAATCCATCTATACACCCTCTAACGACCCGACAATGATTTCTGTTGACGAATTATTGTTATTCAGATGGAAATGGATATTCTGCACCCCACCATGATGCGTGCCAAGTCATATTTCATTTGGAGGTAATTTTGAAAATGAAAAATCCCTCTGTACCCCCTCTGACGACCCGACAATGATTTCTGTCGACAAATTATTGTTATTCAGATGGAAATGGATATTCTGCACCCCACCATGATGCGTGTCAAGTCATATTGGATTTTTGAAGAAATATTGAAAATGAAAAATCCCTCTATACCCCCTCTAACGACCCGACAATGATTTCTGTTGACGAATTATCGTTATCCAGATGGTAATGAATATTCTGCACCCGACCATGTTGCGTGCCAAGTCTTATTAGATTTTTGAAGAAATTTTGAAAATGAAAAATCCCTCTATACCCCCTCTGACGACCCGACAAAGATTTCTGTTGACGAATTATTGTTATTTAGATGGAAATGGATATTCTGCACCCCACCATGATGCGTGCCAAGTCATATTTGATTTTGAGGTAATTTTGAAAATGAAAAATCCCTCTATACCCCCTCTGACGACCCGACAATGATTTCTGTTAACAAATTAATGTTATTGAGATGGAAATGGATATTCTGTACCCCACTATGACGCGTGCCAAGTCATATTTGATTTTTGAAGTCATTTTGAAAATGAAAAATCCCTCTATACCCCCTCTGACGACCCGACAATGATTTCTGTCGACGAATTATTGTTATTCAGATGGAAATGGATATTCTGCAACCCACCATGATGCGTGCCAAGTCATATTGGATTTTTGAAGAAATATTGAAAATGAAAAATCCCTCTATACACCCTCTAACGAACCGACAATGATTTCTGTTGACGAATTATTGTTATCCAGATGGAAATGAATATTCTGCACCCCACCATGTTGCGTGCCAAGTCATATTTGATTTTAAGGTAATTTTGAAAATGAAAAATCCCTCTATACCCCCTCTAACGGCCCGACAATGATTTCTGTTGACAAATTATTGTTATTCAGATGGAAATGGATATTCTGCACCCCACCATGATGCGTGCCAAGTCATATTAGATTTTTGAGGTAATTTTGAAAATAAAAATCCCTCTATACCCCCTCTGACGACCCGACATTGATTTCTGATGACAAATTATTGTTATTGAGATGGAAATGGATATTCTGTACCCCAATATGATGCGTGCCAAGTCATATTTGAATTTTGAAGTCATTTTGAAAATGAGAAATCCCTCTATACACCCTCTAACGACCCGACAATGAGTTCTGTTGACGAATTATTGTTATTCAGATAATAATGGATATTCTGCATCCCACCATGATGCGTGCCAAGTCATATTAGATTTTTGAAGAAATATTGAAAATGAAAAATCCCTCTATACCCCCTCTAACCGACCCGACAATGATTTCTGTTGACGAATTATTGTTATTCAGATGGAAATTATTATTCTGCACTCCACCATGTTGCGTGCCAAGTCATATTTGATTTTGAGGTAATTTTGAAAATGAAAAATCCCTCTATACCCCCTCTAACGGCCCGACAATGATTTCTGTTGACAAATTATTGTTATTCAGATGGCAATGGATATTTTGCACCCCACCATGATGCGTGCCAGGTCATATTAGATTTTTGAAGTAATTTTTAAAATGAAAAATCCCTCTATACCCCCTCCAACGACCCGTCAATGATTTCTGTTGACGAATTATTGTTATTCAGATGGAAATGGATATTCTGCACCCCACCATGATGCGTGCCAAGTCATATTTCATTTGGAGGTAATTTTGAAAATGAAAAATTCCTCTGTACCCCCTCTGACGACCCGACAATGATTTCTGTCGACAAATTATTGTTATTCAGATGGAAATGGATATTCTGCACCCCACCATGATGCGTGTCAAGTCATATTGGATTTTTGAAGAAATATTGAAAATGAAAAATCCCTCTATACCCCCTCTAACGACCCGACAATGATTTCTGTTGACGAATTATCGTTATCCAGATGGTAATGAATATTCTGCACCCGACCATGTTGCGTGCCAAGTCTTATTAGATTTTTGAAGAAATTTTGAAAATGAAAAATCCCTCTATACCCCCTCTGACGACCCGACAATGATTTCTGTTAACAAATTATTGTTATTGAGATTGAAATGGATATTCTGTACCCCACTATGATGCGTGCCAAGTCATATTTGATTTTTGAAGTCATTTTGAAAATGAAAAATCCCTCTATACCCCCTCTGACGACCCGACAATGATTTCTGTTGTCGAATTATTGTTATTTAGATGGAAATGGATATTCTGCACCCCACCATGATGCGTGCCAAGTCATATTTGATTTTGAGGTAATTTTGAAAATGAAAAATCCCTCTATACCCCCTCTGACGACCCGACAATGATTTATGATAACAAATTATTGTTATTGAGATGGAAATGGATATTCTGTACCCCTCTATGACGCGTGCCAAGTCATATTGGATTTTTGAAGAAATATTGAAAATGAAAAATCCCTCTATACCCCCTCTGACGACCCGACAATGATTTCTGTTGACGAATTATTGTTATCCAGATGGAAATGAATATTCTGCACCCCACCATGTTGCGTGCCAAGTCATATTTGATTTTGAGGTAATTTTGAAAATGAAAAATCCCTCTATACCCCCTCTAACGGCCCGACAATGATTTCTGTTGACAAATTATTGTTATTCAGATGGAAATGGATATTTTGCACCCCACCATAATGCGTGCCAAGTCATATTGGATTTTTGAAGAAATATTGAAAATGAAAAATCCCTCTATACCCCCTCTAACGACCCGACAATGATTTCTGTTGACAAATTATTGTTATTCAGATCGAAATGGATATTCTGCACCCCACCATGATGCGTGCCAAGTCATATTAGATTTTTGAGGTAATTTTGAAAATAAAAATCCCTCTATACCCCCTCTGACGACCCGACAATGATTTCTGATGACAAATTATTGTTATTGAGATGGAAATGGATATTCTGTACCCCAATATGATGCGTGCCAAGTCATATTTGAATTTTGAAGTCATTTTGAAAATGAGAAATCCCTCTATACACCCTCTAACGACCCGACAATGAGTTCTGTTGACGAATTATTGTTATTCAGATAATAATGGATATTCTGCATCCCACCATGATGCGTGCCAAGTCATATTAGATTTTTGAAGAAATATTGAAAATGAAAAATCCCTCTATACCCCCTCTAACCGACCCGACAATAATTTCTGTTGACGAATTATTGTTATTCAGATGGAAATTAATATTCTGCACTCCACCATGTTGCGTGCCAAGTCATATTTGATTTTGAGGTAATTTTGAAAATGAAAAATCCCTCTATACCCCCTCTAACGGCCCGACAATGATTTCTGTTGACAAATTATTGTTATTCAGATGGCAATGGATATTTTGCACCCCACCATGATGCGTGCCAAGTCATATAAGATTTTTGAAGAAATTTTGAAAATGAAAAATCCCTCTATACCCCCTCCAACGACCCGTCAATGATTTCTGTTGACGAATTATTGTTATTCAGATGGAAATGGATATTCTGCACCCCACCATGATGCGTGCCAAGTCATATTTCATTTGGAGGTAATTTTGAAAATGAAAAATCCCTCTGTACCCCCTCTGACGACCCGACAATGATTTCTGTCGACAAATTATTGTTATTCAGATGGGAATGGATATTCTGCACCCCACCATGATGCGTGTCAAGTCATATTGGATTTTTGAAGAAATATTGAAAATGAAAAATCCCTCTATACCCCCTCTAACGACCCGACAATGATTTCTGTTGACGAATTATCGTTATCCAGATGGTAATGAATATTCTGCACCCGACCATGTTGCGTGCCAAGTCTTATTAGATTTTTGAAGAAATTTTGAAAATGAAAAATCTCTCTATAACCCCTCTGACGACCCGACAAAGATTTCTGTTGACGAATTATTGTTATTTAGATGGAAATGGATATTCTGCACCCCACCATGATGCGTGCCAAGTCATATTTGATTTTGAGGTAATTTTGAAAATGAAAAATCCCTCTATACCCCCTCTGACGACCCGACAATGATTTCTGTTAACAAATTAATGTTTTTGAGATGGAAATGGATATTCTGTACCCCACTATGACGCGTGCCAAGTCATATTTGATTTTTGAAGTCATTTTGAAAATGAAAAATCCCTCTATACCCCCTCTGACGACCCGACAATGATTTCTGTCGACGAATTATTGTTATTCAGATGGAAATGGATATTCTGCAACCCACCATGATGCGTTCCAAGTCATATTGGATTTTTGAAGAAATATTGAAAATGAAAAATCCCTCTATACACCCTCTAACGAACCGACAATGATTTCTGTTGACGAATTATTGTTATCCAGATGGAAATGAATATTCTGCACCCCAACATGTTGCGTGCCAAGTCATATTTGATTTTAAGGTAATTTTGAATATGAAAAATCCCTCTATACCCCCTCTAACGGCCCGACAATGATTTCTGTTGACAAATTATTGTTATTCAGATGGAAATGGATATTTTGCACCCCACCATGATGCGTGCCAAGTCATATTGGATTTTTGAAGAAATATTGAAAATGAAAAATCCCTCTATACCCCCTCTAACGACCCGACAATAATTTCTGGTGACAAATTATTGTTGTTCAGATGGAAATGGATATTCTGCACCCCACCATGATGCTTGCCAAGTCATATTAGATTTTAAAGAAATTTTGAAAATGAAAAATCCCTCTATACCCCCTCCAACGACCCGTCAATGATTTCTGTTGACGAATTATTGTTATTCAGATGGAAATTATTATTCTGCACTCCACCATGTTGCGTGCCAAGTCATATTTGATTTTGAGGTAATTTTGAAAATGAAAAATCCCTCTATACCCCCTCTAACGGCCCGACAATGATTTCTGTTGACAAATTATTGTTATTCAGATGGCAATGGATATTTTGCACCCCACCATGATGCGTGCCAGGTCATATTAGATTTTTGAAGTAATTTTTAAAATGAAAAATCCCTCTATACCCCCTCCAACGACCCGTCAATGATTTCTGTTGACGAATTATTGTTATTCAGATGGAAATGGATATTCTGCACCCCACCATGATGCGTGCCAAGTCATATTTCATTTGGAGGTAATTTTGAAAATGAAAAATTCCTCTGTACCCCCTCTGACGACCCGACAATGATTTCTGTCGACAAATTATTGTTATTCAGATGGAAATGGATATTCTGCACCCCACCATGATGCGTGTCAAGTCATATTGGATTTTTGAAGAAATATTGAAAATGAAAAATCACTCTATACCCCCTCTAACGACCCGACAATGATTTCTGTTGACGAATTATCGTTATCCAGATGGTAATGAATATTCTGCACCCGACCATGTTGCGTGCCAAGTCTTATTAGATTTTTGAAGAAATTTTGAAAATGAAAAATCCCTCTATACCCCCTCTGACGACCCGACAATGATTTCTGTTAACAAATTATTGTTATTGAGATTGAAATGGATATTCTGTACCCCACTATGATGCGTGCCAAGTCATATTTGATTTTTGAAGTCATTTTGAAAATGAAAAATCCCTCTATACCCCCTCTGACGACCCGACAATGATTTCTGTTGTCGAATTATTGTTATTTAGATGGAAATGGATATTCTGCACCCCACCATGATGCGTGACAAGTCATATTTGATTTTGAGGTAATTTTGAAAATGAAAAATCACTCTATACCCCCTCTGACGACCCGACAATGATTTATGTTAACAAATTATTGTTATTGAGATGGAAATGGATATTCTGTACCCCTCTATGACGCGTGCCAAGTCATATTGGATTTTTGAAGAAATATTGAAAATGAAAAATCCCTCTATACCCCCTCTGACGACCCGACAATGATTTCTGTTGACGAATTATTGTTATCCAGATGGAAATGAATATTCTGCACCCCACCATGTTGCGTGCCAAGTCATATTTGATTTTGAGGTAATTTTGAAAATGAAAAATCCCTCTATACCCCCTCTAACGGCCCGACAATGATTTCTGTTGACAAATTATTGTTATTCAGATGGAAATGGATATTTTGCACCCCACCATAATGCGTGCCAAGTCATATTGGATTTTTGAAGAAATATTGAAAATGAAAAATCCCTCTATACCCCCTCTAACGACCCGACAATGATTTCTGTTGACAAATTATTGTTATTCAGATCGAAATGGATATTCTGCACCCCACCATGATGCGTGCCAAGTCATATTAGATTTTTGAGGTAATTTTGAAAATAAAAATCCCTCTATACCCCCTCTGACGACCCGACAATGATTTCTGATGACAAATTATTGTTATTGAGATGGAAATGGATATTCTGTACCCCAATATGATGCGTGCCAAGTCATATTTGAATTTTGAAGTCATTTTGAAAATGAGAAATCCCTCTATACACCCTCTAACGACCCGACAATGAGTTCTGTTGACGAATTATTGTTATTCAGATAATAATGGATATTCTGCATCCCACCATGATGCGTGCCAAGTCATATTAGATTTTTGAAGAAATATTGAAAATGAAAAATCCCTCTATACCCCCTCTAACCGACCCGACAATAATTTCTGTTGACGAATTATTGTTATTCAGATGGAAATTAATATTCTGCACTCCACCATGTTGCGTGCCAAGTCATATTTGATTTTGAGGTAATTTTGAAAATGAAAAATCCCTCTATACCCCCTCTAACGGCCCGACAATGATTTCTGTTGACAAATTATTGTTATTCAGATGGCAATGGATATTTTGCACCCCACCATGATGCGTGCCAAGTCATATTAGATTTTTGAAGAAATTTTGAAAATGAAAAATCCCTCTATACCCCCTCCAACGACCTGTCAATGATTTCTGTTGACGAATTATTGTTATTCAGATGGAAATGGATATTCTGCACCCCACCATGATGCGTGCCAAGTCATATTTCATTTGGAGGTAATTTTGAAAATGAAAAATCCCTCTGTACCCCCTCTGACGACCCGACAATGATTTCTGTCGACAAATTATTGTTATTCAGATGGAAATGGATATTCTGCACCCCACCATGATGCGTGTCAAGTCATATTGGATTTTTGAAGAAATATTGAAAATGAAAAATCCCTCTATACCCCCTCTAACGACCCGACAATGATTTCTGTTGACGAATTATCGTTATCCAGATGGTAATGAATATTCTGCACCCGACCATGTTGCGTGCCAAGTCTTATTAGATTTTTGAAGAAATTTTGAAAATGAAAAATCTCTCTATAACCCCTCTGACGACCCGACAAAGATTTCTGTTAACAAATTAATGTTTTTGAGATGGAAATGGATATTCTGTACCCCACTATGACGCGTGCCAAGTCATATTTGATTTTTGAAGTCATTTTGAAAATGAAAAATCCCTCTATACCCCCTCTGACGACCCGACAATGATTTCTGTCGACGAATTATTGTTATTCAGATGGAAATGGATATTCTGCAACCCACCATGATGCGTGCCAAGTCATATTGGATTTTGAGGTAATTTTGAAAATGAAAAATCCCTCTATACCCCCTCTGACGACCCGACAATGATTTCTGTTAACAAATTAATGTTTTTGAGATGGAAATGGATATTCTGTACCCCACTATGACGCGTGCCAAGTCATATTTGATTTCTGAAGTCATTTTGAAAATGAAAAATCCCTCTATACCCCCTCTGACGACCCGACAATGATTTCTGTCGACGAATTATTGTTATTCAGATGGAAATGGATATTCTGCAACCCACCATGATGCGTGCCAAGTCATATTGGATTTTTGAAGAAATATTGAAAATGAAAAATCCCTCTATACACCCTCTAACGAACCGACAATGATTTCTGTTGACGAATTATTGTTATCCAGATGGAAATGAATATTCTGCACCCCAACATGTTGCGTGCCAAGTCATATTTGATTTTAAGGTAATTTTGAAAATGAAAAATCCCTCTATACCCCCTCTAACGGCCCGACAATGATTTCTGTTGACAAATTATTGTTATTCAGATGGAAATGGATATTTTGCACCCCACCATGATGCGTGCCAAGTCATATTGGATTTTTGAAGAAATATTGAAAATGAAAAATCCCTCTATACCCCCTCTAACGACCCGACAATAATTTCTGGTGACAAATTATTGTTGTTCAGATGGAAATGGATATTCTGCACCCCACCATGATGCTTGCCAAGTCATATTAGATTTTAAAGAAATTTTGAAAATGAAAAATCCCTCTATACCCCCTCCAACGACCCGTCAATGATTTCTGTTGACGAATTATTGTTATTCAGATGGGAATGGATATTCTGCACCCCACTATGATGCGTGCCAAGTCATATTTGATTTTGAGGTAATTTTGAAAATGAAAAATCCCTCTAAACCCCCTCTGATGACCCGACAATGATTTCTGTTGAAAAATTATTGTTTTTGAGATGGAAATAAATATTCTGTACCCTACCATGATGCGTGCCAAGTCATATTAGAATATTGAAGAAATTTTGAAAATGAAAAATCCCTCTATACCCCCTCCAACGACCCGTCAATGATTTCTGTTGACGAATTATTGTTATTCAGATGGAAATGAATATTCTGCACCCCACCATGTTGCGTGCCAAGTCATATTTGATTTTGAGGTAATTTTGAAAATGAAAAATCCCTCCATACCCCCTCTGACGACCCGACAATGATTTCTGTTAACAAATTATTGTTATTGAGATGGAAATGGATATTCTGTACCCCACTATGATGCGTGCCAAGTCATATTTGATTTTTGAAGTCATTTTGAAAATGAAAAATCCCTCTATACCCCCTCTGACGACCCGACAATGATTTCTGTTAACAAATTATTGTTATTGAGATGGAAATGGATATTCTGTACCCCACTATGATGCGTGCCAAGTCATATTTGATTTTTGAAGTCATTTTGAAAATGAAAAATTCCTCTATACCCCCTCTGACGACCCGACAATGATTTCTGTTGACGAATTATTGTTATTTAGATGAAAATGGATATTCTGCACCCCACCATGATGCGTGCCAAGTCATATTGGATATTTGAAGAAATATTGAAAATGAAAAGTCCCTCTATACCCCCTCTAACGACCCGACAATGATTTCTGTTGACGAATTATTGTTATTCAGATGGAAATGAATATTCTGCACCCCACCATGTTGCGTGCCAAGTCATATTTGATTTTGAGGTAATTTTGAAAATGAGAAATTCCTCTATACCCCCTCTAACGGCCCGACAATGATTTCTGTTGACGAATTACTGTTATTCAGATGGAAATAGATATTCTGCACCCCACCATGATGCGTGCCAAGTCATATTGGATTTTTGAAGAAATATTGAAAATGAAAAATCCCCCTCTGTACCCCCTCTGACGACCCGACAATGATTTCTGTTAACAAATTATTGTTATTGAGATGGAAATGGATTTTCTGTACCCCACTATGATGCGTGCCAAGTCATATTTGATTTTTGAAGTCATTTTGAAAATGAAAAATCCCTCTATACCCCCTCTGACGACCCGACAATGATTTCTGTTGACGGATTATTGTTATTTAGATGGAAATGGATATTCTGCACCCCACCATGATGCGTGCCAAGTCATATTTGATTTTGAGGTAATTTTGAAAATGAAAAATCCCTCTATACCCCCTCTGACGACCCGACAATGATTTCTGTTGACAAATTATTGTTATTCAGATGGAAATGGATATTTTGCACCCCACCATGATGCGTGCCAAGTCATATTGGATTTTTGAAGAAATATTGAAAATGAAAAATCCCTCTATACCCCCTCTAACGACCCGACAATGATTTCTGTTGACAAATTATTGTTATTCAGATGGAAATGGATATTCTGCACCCCACCATGATGCGTGCCAAGTCATATTAGATTTTTGAGGTAATTTTGAAAATAAAAATCCCTCTATACCCCCTCTGACGACCCGACAATGATTTCTGATGACAAATTGTTGTTATTGAGATGAAAATGGATATTCTGTACCCCAATATGATGCGTGCCAAGTCATATTTGAATTTTGAAGTCATTTTGAAAATGAGAAATCCCTCTATACACCCTCTAACGACCCGAAAATGAGTTCTGTTGACGAATTATTGTTATTCAGATAATAAAGGATATTCTGCATCCCACCATGACGCGTGCCAAGTCATATTGGATTTTTGAAGAAATATTGAAAATGAAAAATCCCTCTATACCCCGACAATGATTTCTGTTGACGAATTATTGTTATCCAGATAGAAATGAATATTCTGCACCCCACCATGTTGCGTGCCAAGTCATATTTGATTTTGAGGTAATTTTGAAAATGAAAAATCCCTCTATACCCCCTCTAACGGCCCGACAATGATTTCTGTTGACAAATTATTGTTATTCAGATGGAAATGGATATTTTGCACCCCACCATGATGCGTGCCAAGTCATATTGGATTTTTGAAGAAATATTGAAAATGAAAAATCCCTCTATACCCCCTCTAACGACCCGACAATGATTTCTGTTGACAAATTATTGTTATTCAGATGGAAATGGATATTCTGCACCCCACCATGATGCGTGCCAAGTCATATTAGATTTTTGAGGTAATTTTGAAAATAAAAATCCCTCTATACCCCCTCTGACGACCCGACAATGATTTCTGTTGACAAATTATTGTTATTCAGATGGAAATGGATATTTTGCACCCCACCATGATGCGTGCCAAGTCATATTGGATTTTTGAAGAAATATTGAAAATGAAAAATCCCTCTATACCCCCTCTAACGACCCGACAATGATTTCTGTTGACAAATTATTGTTATTCAGATGGAAATGGATATTCTGCACCCCACCATGATGCGTGCCAAGTCATATTAGATTTTTGAGGTAATTTTGAAAATAAAAATCCCTCTATACCCCCTCTGACGACCCGACAATGATTTCTGATGACAAATTGTTGTTATTGAGATGAAAATGGATATTCTGTACCCCAATATGATGCGTGCCAAGTCATATTTGAATTTTGAAGTCATTTTGAAAATGAGAAATCCCTCTATACACCCTCTAACGACCCGAAAATGAGTTCTGTTGACGAATTATTGTTATTCAGATAATAAAGGATATTCTGCATCCCACCATGATGCGTGCCAAGTCATATTGGATTTTTGAAGAAATATTGAAAATGAAAAATCCCTCTATACCCCGACAATGATTTCTGTTGACGAATTATTGTTATCCAGATAGAAATGAATATTCTGCACCCCACCATGTTGCGTGCCAAGTCATATTTGATTTTGAGGTAATTTTGAAAATGAAAAATCCCTCTATACCCCCTCTAACGGCCCGACAATGATTTCTGTTGACAAATTATTGTTATTCAGATGGAAATGGATATTTTGCACCCCACCATGATGCGTGCCAAGTCATATTGGATTTTTGAAGAAATATTGAAAATGAAAAATCCCTCTATACCCCCTCTAACGACCCGACAATGATTTCTGTTAACAAATTATTGTTATTGAGATGGAAATGGATATTCTGTACCCCTCTATGACGCGTGCCAAGTCATAATGGATTTTTGAAGAAATATTGAAAATGAAAAATCCCTCTATACCCCGACAATGATTTCTGTTGACGAATTATTGTTATCCAGATAGAAATGAATATTCTGCACCCCACCATGTTGCGTGCCAAGTCATATTTGATTTTGAGGTAATTTTGAAAATGAAAAATCCCTCTATACCCCCTCTAACGGCCCGACAATGATTTCTGTTGACAAATTATTGTTATTCAGATGGAAATGGATATTTTGCACCCCACCATGATGCGTGCCAAGTCATATTGGATTTTTGAAGAAATATTGAAAATGAAAAATCCCTCTATACCCCCTCTAACGACCCGACAATGATTTCTGTTGACAAATTATTGTTATTCAGATGGAAATGGATATTCTGCACCCCACCATGATGCGTGCCAAGTCATATTAGATTTTTGAGGTAATTTTGAAAATAAAAATCCCTCTATACCCCCTCTGACGACCCGACAATGATTTCTGATGACAAATTGTTGTTATTGAGATGAAAATGGATATTCTGTACCCCATTATGATGCGTGCCAAGTCATATTTGAATTTTGAAGTCATTTTGAAAATGAGAAATCCCTCTATACACCCTCTAACGACCCGAAAATGAGTTCTGTTGACGAATTATTGTTATTCAGATAATAAAGGATATTCTGCATCCCACCATGATGCGTGCCAAGTCATATTGGATTTTTGAAGAAATATTGAAAATGAAAAATCCCTCTATACCCCCTCTAACCGACCCGACATTGATTTCTGTTGACGAATTATTGTTATTCAGATGGAAATTAATATTCTGCACTCCACCATGTTGCGTGCCAAGTCATATTTGATTTTGAGGTAATTTTGAAAATGAAAAATCCCCCTCTATTTCCCCTCTGACGACCCGAATTGATTTCTGTCGACAAATTATTGTTATTGAGATGGAAATGGATATTCTGTACCCCACCTTGATGCGTGCCAAGTCATATTAGATTATAGAAGAAATTTTGAAAATGAAAAATCCCTCTATACCCCCTCTGACGACCCGACAATGATTTCTGTTGACGAATTATCGTTATCCAGATGGAAATGAATATTCTGCACCCGACCATGTTGCGTGCCTAGTCTTATTAGATTTTTGAAGAAATTTTGGAAATGAAAAATCCCTCTATACCCCCTCTGACGACCCGACACTGATTTCTCTTGACGAATTATTGTTATTTAGATGGAAATGGATATTCTGCACCCCACCATGATGCGTGCCAAGTCATATTTGATTTTGAGGTAATTTTGAAAATGAAAAATCCCTCTATACCACCTCTGACGACCCGACAATGATTTCTGTTAACAAATTATTGTTATTTAGATAGAAATGGATATTCTGTACCCCACTATGACGCGTGCCAAGTCATATTTGAATTTTGAAATCATTTTGAAAATGAAAAATCCCTCTATACCCCCTCTGACGACCCGACAATGATTTCTGTCGACGAATTATTGTTATTCAGATGGAATTGGATATTCTGCAACCCACCATGATGCGTGCCAAGACATATTGGATTTTTGAAGAAATATTGAAAATGAAAAATCCATCTATACACCCTCTAACGACCCGACAATGATTTCTGTTGACGAATTATTGTTATTCAGATGGAAATGGATATTCTGCACCCCACCATGATGCGTGCCAAGTCATATTTCATTTGGAGGTAATTTTGAAAATGAAAAATCCCTCTGTACCCCCTCTGACGACCCGACAATGATTTCTGTCGACAAATTATTGTTATTCAGATGGAAATGGATATTCTGCACCCCACCATGATGCGTGTCAAGTCATATTGGATTTTTGAAGAAATATTGAAAATGAAAAATCCCTCTATACCCCCTCTAACGACCCGACAATGATTTCTGTTGACGAATTATCGTTATCCAGATGGTAATGAATATTCTGCACCCGACCATGTTGCGTGCCAAGTCTTATTAGATTTTTGAAGAAATTTTGAAAGTGAAAAATCCCTCTATACCCCCTCTGACGACCCGACAAAGATTTCTGTTGACGAATTATTGTTATTTAGATGGAAATGGATATTCTGCACCCCACCATGATGCGTGCCAAGTCATATTTGATTTTGAGGTAATTTTGATAATGAAAAATCCCTCTATACCCCCTCTGACGACCCGACAATGATTTCTGTTAACAAATTAATGTTATTGAGATGGAAATGGATATTCTGTACCCCACTATGACGCGTGCCAAGTCATATTTGATTTTGAGGTAATTTTGAAAATGAAAAATCCCTCTATACCCCCTCTGACGACCCGACAATGATTTCTGTTAACAAATTATTGTTATTTAGATAGAAATGGATATTCTGTACCCCACTATGACGCGTGCCAAGTCATATTTGAATTTTGAGGTAATTTTGAAAATGAAAAATCCCTCTATACCCACTCTAACGGCCCGACAATGATTTCTGTTGACGAATTATTGTTATTCAGATGGAAATGGATATTCTGCACCCCACCATGATGCGTGCCAAGTCATATTTGATTTTTGAAGTCATTTTGAAAATGAAAAATCCCTCTATACCCCCTCTGACGACCCGACAATGATTTCTGTTGACGAATTATTGTTATTTAGATGGAAATGGATATTCTGCACCCCACCATGATGCGTGCCAAGTCATATTTGATTTTGAGGTAATTTTGAAAATGAAAAATCCCTCTATACCCCCTCTGACGACCCGACAATGATTTATGTTAACAAATTATTGTTATTGAGATGGAAATGGATATTCTGTACCCCGCTATGACGCGTGCCAAGTCATATTGGATTTTTGAAGAAATATTGAAAATGAAAAATCCCTCTATACCCCGACAATGATTTCTGTTGACGAATTATTGTTATCCAGATAGAAATGAATATTCTGCACCCCACCATGTTGCGTGCCAAGTCATATTTGATTTTGAGGTAATTTTGAAAATGAAAAATCCCTCTATACCCCCTCTAACGGCCCGACAATGATTTCTGTTGACAAATTGTTGTTATTCAGATGGAAATGGATATTTTGCACCCCACCATGATGCGTGCCAAGTCATATTGGATTTTTGAAGAAATATTGAAAATGAAAAATCCCTCTATACCCCCTTTAACGACCCGACAATGATTTCTGTTGACAAATTATTGTTATTCAGATGGAAATGGATATTCTGCACCCCACCATGATGCGTGCCAAGTCATATTAGATTTTTGAGGTAATTTTGAAAATAAAAATCCCTCTATACCCCCTCTGACGACCCGACAATGATTTCTGTTGACAAATTATTGTTATTCAGATGGAAATGGATATTCTGCACCCCACCATGATGCGTGCCAAGTCATATTAGATTTTTGAGGTAATTTTGAAAATAAAAATCCCTCTATACCCCCTCTGACGACCCGACAATGATTTCTGATGACAAATTATTGTTATTGAGATGGAAATGGATATTCTGTACCCCAATATGATGCGTGCCAAGTCATATTTGAATTTTGAAGTCATTTTGAAAATGAGAAATCCCTCTATACACCCTCTAACGACCCGACAATGAGTTCTGTTGACGAATTATTGTTATTCAGATAATAAAGGATATTCTGCATCCCACCATGATGCGTGCCAAGTCATATTGGATTTTTGAAGAAATATTGAAAATGAAAAATCCCTCTATACCCCCTCTAACCGACCCGACATTGATTTCTGTTGACGAATTATTGTTATTCAGATGGAAATGGATATTCTGTACCCCAATATGATGCGTGCCAAGTCATATTTGAATTTTGAAGTCATTTTGAAAATGAGAAATCCCTCTATACACCCTCTAACGGCCCGACAATGATTTCTGTTGACAAATTATTGTTATTCAGATGGAAATGGATATTTTGCACCCCACCATGATGCGTGCCAAGTCATATTGGATTTTTGAAGAAATATTGAAAATGAAAAATCCCTCTATACCTCCTTTAACGACCCGACAATGATTTCTGTTGACAAATTATTGTTATTCAGATGGAAATGGATATTCTGCACCCCACCATGATGCGTGCCAAGTCATATTAGATTTTTGAGGTAATTTTGAAAATAAAAATCCCTCTATACCCCCTCTGACGACTCGACAATGATTTCTGATGACAAATTATTGTTATTGAGATGGAAATGGATATTCTGTACCCCAATATGATGCGTGCCAAGTCATATTTGAATTTTGAAGTCATTTTGAAAATGAGAAATCCCTCTATACACCCTCTAACGACCCGACAATGAGTTCTGTTGACGAATTAATGTTATTCAGATAATAAAGGATATTCTGCATCCCACCATGATGCGTGCCAAGTCATATTGGATTTTTGAAGAAATATTGAAAATGAAAAATCCCTCTATACCCCCTCTAACCGACCCGACATTGATTTCTGTTGACGAATTATTGTTATTCAGATGGAAATTAATATTCTGCACTCCACCATGTTGCGTGCCAAGTCATATTTGATTTTGAGGTAATTTTGAAAATGAAAAATCCCCCTCTATTTCCCCTCTGACGACCCGAATTGATTTCTGTCGACAAATTATTGTTATTGAGATGGAAATGGATATTCTGTACCCCACCTTGATGCGTGCCAAGTCATATTAGATTATAGAAGAAATTTTGAAAATGAAAAATCCCTCTATACCCCCTCTAACGGCCCGACAATGATTTCTGTTGACAAATTATTGTTATTCAGATGGAAATGGATATTTTGCACCCCACCATGATGCGTGCCAAGTCATATTGGATTTTTGAAGAAATATTGAAAATGAAAAATCCCTCTATACCCCCTCTAACGACCCGACAATGATTTCTGTTGACAAATTATTGTTATTCAGATGGAAATGGATATTCTGCACCCCACCATGATGCGTGCCAAGTCATATTAGATTTTTGAGGTAATTTTGAAAATAAAAATCCCTCTATACCCCCTCTGACGACCCGACAATGATTTCTGATGACAAATTGTTGTTATTGAGATGAAAATGGATATTCTGTACCCCAATATGATGCGTGCCAAGTCATATTTGAATTTTGAAGTCATTTTGAAAATGAGAAATCCCTCTATACACCCTCTAACGACCCGACAATGAGTTCTGTTGACGAATTATTGTTATTCAGATAATAAAGGATATTCTGCATCCCACCATGATGCGTGCCAAGTCATATTGGATTTTTGAAGAAATATTGAAAATGAAAAATCCCTCTATACCCCCTCTAACCGACCCGACATTGATTTCTGTTGACGAATTATTGTTATTCAGATGGAAATTAATATTCTGCACTCCACCATGTTGCGTGCCAAGTCATATTTGATTTTGAGGTAATTTTGAAAATGAAAAATCCCCCTCTATTTCCCCTCTGACGACCCGAATTGATTTCTGTCGACAAATTATTGTTATTGAGATGGAAATGGATATTCTGTACCCCACCTTGATGCGTGCCAAGTCATATTAGATTATAGAAGAAATTTTGAAAATGAAAAATCCCTCTATACCCCCTCTGACGACCCGACAATGATTTCTGTTGACGAATTATCGTTATCCAGATGGAAATGAATATTCTGCACCCGACCATGTTGCGTGCCTAGTCTTATTAGATTTTTGAAGAAATTTTGGAAATGAAAAATCCCTCTATACCCCCTCTGACGACCCGACAATGATTTCTGTTGACGAATTATTGTTATTTAGATGGAAATGGATATTCTGCACCCCACCATGATGCGTGCCAAGTCATATTTGATTTTGAGGTAATTTTGAAAATGAAAAATCCCTCTATACCCCCTCTGACGACCCGACAATGATTTATGTTAACAAATTATTGTTATTGAGATGGAAATGGATATTCTGTACCCCGCTATGACGCGTGCCAAGTCATATTGGATTTTTGAAGAAATATTGAAAATGAAAAATCCCTCTATACCCCGACAATGATTTCTGTTGACGAATTATTGTTATCCAGATAGAAATGAATATTCTGCACCCCACCATGTTGCGTGCCAAGTCATATTTGATTTTGAGGTAATTTTGAAAATGAAAAATCCCTCTATACCCCCTCTAACGGCCCGACAATGATTTCTGTTGACAAATTGTTGTTATTCAGATGGAAATGGATATTTTGCACCCCACCATGATGCGTGCCAAGTCATATTGGATTTTTGAAGAAATATTGAAAATGAAAAATCCCTCTATACCCCCTTTAACGACCCGACAATGATTTCTGTTGACAAATTATTGTTATTCAGATGGAAATGGATATTCTGCACCCCACCATGATGCGTGCCAAGTCATATTAGATTTTTGAGGTAATTTTGAAAATAAAAATCCCTCTATACCCCCTCTGACGACCCGACAATGATTTCTGTTGACAAATTATTGTTATTCAGATGGAAATGGATATTCTGCACCCCACCATGATGCGTGCCAAGTCATATTAGATTTTTGAGGTAATTTTGAAAATAAAAATCCCTCTATACCCCCTCTGACGACCCGACAATGATTTCTGATGACAAATTATTGTTATTGAGATGGAAATGGATATTCTGTACCCCAATATGATGCGTGCCAAGTCATATTTGAATTTTGAAGTCATTTTGAAAATGAGAAATCCCTCTATACACCCTCTAACGACCCGACAATGAGTTCTGTTGACGAATTATTGTTATTCAGATAATAAAGGATATTCTGCATCCCACCATGATGCGTGCCAAGTCATATTGGATTTTTGAAGAAATATTGAAAATGAAAAATCCCTCTATACCCCCTCTAACCGACCCGACATTGATTTCTGTTGACGAATTATTGTTATTCAGATGGAAATGGATATTCTGTACCCCAATATGATGCGTGCCAAGTCATATTTGAATTTTGAAGTCATTTTGAAAATGAGAAATCCCTCTATACACCCTCTAACGGCCCGACAATGATTTCTGTTGACAAATTATTGTTATTCAGATGGAAATGGATATTTTGCACCCCACCATGATGCGTGCCAAGTCATATTGGATTTTTGAAGAAATATTGAAAATGAAAAATCCCTCTATACCTCCTTTAACGACCCGACAATGATTTCTGTTGACAAATTATTGTTATTCAGATGGAAATGGATATTCTGCACCCCACCATGATGCGTGCCAAGTCATATTAGATTTTTGAGGTAATTTTGAAAATAAAAATCCCTCTATACCCCCTCTGACGACTCGACAATGATTTCTGATGACAAATTATTGTTATTGAGATGGAAATGGATATTCTGTACCCCAATATGATGCGTGCCAAGTCATATTTGAATTTTGAAGTCATTTTGAAAATGAGAAATCCCTCTATACACCCTCTAACGACCCGACAATGAGTTCTGTTGACGAATTAATGTTATTCAGATAATAAAGGATATTCTGCATCCCACCATGATGCGTGCCAAGTCATATTGGATTTTTGAAGAAATATTGAAAATGAAAAATCCCTCTATACCCCCTCTAACCGACCCGACATTGATTTCTGTTGACGAATTATTGTTATTCAGATGGAAATTAATATTCTGCACTCCACCATGTTGCGTGCCAAGTCATATTTGATTTTGAGGTAATTTTGAAAATGAAAAATCCCCCTCTATTTCCCCTCTGACGACCCGAATTGATTTCTGTCGACAAATTATTGTTATTGAGATGGAAATGGATATTCTGTACCCCACCTTGATGCGTGCCAAGTCATATTAGATTATAGAAGAAATTTTGAAAATGAAAAATCCCTCTATACCCCCTCTAACGGCCCGACAATGATTTCTGTTGACAAATTATTGTTATTCAGATGGAAATGGATATTTTGCACCCCACCATGATGCGTGCCAAGTCATATTGGATTTTTGAAGAAATATTGAAAATGAAAAATCCCTCTATACCCCCTCTAACGACCCGACAATGATTTCTGTTGACAAATTATTGTTATTCAGATGGAAATGGATATTCTGCACCCCACCATGATGCGTGCCAAGTCATATTAGATTTTTGAGGTAATTTTGAAAATAAAAATCCCTCTATACCCCCTCTGACGACCCGACAATGATTTCTGATGACAAATTGTTGTTATTGAGATGAAAATGGATATTCTGTACCCCAATATGATGCGTGCCAAGTCATATTTGAATTTTGAAGTCATTTTGAAAATGAGAAATCCCTCTATACACCCTCTAACGACCCGACAATGAGTTCTGTTGACGAATTATTGTTATTCAGATAATAAAGGATATTCTGCATCCCACCATGATGCGTGCCAAGTCATATTGGATTTTTGAAGAAATATTGAAAATGAAAAATCCCTCTATACCCCCTCTAACCGACCCGACATTGATTTCTGTTGACGAATTATTGTTATTCAGATGGAAATTAATATTCTGCACTCCACCATGTTGCGTGCCAAGTCATATTTGATTTTGAGGTAATTTTGAAAATGAAAAATCCCCCTCTATTTCCCCTCTGACGACCCGAATTGATTTCTGTCGACAAATTATTGTTATTGAGATGGAAATGGATATTCTGTACCCCACCTTGATGCGTGCCAAGTCATATTAGATTATAGAAGAAATTTTGAAAATGAAAAATCCCTCTATACCCCCTCTGACGACCCGACAATGATTTCTGTTGACGAATTATCGTTATCCAGATGGAAATGAATATTCTGCACCCGACCATGTTGCGTGCCTAGTCTTATTAGATTTTTGAAGAAATTTTGGAAATGAAAAATCCCTCTATACCCCCTCTGACGACCCGACAATGATTTCTGTTGACGAATTATTGTTATTTAGATGGAAATGGATATTCTGCACCCCACCATGATGCGTGCCAAGTCATATTTGATTTTGAGGTAATTTTGAAAATGAAAAATCCCTCTATACCCCCTCTGACGACCCGACAATGATTTCTGTTAACAAATTATTGTTATTTAGATAGAAATGGATATTCTGTACCCCACTATGACGCGTGCCAAGTCATATTTGAATTTTGAAGTCATTTTGAAAATGAAAAATCCCTCTATACCCCCTCTGACGACCCGACAATGATTTCTGTCGACGAATTATTGTTATTCAGATGGAATTGGATATTCTGCAACCCACCATGATGCGTGCCAAGTCATATTGGATTTTTGAAGAAATATTGAAAATGAAAAATCCATCTATACACCCTCTAACGACCCGACAATGATTTCTGTTGACGAATTATTGTTATTCAGATGGAAATGGATATTCTGCACCCCACCATGATGCGTGCCAAGTCATATTTCATTTGGAGGTAATTTTGAAAATGAAAAATCCCTCTGTACCCCCTCTGACGACCCGACAATGATTTCTGTCGACAAATTATTGTTATTCAGATGGAAATGGATATTCTGCACCCCACCATGATGCGTGTCAAGTCATATTGGATTTTTGAAGAAATATTGAAAATGAAAAATCCCTCTATACCCCCTCTAACGACCCGACAATGATTTCTGTTGACGAATTATCGTTATCCAGATGGTAATGAATATTCTGCACCCGACCATGTTGCGTGCCAAGTCTTATTAGATTTTTGAAGAAATTTTGAAAATGAAAAATCCCTCTATACCCCCTCTGCCGACCCGACAAAGATTTCTGTTGACGAATTATTGTTATTTAGATGGAAATGGATATTCTGTACCCCACTATGATGCGTGCCAAGTCATATTTGATTTTTGAAGTCATTTTGAAAATGAAAAATTCCTCTATACCCCCTCTGACGACCCGACAATGATTTCTGTTGACGAATTATTGTTATTTAGATGAAAATGGATATTCTGCACCCCACCATGATGCGTGCCAAGTCATATTGGATATTTGAAGAAATATTGAAAATGAAAAGTCCCTCTATACCCCCTCTAACGACCCGACAATGATTTCTGTTGACGAATTATTGTTATTCAGATGGAAATGAATATTCTGCACCCCACCATGTTGCGTGCCAAGTCATATTTGATTTTGAGGTAATTTTGAAAATGAGAAATCCCTCTATACCCCCTCTAACGGCCCGACAATGATTTCTGTTGACGAATTACTGTTATTCAGATGGAAATAGATATTCTGCACCCCACCATGATGCGTGCCAAGTCATATTGGATTTTTGAAGAAATATTGAAAATGAAAAATCCCCCTCTGTACCCCCTCTGACGACCCGACAATGATTTCTGTTAACAAATTATTGTTATTGAGATGGAAATGGATTTTCTGTACCCCACTATGATGCGTGCCAAGTCATATTTGATTTTTGAAGTCATTTTGAAAATGAAAAATCCCTCTATACCCCCTCTGACGACCCGACAATGATTTCTGTTGACGAATTATTGTTATTTAGATGGAAATGGATATTCTGCACCCCACCATGATGCGTGCCAAGTCATATTTGATTTTGAGGTAATTTTGAAAATGAAAAATCCCTCTATACCCCCTCTGACGACCCGACAATGATTTATGTTAACAAATTATTGTTATTGAGATGGAAATGGATATTCTGTACCCCTCTATGACGCGTGCCAAGTCATATTGGATTTTTGAAGAAATATTGAAAATGAAAAATCCCTCTATACCCCGACAATGATTTCTGTTGACGAATTATTGTTATCCAGATAGAAATGAATATTCTGCACCCCACCATGTTGCGTGCCAAGTCATATTTGATTTTGAAGTAATTTTGAAAATGAAAAATCCCTCTATACCCCCTCTAACGGCCCGACAATGATTTCTGTTGACAAATTATTGTTATTCAGATGGAAATGGATATTTTGCACCCCACCATGATGCGTGCCAAGTCATATTGGATTTTTGAAGAAATATTGAAAATGAAAAATCCCTCTATACCCCCTTTAACGACCCGACAATGATTTCTGTTGACAAATTATTGTTATTCAGATGGAAATGGATATTCTGCACCCCACCATGATGCGTGCCAAGTCATATTAGATTTTTGAGGTAATTTTGAAAATAAAAATCCCTCTATACCCCCTCTGACGACCCGACAATGATTTCTGATGACAAATTGTTGTTATTGAGATGAAAATGGATATTCTGTACCCCAATATGATGCGTGCCAAGTCATATTTGAATTTTGAAGTCATTTTGAAAATGAGAAATCCCTCTATACATCCTCTAACGACCCGACAATGAGTTCTGTTGACGAATTATTGTTATTCAGATAATAAAGGATATTCTGCATTCCACCATGATGCGTGCCAAGTCATATTGGATTTTTGAAGAAATATTGAAAATGAAAAATCCCTCTATACCCCCTCTAACCGACCCGACATTGATTTCTGTTGACGAATTATTGTTATTCAGATGGAAATTAATATTCTGCACTCCACCATGTTGCGTGCCAAGTCATATTTGATTTTGAGGTAATTTTGAAAATGAAAAATCCCCCTCTATTTCCCCTCTGACGACCCGAATTGATTTCTGTCGACAAATTATTGTTATTGAGATGGAAATGGATATTCTGTACCCCACCTTGATGCGTGCCAAGTCATATTAGATTATAGAAGAAATTTTGAAAATGAAAAATCCCTCTATACCCCCTCTGACGACCCGACAATGATTTCTGTTGACGAATTATCGTTATCCAGATGGAAATGAATATTCTGCACCCGACCATGTTGCGTGCCTAGTCTTATTAGATTTTTGAAGAAATTTTGGAAATGAAAAATCCCTCTATACCCCCTCTGACGACCCGACAATGATTTCTGTTAACAAATTATTGTTATTTAGATGGAAATGGATTTTCTGTACCCCACTATGATGCGTGCCAAGTCATATTTGATTTTTGAAGTCATTTTGAAAATGAAAAATCCCTCTATACCCCCTCTGACGACCCGACAATGATTTCTGTTGACGAATTATTGTTATTTAGATGGAAATGGATATTCTGCACCCCACCATGATGCGTGCCAAGTCATATTTGATTTTGAGGTAATTTTGAAAATGAAAAATCCCTCTATACCCCCTCTGACGACCCGACAATGATTTATGTTAACAAATTATTGTTATTGAGATGGAAATGGATATTCTGTACCCCTCTATGACGCGTGCCAAGTCATATTGGATTTTTGAAGAAATATTGAAAATGAAAAATCCCTCTATACCCCGACAATGATTTCTGTTGACGAATTATTGTTATCCAGATAGAAATGAATATTCTGCACCCCACCATGTTGCGTGCCAAGTCATATTTGATTTTGAAGTAATTTTGAAAATGAAAAATCCCTCTATACCCCCTCTAACGGCCCGACAATGATTTCTGTTGACAAATTATTGTTATTCAGATGGAAATGGATATTTTGCACCCCACCATGATGCGTGCCAAGTCATATTGGATTTTTGAAGAAATATTGAAAATGAAAAATCCCTCTATACCCCCTTTAACGACCCGACAATGATTTCTGTTGACAAATTATTGTTATTCAGATGGAAATGGATATTCTGCACCCCACCATGATGCGTGCCAAGTCATATTAGATTTTTGAGGTAATTTTGAAAATAAAAATCCCTCTATACCCCCTCTGACGACCCGACAATGATTTCTGATGACAAATTGTTGTTATTGAGATGAAAATGGATATTCTGTACCCCAATATGATGCGTGCCAAGTCATATTTGAATTTTGAAGTCATTTTGAAAATGAGAAATCCCTCTATACATCCTCTAACGACCCGACAATGAGTTCTGTTGACGAATTATTGTTATTCAGATAATAAAGGATATTCTGCATTCCACCATGATGCGTGCCAAGTCATATTGGATTTTTGAAGAAATATTGAAAATGAAAAATCCCTCTATACCCCCTCTAACCGACCCGACATTGATTTCTGTTGACGAATTATTGTTATTCAGATGGAAATTAATATTCTGCACTCCACCATGTTGCGTGCCAAGTCATATTTGATTTTGAGGTAATTTTGAAAATGAAAAATCCCCCTCTATTTCCCCTCTGACGACCCGAATTGATTTCTGTCGACAAATTATTGTTATTGAGATGGAAATGGATATTCTGTACCCCACCTTGATGCGTGCCAAGTCATATTAGATTATAGAAGAAATTTTGAAAATGAAAAATCCCTCTATACCCCCTCTGACGACCCGACAATGATTTCTGTTGACGAATTATCGTTATCCAGATGGAAATGAATATTCTGCACCCGACCATGTTGCGTGCCTAGTCTTATTAGATTTTTGAAGAAATTTTGGAAATGAAAAATCCCTCTATACCCCCTCTGACGACCCGACAATGATTTCTGTTGACGAATTATTGTTATTTAGATGGAAATGGATATTCTGCACCCCACCATGATGCGTGCCAAGTCATATTTGATTTTGAGGTAATTTTGAAAATGAAAAATCCCTCTATACCCCCTCTGACGACCCGACAATGATTTCTGTTAACAAATTATTGTTATTTAGATGGAAATGGATTTTCTGTACCCCACTATGATGCGTGCCAAGTCATATTTGATTTTTGAAGTCATTTTGAAAATGAAAAATCCCTCTATACCCCCTCTGACGACCCGACAATGATTTCTGTTGACGAATTATTGTTATTTAGATGGAAATGGATATTCTGCACCCCACCATGATGCGTGCCAAGTCATATTTGATTTTGAGGTAATTTTGAAAATGAAAAATCCCTCTATACCCCCTCTGACGACCCGACAATGATTTATGTTAACAAATTATTGTTATTGAGATGGAAATGGATATTCTGTACCCCTCTATGACGCGTGCCAAGTCATATTGGATTTTTGAAGAAATATTGAAAATGAAAAATCCCTCTATACCCCGACAATGATTTCTGTTGACGAATTATTGTTATCCAGATAGAAATGAATATTCTGCACCCCACCATGTTGCGTGCCAAGTCATATTTGATTTTGAAGTAATTTTGAAAATGAAAAATCCCTCTATACCCCCTCTAACGGCCCGACAATGATTTCTGTTGACAAATTATTGTTATTCAGATGGAAATGGATATTTTGCACCCCACCATGATGCGTGCCAAGTCATATTGGATTTTTGAAGAAATATTGAAAATGAAAAATCCCTCTATACCCCCTTTAACGACCCGACAATGATTTCTGTTGACAAATTATTGTTATTCAGATGGAAATGGATATTCTGCACCCCACCATGATGCGTGCCAAGTCATATTAGATTTTTGAGGTAATTTTGAAAATAAAAATCCCTCTATACCCCCTCTGACGACCCGACAATGATTTCTGATGACAAATTGTTGTTATTGAGATGAAAATGGATATTCTGTACCCCAATATGATGCGTGCCAAGTCATATTTGAATTTTGAAGTCATTTTGAAAATGAGAAATCCCTCTATACATCCTCTAACGACCCGACAATGAGTTCTGTTGACGAATTATTGTTATTCAGATAATAAAGGATATTCTGCATTCCACCATGATGCGTGCCAAGTCATATTGGATTTTTGAAGAAATATTGAAAATGAAAAATCCCTCTATACCCCCTCTAACCGACCCGACATTGATTTCTGTTGACGAATTATTGTTATTCAGATGGAAATTAATATTCTGCACTCCACCATGTTGCGTGCCAAGTCATATTTGATTTTGAGGTAATTTTGAAAATGAAAAATCCCCCTCTATTTCCCCTCTGACGACCCGAATTGATTTCTGTCGACAAATTATTGTTATTGAGATGGAAATGGATATTCTGTACCCCACCTTGATGCGTGCCAAGTCATATTAGATTATAGAAGAAATTTTGAAAATGAAAAATCCCTCTATACCCCCTCTGACGACCCGACAATGATTTCTGTTGACGAATTATCGTTATCCAGATGGAAATGAATATTCTGCACCCGACCATGTTGCGTGCCTAGTCTTATTAGATTTTTGAAGAAATTTTGGAAATGAAAAATCCCTCTATACCCCCTCTGACGACCCGACAATGATTTCTGTTGACGAATTATTGTTATTTAGATGGAAATGGATATTCTGCACCCCACCATGATGCGTGCCAAGTCATATTTGATTTTGAGGTAATTTTGAAAATGAAAAATCCCTCTATACCCCCTCTGACGACCCGACAATGATTTCTGTTAACAAATTATTGTTATTTAGATAGAAATGGATATTCTGTACCCCACTATGACGCGTGCCAAGTCATATTTGAATTTTGAAGTCATTTTGAAAATGAAAAATCCCTCTATACCCCCTCTGACGACCCGACAATGATTTCTGTCGACGAATTATTGTTATTCAGATGGAATTGGATATTCTGCAACCCACCATGATGCGTGCCAAGTCATATTGGATTTTTGAAGAAATATTGAAAATGAAAAATCCATCTATACACCCTCTAACGACCCGACAATGATTTCTGTTGACGAATTATTGTTATTCAGATGGAAATGGATATTCTGCACCCCACCATGTTGCGTGCCAAGTCATATTTGATTTTGAGGTAATTTTGAAAATGAAAAATCCCTCTATACCCCCTCTAACGGCCCGACAATGATTTCTGTTGACAAATTATTGTTATTCAGATGGAAATGGATATTCTGCACCCCACCATGATGCGTGCCAAGTCATATTTGATTTTGAGGTAATTTTGAAAATGAAAAATCCCTCTATACCCCCTCTGACGACCCGACAATGATTTCTGTTAACAAATTAATGTTATTGAGATGGAAATGGATATTCTGTACCCCACTATGACGCGTGCCAAGTCATATTTGATTTTTGAAGTCATTTTGAAAATGAAAAATCCCTCTATACCCCCTCTGACGACCCGACAATGATTTCTGTCGACGAATTATTGTTATTCAGATGGAAATGGATATTCTGCAACCCACCATGATGCGTGCCAAGTCATATTGGATTTTTGAAGAAATATTGAAAATGAAAAATCCCTCTATACACCCTCTAACGAACCGACAATGATATCTGTTGACGAATTATTGTTATCCAGACGGAAATGAATATTCTGCACCCCACCATGTTGCGTGCCAAGTCATATTTGATTTTGAGGTAATTTTGAAAATGAAAAATCCCTCTATACCCCCTCTAACGGCCCGACAATGATTTCTGTTGACAAATTATTGTTATTCAGATGGCAATGGATATTTTGCACCCCACCATGATGCGTGCCAGGTCATATTAGATTTTTGAAGTAATTTTTAAAATGAAAAATCCCTCTATGCCCCCTCCAACGACCCGTCAATGATTTCTGTTGACGAATTATTGTTATTCAGATGGAAATGGATATTCTGCACCCCACCATGATGCGTGCCAAGTCATATTTCATTTGGAGGTAATTTTGAAAATGAAAAATTCCTCTGTACCCCCTCTGACGACCCGACAATGATTTCTGTCGACAAATTATTGTTATTCAGATGGAAATGGATATTCTGCACCCCACCATGATGCGTGTCAAGTCATATTGGATTTTTGAAGAAATATTGAAAATGAAAAATCCCTCTATACCCCCTCTAACGACCCGACAATGATTTCTGTTGACGAATTATCGTTATCCAGATGGTAATGAATATTCTGCACCCGACCATGTTGCGTGCCAAGTCTTATTAGATTTTTGAAGAAATTTTGAAAATGAAAAATCCCTCTATACCCCCTCTGACGACCCGACAATGATTTCTGTTAACAAATTATTGTTATTGAGATTGAAATGGATATTCTGTACCCCACTATGATGCGTGCCAAGTCATATTTGATTTTTGAAGTCATTTTGAAAATGAAAAATCCCTCTATACCCCCTCTGACGACCCGACAATGATTTCTGTTGTCGAATTATTGTTATTTAGATGGAAATGGATATTCTGCACCCCACCATGATGCGTGCCAAGTCATATTTGATTTTGAGGTAATTTTGAAAATGAAAAATCCCTCTATACCCCCTCTGACGACCCGACAATGATTTATGTTAACAAATTATTGTTATTGTGATGGAAATGGATATTCTGTACCCCTCTATGACGCGTGCCAAGTCATATTGGATTTTTGAAGAAATATTGAAAATGAAAAATCCCTCTATACCCCCTCTGACGACCCGACAATGATTTCTGTTGACGAATTATTGTTATCCAGATGGAAATGAATATTCTGCACCCCACCATGTTGCGTGCCAAGTCATATTTGATTTTGAGGTAATTTTGAAAATGAAAAATCCCTCTATACCCCCTCTAACGGCCCGACAATGATTTCTGTTGACAAATTATTGTTATTCAGATGGAAATGGATATTTTGCACCCCACCATGATGCGTGCCAAGTCATATTGGATTTTTGAAGAAATATTGAAAATGAAAAATCCCTCTATACCCCCTCTAACGACCCGACAATGATTTCTGTTGACAAATTATTGTTATTCAGATGGAAATGGATATTCTGCACCCCACCATGATGCGTGCCAAGTCATATTAGATTTTTGAGGTAATTTTGAATATAAAAATCCCTCTATACCCCCTCTGACGACCCGACAATGATTTCTGATGACAAATTATTGTTATTGAGATGGAAATGGATATTCTGTACCCCAATATGATGCGTGCCAAGTCATATTTGAATTTTGAAGTCATTTTGAAAATGAGAAATCCCTCTATACACCCTCTAACGACCCGACAATGAGTTCTGTTGACGAATTATTGTTATTCAGATAATAATGGATATTCTGCATCCCACCATGATGCGTGCCAAGTCATTTTGAAAATGAGAAATCCCTCTGTACACCCTCTAACGACCCGACAATGAGTTCTGTTGACGAATTATTGTTATTCAGATAATAATGGATATTCTGCATCCCACCATGATGCGTGCCAAGTCATATTAGATTTTTGAAGAAATATTGAAAATGAAAAATCCCTCTATACCCCCTCTAACCGACCCGACAATAATTTCTGTTGACGAATTATTGTTATTCAGATGGAAATTAATATTCTGCACTCCACCATGTTGCGTGCCAAGTCATATTTGATTTTGAGGTAATTTTGAAAATGAAAAATCCCTCTATACCCCCTCTAACGGCCCGACAATGATTTCTGTTGACAAATTATTGTTATTCAGATGGCAATGGATATTTTGCACCCCACCATGATGCGTGCCAAGTCATATTAGATTTTTGAAGAAATTTTGAAAATGAAAAATCACTCTATACCCCCTCCAACGACCCGTCAATGATTTCTGTTGACGAATTATTGTTATTCAGATGGAAATGGATATTCTGCACCCCACCATGATGCGTGCCAAGTCATATTTAATTTGGAGGTAATTTTGAAAATGAAAAATCCCTCTGTACCCCCTCTGACGACCCGACAATGATTTCTGTCGACAAATTATTGTTATTCAGATGGAAATGGATATTCTGCACCCCACCATGATGCGTGTCAAGTCATATTGGATTTTTGAAGAAATATTGAAAATGAAAAACCCCTCTATACCCCCTCTAACGACCCGACAATGATTTCTGTTGACGAATTATCGTTATCCAGATGGTAATGAATATTCTGCACCCGACCAAGTTGCGTGCCAAGTCTTATTAGATTTTTGAAGAAATTTTGAAAATGAAAAATCCCTCTATAACCCCTCTGACGACCCGACAAAGATTTCTGTTGACGAATTATTGTTATTTAGATGGAAATGGATATTCTGCACCCCACCATGATGCGTGCCAAGTCATATTTGATTTTGAGGTAATTTTGAAAATGAAAAATCCCTCTATACCCCCTCTGACGACCCGACAATGATTTCTGTTAACAAATTAATGTTTTTGAGATGGAAATGGATATTCTGTACCCCACTATGACGCGTGCCAAGTCATATTTCATTTGGAGGTAATTTTGAAAATGAAAAATTCCTCTGTACCCCCTCTGACGACCCGACAATGATTTCTGTCGACAAATTATTGTTATTCAGATGGAAATGGATATTCTGCACCCCACCATGATGCGTGTCAAGTCATATTGGATTTTTGAAGAAATATTGAAAATGAAAAATCCCTCTATACCCCCTCTAACGACCCGACAATGATTTCTGTTGACGAATTATCGTTATCCAGATGGTAATGAATATTCTGCACCCGACCATGTTGCGTGCCAAGTCTTATTAGATTTTTGAAGAAATTTTGAAAATGAAAAATCCCTCTATACCCCCTCTGACGACCCGACAATGATTTCTGTTAACAAATTATTGTTATTGAGATTGAAATGGATATTCTGTACCCCACTATGATGCGTGCCAAGTCATATTTGATTTTTGAAGTCATTTTGAAAATGAAAAATCCCTCTATACCCCCTCTGACGACCCGACAATGATTTCTGTTGTCGAATTATTGTTATTTAGATGGAAATGGATATTCTGCACCCCACCATGATGCGTGCCAAGTCATATTTGATTTTGAGGTAATTTTGAAAATGAAAAATCCCTCTATACCCCCTCTGACGACCCGACAATGATTTATGTTAACAAATTATTGTTATTGTGATGGAAATGGATATTCTGTACCCCTCTATGACGCGTGCCAAGTCATATTGGATTTTTGAAGAAATATTGAAAATGAAAAATCCCTCTATACCCCCTCTGACGACCCGACATTGATTTCTGTTGACGAATTATTGTTATTCAGATGGAAATTAATATTCTGCACTCCACCATGTTGCGTGCCAAGTCATATTTGATTTTGAGGTAATTTTGAAAATGAAAAATCCCCCTCTATTTCCCCTCTGACGACCCGAATTGATTTCTGTCGACAAATTATTGTTATTGAGATGGAAATGGATATTCTGTACCCCACCTTGATGCGTGCCAAGTCATATTAGATTATAGAAGAAATTTTGAAAATGAAAAATCCCTCTATACCCCCTCTGACGACCCGACAATGATTTCTGTTGACGAATTATCGTTATCCAGATGGAAATGAATATTCTGCACCCGACCATGTTGCGTGCCTAGTCTTATTAGATTTTTGAAGAAATTTTGGAAATGAAAAATCCCTCTATACCCCCTCTGACGACCCGACAATGATTTCTGTTGACGAATTATTGTTATTTAGATGGAAATGGATATTCTGCACCCCACCATGATGCGTGCCAAGTCATATTTGATTTTGAGGTAATTTTGAAAATGAAAAATCCCTCTATACCCCCTCTGACGACCCGACAATGATTTCTGTTAACAAATTATTGTTATTTAGATAGAAATGGATATTCTGTACCCCACTATGACGCGTGCCAAGTCATATTTGAATTTTGAAGTCATTTTGAAAATGAAAAATCCCTCTATACCCCCTCTGACGACCCGACAATGATTTCTGTCGACGAATTATTGTTATTCAGATGGAATTGGATATTCTGCAACCCACCATGATGCGTGCCAAGTCATATTGGATTTTTGAAGAAATATTGAAAATGAAAAATCCATCTATACACCCTCTAACGACCCGACAATGATTTCTGTTGACGAATTATTGTTATTCAGATGGAAATGGATATTCTGCACCCCACCATGATGCGTGCCAAGTCATATTTCATTTGGAGGTAATTTTGAAAATGAAAAATCCCTCTGTACCCCCTCTGACGACCCGACAATGATTTCTGTCGACAAATTATTGTTATTCAGATGGAAATGGATATTCTGCACCCCACCATGATGCGTGTCAAGTCATATTGGATTTTTGAAGAAATATTGAAAATGAAAAATCCCTCTATACCCCCTCTAACGACCCGACAATGATTTCTGTTGACGAATTATCGTTATCCAGATGGTAATGAATATTCTGCACCCGACCATGTTGCGTGCCAAGTCTTATTAGATTTTTGAAGAAATTTTGAAAATGAAAAATCCCTCTATACCCCCTCTGCCGACCCGACAAAGATTTCTGTTGACGAATTATTGTTATTTAGATGGAAATGGATATTCTGTACCCCACTATGATGCGTGCCAAGTCATATTTGATTTTTGAAGTCATTTTGAAAATGAAAAATTCCTCTATACCCCCTCTGACGACCCGACAATGATTTCTGTTGACGAATTATTGTTATTTAGATGAAAATGGATATTCTGCACCCCACCATGATGCGTGCCAAGTCATATTGGATATTTGAAGAAATATTGAAAATGAAAAGTCCCTCTATACCCCCTCTAACGACCCGACAATGATTTCTGTTGACGAATTATTGTTATTCAGATGGAAATGAATATTCTGCACCCCACCATGTTGCGTGCCAAGTCATATTTGATTTTGAGGTAATTTTGAAAATGAGAAATCCCTCTATACCCCCTCTAACGGCCCGACAATGATTTCTGTTGACGAATTACTGTTATTCAGATGGAAATAGATATTCTGCACCCCACCATGATGCGTGCCAAGTCATATTGGATTTTTGAAGAAATATTGAAAATGAAAAATCCCCCTCTGTACCCCCTCTGACGACCCGACAATGATTTCTGTTAACAAATTATTGTTATTGAGATGGAAATGGATTTTCTGTACCCCACTATGATGCGTGCCAAGTCATATTTGATTTTTGAAGTCATTTTGAAAATGAAAAATCCCTCTATACCCCCTCTGACGACCCGACAATGATTTCTGTTGACGAATTATTGTTATTTAGATGGAAATGGATATTCTGCACCCCACCATGATGCGTGCCAAGTCATATTTGATTTTGAGGTAATTTTGAAAATGAAAAATCCCTCTATACCCCCTCTGACGACCCGACAATGATTTATGTTAACAAATTATTGTTATTGAGATGGAAATGGATATTCTGTACCCCTCTATGACGCGTGCCAAGTCATATTGGATTTTTGAAGAAATATTGAAAATGAAAAATCCCTCTATACCCCGACAATGATTTCTGTTGACGAATTATTGTTATCCAGATAGAAATGAATATTCTGCACCCCACCATGTTGCGTGCCAAGTCATATTTGATTTTGAAGTAATTTTGAAAATGAAAAATCCCTCTATACCCCCTCTAACGGCCCGACAATGATTTCTGTTGACAAATTATTGTTATTCAGATGGAAATGGATATTTTGCACCCCACCATGATGCGTGCCAAGTCATATTGGATTTTTGAAGAAATATTGAAAATGAAAAATCCCTCTATACCCCCTTTAACGACCCGACAATGATTTCTGTTGACAAATTATTGTTATTCAGATGGAAATGGATATTCTGCACCCCACCATGATGCGTGCCAAGTCATATTAGATTTTTGAGGTAATTTTGAAAATAAAAATCCCTCTATACCCCCTCTGACGACCCGACAATGATTTCTGATGACAAATTGTTGTTATTGAGATGAAAATGGATATTCTGTACCCCAATATGATGCGTGCCAAGTCATATTTGAATTTTGAAGTCATTTTGAAAATGAGAAATCCCTCTATACATCCTCTAACGACCCGACAATGAGTTCTGTTGACGAATTATTGTTATTCAGATAATAAAGGATATTCTGCATTCCACCATGATGCGTGCCAAGTCATATTGGATTTTTGAAGAAATATTGAAAATGAAAAATCCCTCTATACCCCCTCTAACCGACCCGACATTGATTTCTGTTGACGAATTATTGTTATTCAGATGGAAATTAATATTCTGCACTCCACCATGTTGCGTGCCAAGTCATATTTGATTTTGAGGTAATTTTGAAAATGAAAAATCCCCCTCTATTTCCCCTCTGACGACCCGAATTGATTTCTGTCGACAAATTATTGTTATTGAGATGGAAATGGATATTCTGTACCCCACCTTGATGCGTGCCAAGTCATATTAGATTATAGAAGAAATTTTGAAAATGAAAAATCCCTCTATACCCCCTCTGACGACCCGACAATGATTTCTGTTGACGAATTATCGTTATCCAGATGGAAATGAATATTCTGCACCCGACCATGTTGCGTGCCTAGTCTTATTAGATTTTTGAAGAAATTTTGGAAATGAAAAATCCCTCTATACCCCCTCTGACGACCCGACAATGATTTCTGTTAACAAATTATTGTTATTTAGATGGAAATGGATTTTCTGTACCCCACTATGATGCGTGCCAAGTCATATTTGATTTTTGAAGTCATTTTGAAAATGAAAAATCCCTCTATACCCCCTCTGACGACCCGACAATGATTTCTGTTGACGAATTATTGTTATTTAGATGGAAATGGATATTCTGCACCCCACCATGATGCGTGCCAAGTCATATTTGATTTTGAGGTAATTTTGAAAATGAAAAATCCCTCTATACCCCCTCTGACGACCCGACAATGATTTATGTTAACAAATTATTGTTATTGAGATGGAAATGGATATTCTGTACCCCTCTATGACGCGTGCCAAGTCATATTGGATTTTTGAAGAAATATTGAAAATGAAAAATCCCTCTATACCCCGACAATGATTTCTGTTGACGAATTATTGTTATCCAGATAGAAATGAATATTCTGCACCCCACCATGTTGCGTGCCAAGTCATATTTGATTTTGAAGTAATTTTGAAAATGAAAAATCCCTCTATACCCCCTCTAACGGCCCGACAATGATTTCTGTTGACAAATTATTGTTATTCAGATGGAAATGGATATTTTGCACCCCACCATGATGCGTGCCAAGTCATATTGGATTTTTGAAGAAATATTGAAAATGAAAAATCCCTCTATACCCCCTTTAACGACCCGACAATGATTTCTGTTGACAAATTATTGTTATTCAGATGGAAATGGATATTCTGCACCCCACCATGATGCGTGCCAAGTCATATTAGATTTTTGAGGTAATTTTGAAAATAAAAATCCCTCTATACCCCCTCTGACGACCCGACAATGATTTCTGATGACAAATTGTTGTTATTGAGATGAAAATGGATATTCTGTACCCCAATATGATGCGTGCCAAGTCATATTTGAATTTTGAAGTCATTTTGAAAATGAGAAATCCCTCTATACATCCTCTAACGACCCGACAATGAGTTCTGTTGACGAATTATTGTTATTCAGATAATAAAGGATATTCTGCATTCCACCATGATGCGTGCCAAGTCATATTGGATTTTTGAAGAAATATTGAAAATGAAAAATCCCTCTATACCCCCTCTAACCGACCCGACATTGATTTCTGTTGACGAATTATTGTTATTCAGATGGAAATTAATATTCTGCACTCCACCATGTTGCGTGCCAAGTCATATTTGATTTTGAGGTAATTTTGAAAATGAAAAATCCCCCTCTATTTCCCCTCTGACGACCCGAATTGATTTCTGTCGACAAATTATTGTTATTGAGATGGAAATGGATATTCTGTACCCCACCTTGATGCGTGCCAAGTCATATTAGATTATAGAAGAAATTTTGAAAATGAAAAATCCCTCTATACCCCCTCTGACGACCCGACAATGATTTCTGTTGACGAATTATCGTTATCCAGATGGAAATGAATATTCTGCACCCGACCATGTTGCGTGCCTAGTCTTATTAGATTTTTGAAGAAATTTTGGAAATGAAAAATCCCTCTATACCCCCTCTGACGACCCGACAATGATTTCTGTTGACGAATTATTGTTATTTAGATGGAAATGGATATTCTGCACCCCACCATGATGCGTGCCAAGTCATATTTGATTTTGAGGTAATTTTGAAAATGAAAAATCCCTCTATACCCCCTCTGACGACCCGACAATGATTTCTGTTAACAAATTATTGTTATTTAGATGGAAATGGATTTTCTGTACCCCACTATGATGCGTGCCAAGTCATATTTGATTTTTGAAGTCATTTTGAAAATGAAAAATCCCTCTATACCCCCTCTGACGACCCGACAATGATTTCTGTTGACGAATTATTGTTATTTAGATGGAAATGGATATTCTGCACCCCACCATGATGCGTGCCAAGTCATATTTGATTTTGAGGTAATTTTGAAAATGAAAAATCCCTCTATACCCCCTCTGACGACCCGACAATGATTTATGTTAACAAATTATTGTTATTGAGATGGAAATGGATATTCTGTACCCCTCTATGACGCGTGCCAAGTCATATTGGATTTTTGAAGAAATATTGAAAATGAAAAATCCCTCTATACCCCGACAATGATTTCTGTTGACGAATTATTGTTATCCAGATAGAAATGAATATTCTGCACCCCACCATGTTGCGTGCCAAGTCATATTTGATTTTGAAGTAATTTTGAAAATGAAAAATCCCTCTATACCCCCTCTAACGGCCCGACAATGATTTCTGTTGACAAATTATTGTTATTCAGATGGAAATGGATATTTTGCACCCCACCATGATGCGTGCCAAGTCATATTGGATTTTTGAAGAAATATTGAAAATGAAAAATCCCTCTATACCCCCTTTAACGACCCGACAATGATTTCTGTTGACAAATTATTGTTATTCAGATGGAAATGGATATTCTGCACCCCACCATGATGCGTGCCAAGTCATATTAGATTTTTGAGGTAATTTTGAAAATAAAAATCCCTCTATACCCCCTCTGACGACCCGACAATGATTTCTGATGACAAATTGTTGTTATTGAGATGAAAATGGATATTCTGTACCCCAATATGATGCGTGCCAAGTCATATTTGAATTTTGAAGTCATTTTGAAAATGAGAAATCCCTCTATACATCCTCTAACGACCCGACAATGAGTTCTGTTGACGAATTATTGTTATTCAGATAATAAAGGATATTCTGCATTCCACCATGATGCGTGCCAAGTCATATTGGATTTTTGAAGAAATATTGAAAATGAAAAATCCCTCTATACCCCCTCTAACCGACCCGACATTGATTTCTGTTGACGAATTATTGTTATTCAGATGGAAATTAATATTCTGCACTCCACCATGTTGCGTGCCAAGTCATATTTGATTTTGAGGTAATTTTGAAAATGAAAAATCCCCCTCTATTTCCCCTCTGACGACCCGAATTGATTTCTGTCGACAAATTATTGTTATTGAGATGGAAATGGATATTCTGTACCCCACCTTGATGCGTGCCAAGTCATATTAGATTATAGAAGAAATTTTGAAAATGAAAAATCCCTCTATACCCCCTCTGACGACCCGACAATGATTTCTGTTGACGAATTATCGTTATCCAGATGGAAATGAATATTCTGCACCCGACCATGTTGCGTGCCTAGTCTTATTAGATTTTTGAAGAAATTTTGGAAATGAAAAATCCCTCTATACCCCCTCTGACGACCCGACAATGATTTCTGTTGACGAATTATTGTTATTTAGATGGAAATGGATATTCTGCACCCCACCATGATGCGTGCCAAGTCATATTTGATTTTGAGGTAATTTTGAAAATGAAAAATCCCTCTATACCCCCTCTGACGACCCGACAATGATTTCTGTTAACAAATTATTGTTATTTAGATAGAAATGGATATTCTGTACCCCACTATGACGCGTGCCAAGTCATATTTGAATTTTGAAGTCATTTTGAAAATGAAAAATCCCTCTATACCCCCTCTGACGACCCGACAATGATTTCTGTCGACGAATTATTGTTATTCAGATGGAATTGGATATTCTGCAACCCACCATGATGCGTGCCAAGTCATATTGGATTTTTGAAGAAATATTGAAAATGAAAAATCCATCTATACACCCTCTAACGACCCGACAATGATTTCTGTTGACGAATTATTGTTATTCAGATGGAAATGGATATTCTGCACCCCACCATGTTGCGTGCCAAGTCATATTTGATTTTGAGGTAATTTTGAAAATGAAAAATCCCTCTATACCCCCTCTAACGGCCCGACAATGATTTCTGTTGACAAATTATTGTTATTCAGATGGAAATGGATATTCTGCACCCCACCATGATGCGTGCCAAGTCATATTTGATTTTGAGGTAATTTTGAAAATGAAAAATCCCTCTATACCCCCTCTGACGACCCGACAATGATTTCTGTTAACAAATTAATGTTATTGAGATGGAAATGGATATTCTGTACCCCACTATGACGCGTGCCAAGTCATATTTGATTTTTGAAGTCATTTTGAAAATGAAAAATCCCTCTATACCCCCTCTGACGACCCGACAATGATTTCTGTCGACGAATTATTGTTATTCAGATGGAAATGGATATTCTGCAACCCACCATGATGCGTGCCAAGTCATATTGGATTTTTGAAGAAATATTGAAAATGAAAAATCCCTCTATACACCCTCTAACGAACCGACAATGATATCTGTTGACGAATTATTGTTATCCAGACGGAAATGAATATTCTGCACCCCACCATGTTGCGTGCCAAGTCATATTTGATTTTGAGGTAATTTTGAAAATGAAAAATCCCTCTATACCCCCTCTAACGGCCCGACAATGATTTCTGTTGACAAATTATTGTTATTCAGATGGCAATGGATATTTTGCACCCCACCATGATGCGTGCCAGGTCATATTAGATTTTTGAAGTAATTTTTAAAATGAAAAATCCCTCTATGCCCCCTCCAACGACCCGTCAATGATTTCTGTTGACGAATTATTGTTATTCAGATGGAAATGGATATTCTGCACCCCACCATGATGCGTGCCAAGTCATATTTCATTTGGAGGTAATTTTGAAAATGAAAAATTCCTCTGTACCCCCTCTGACGACCCGACAATGATTTCTGTCGACAAATTATTGTTATTCAGATGGAAATGGATATTCTGCACCCCACCATGATGCGTGTCAAGTCATATTGGATTTTTGAAGAAATATTGAAAATGAAAAATCCCTCTATACCCCCTCTAACGACCCGACAATGATTTCTGTTGACGAATTATCGTTATCCAGATGGTAATGAATATTCTGCACCCGACCATGTTGCGTGCCAAGTCTTATTAGATTTTTGAAGAAATTTTGAAAATGAAAAATCCCTCTATACCCCCTCTGACGACCCGACAATGATTTCTGTTAACAAATTATTGTTATTGAGATTGAAATGGATATTCTGTACCCCACTATGATGCGTGCCAAGTCATATTTGATTTTTGAAGTCATTTTGAAAATGAAAAATCCCTCTATACCCCCTCTGACGACCCGACAATGATTTCTGTTGTCGAATTATTGTTATTTAGATGGAAATGGATATTCTGCACCCCACCATGATGCGTGCCAAGTCATATTTGATTTTGAGGTAATTTTGAAAATGAAAAATCCCTCTATACCCCCTCTGACGACCCGACAATGATTTATGTTAACAAATTATTGTTATTGTGATGGAAATGGATATTCTGTACCCCTCTATGACGCGTGCCAAGTCATATTGGATTTTTGAAGAAATATTGAAAATGAAAAATCCCTCTATACCCCCTCTGACGACCCGACAATGATTTCTGTTGACGAATTATTGTTATCCAGATGGAAATGAATATTCTGCACCCCACCATGTTGCGTGCCAAGTCATATTTGATTTTGAGGTAATTTTGAAAATGAAAAATCCCTCTATACCCCCTCTAACGGCCCGACAATGATTTCTGTTGACAAATTATTGTTATTCAGATGGAAATGGATATTTTGCACCCCACCATGATGCGTGCCAAGTCATATTGGATTTTTGAAGAAATATTGAAAATGAAAAATCCCTCTATACCCCCTCTAACGACCCGACAATGATTTCTGTTGACAAATTATTGTTATTCAGATGGAAATGGATATTCTGCACCCCACCATGATGCGTGCCAAGTCATATTAGATTTTTGAGGTAATTTTGAATATAAAAATCCCTCTATACCCCCTCTGACGACCCGACAATGATTTCTGATGACAAATTATTGTTATTGAGATGGAAATGGATATTCTGTACCCCAATATGATGCGTGCCAAGTCATATTTGAATTTTGAAGTCATTTTGAAAATGAGAAATCCCTCTATACACCCTCTAACGACCCGACAATGAGTTCTGTTGACGAATTATTGTTATTCAGATAATAATGGATATTCTGCATCCCACCATGATGCGTGCCAAGTCATTTTGAAAATGAGAAATCCCTCTGTACACCCTCTAACGACCCGACAATGAGTTCTGTTGACGAATTATTGTTATTCAGATAATAATGGATATTCTGCATCCCACCATGATGCGTGCCAAGTCATATTAGATTTTTGAAGAAATATTGAAAATGAAAAATCCCTCTATACCCCCTCTAACCGACCCGACAATAATTTCTGTTGACGAATTATTGTTATTCAGATGGAAATTAATATTCTGCACTCCACCATGTTGCGTGCCAAGTCATATTTGATTTTGAGGTAATTTTGAAAATGAAAAATCCCTCTATACCCCCTCTAACGGCCCGACAATGATTTCTGTTGACAAATTATTGTTATTCAGATGGCAATGGATATTTTGCACCCCACCATGATGCGTGCCAAGTCATATTAGATTTTTGAAGAAATTTTGAAAATGAAAAATCACTCTATACCCCCTCCAACGACCCGTCAATGATTTCTGTTGACGAATTATTGTTATTCAGATGGAAATGGATATTCTGCACCCCACCATGATGCGTGCCAAGTCATATTTAATTTGGAGGTAATTTTGAAAATGAAAAATCCCTCTGTACCCCCTCTGACGACCCGACAATGATTTCTGTCGACAAATTATTGTTATTCAGATGGAAATGGATATTCTGCACCCCACCATGATGCGTGTCAAGTCATATTGGATTTTTGAAGAAATATTGAAAATGAAAAACCCCTCTATACCCCCTCTAACGACCCGACAATGATTTCTGTTGACGAATTATCGTTATCCAGATGGTAATGAATATTCTGCACCCGACCAAGTTGCGTGCCAAGTCTTATTAGATTTTTGAAGAAATTTTGAAAATGAAAAATCCCTCTATAACCCCTCTGACGACCCGACAAAGATTTCTGTTGACGAATTATTGTTATTTAGATGGAAATGGATATTCTGCACCCCACCATGATGCGTGCCAAGTCATATTTGATTTTGAGGTAATTTTGAAAATGAAAAATCCCTCTATACCCCCTCTGACGACCCGACAATGATTTCTGTTAACAAATTAATGTTTTTGAGATGGAAATGGATATTCTGTACCCCACTATGACGCGTGCCAAGTCATATTTAATTTTTGAAGTCATTTTGAAAATGAAAAATCCCTCTATACCCCCTCTGACGACCCGACAATGATTTCTGTCGACGAATTATTGTTATTCAGATGGAAATGGATATTCTGCAACCCACCATGATGCGTGCCAAGTCATATTGGATTTTTGAAGAAATATTGAAAATGAAAAATCCCTCTATACACCCTCTAACGAACCGACAATGATTTCTGTTGACGAATTATTGTTATCCAGATGGAAATGAATATTCTGCACCCCAACATGTTGCGTGCCAAGTCATATTTGATTTTAAGGTAATTTTGAAAATGAAAAATCCCGCTATACCCCCTCTAACGACCCGACAATAATTTCTGGTGACAAATTATTGTTGTTCAGATGGAAATGGATATTCTGCACCCCACCATGATGCTTGCCAAGTCATATTAGATTTTAAAGAAATTTTGAAAATGAAAAATCCCTCTATACCCCCTCCAACGACCCGTCAATGATTTCTGTTGACGAATTATTGTTATTCAGATGGGAATGGATATTCTGCACCCCACTCTGATGCGTGCCAAGTCATATTTGATTTTGAGGTAATTTTGAAAATGAAAAATCCCTCTATACCCCCTCTGATGACCCGACAATGATTTCTGTTGAAAAATTATTGTTTTTGAGATGGAAATAAATATTCTGTACCCTACCATGATGCGTGCCAAGTCATATTAGAATATTGAAGAAATTTTGAAAATGAAAAATCCCTCTATACCCCCTCCAACGACCCGTCAATGATTTCTGTTGACGAATTATTGTTATTCAGATGGAAATGAATATTCTGCACCCCACCATGTTGCGTGCCAAGTCATATTTGATTTTGAGGTAATTTTGAAAATGAAAAATCCCTCCATACCCCCTCTGACGACCCGACAATGATTTCTGTTAACAAATTATTGTTATTGAGATGGAAATGGATATTCTGTACCCCACTATGATGCGTGCCAAGTCATATTTGATTTTTGAAGTCATTTTGAAAATGAAAAATCCCTCTATACCCCCTCTGACGACCCGACAATGATTTCTGTCGACAAATTATAGTTATTCAGATGGAAATGGATATTCTGCACCCCACCATGATGCGTGTCAAGTCATATTGGATTTTTGAAGAAATATTGAAAATGAAAAATCCCTCTATACCCCCTCTAACGACCCGACAATGATTTCTGTTGACGAATTATCGTTATCCAGATGGTAATGAATATTCTGCACCCGACCATGTTGCGTGCCAAGTCTTATTAGATTTTTGAAGAAATTTTGAAAATGAAAAATCCCTCTATAACCCCTCTGACGACCCGACAAAGATTTCTGTTGACGAATTATTGTTATTTAGATGGAAATGGATATTCTGCACCCCACCATGATGCGTGCCAAGTCATATTTGATTTTGAGGTAATTTTGAAAATGAAAAATCCCTCTATACCCCCTCTGACGACCCGACAATGATTTCTGTTAACAAATTAATGTTTTTGAGATGGAAATGGATATTCTGTACCCCACTATGACGCGTGCCAAGTCATATTTGATTTTTGAAGTCATTTTGAAAATGAAAAATCCCTCTATACCCCCTCTGACGACCCGACAATGATTTCTGTCGACGAATTATTGTTATTCAGATGGAAATGGATATTCTGCAACCCACCATGATGCGTGCCAAGTCATATTGGATTTTTGAAGAAATATTGAAAATGAAAAATCCCTCTATACACCCTCTAACGAACCGACAATGATTTCTGTTGACGAATTATTGTTATCCAGATGGAAATGAATATTCTGCACCCCAATATGTTGCGTGCCAAGTCATATTTGATTTTAAGGTAATTTTGAAAATGAAAAATCCCTCTATACCCCCTCTAACGACCCGACAATAATTTCTGGTGACAAATTATTGTTGTTCAGATGGAAATGGATATTCTGCACCCCACCATGATGCTTGCCAAGTCATATTAGATTTTAAAGAAATTTTGAAAATGAAAAATCCCTCTATACCCCCTCCAACGACCCGTCAATGATTTCTGTTGACGAATTATTGTTATTCAGATGGGAATGGATATTCTGCACCCCACTATGATGCGTGCCAAGTCATATTTGATTTTGAGGTAATTTTGAAAATGAAAAATCCCTCTATACCCCCTCTGATGACCCGACAATGATTTCTGTTGAAAAATTATTGTTTTTGAGATGGAAATAAATATTCTGTACCCTACCATGATGCGTGCCAAGTCATATTAGAATATTGAAGAAATTTTGAAAATGAAAAATCACTCTATACCCCCTCCAACGACCCGTCAATGATTTCTGTTGACGAATTATTGTTATTCAGATGGAAATGAATATTCTGCACCCCACCATGTTGCGTGCCAAGTCATATTTGATTTTGAGGTAATTTTGAAAATGAAAAATCCCTCCATACCCCCTCTGACGACCCGACAATGATTTCTGTTAACAAATTATTGTTATTGAGATGGAAATGGATATTCTGTACCCCACTATGATGCGTGCCAAGTCATATTTGATTTTTGAAGTCATTTTGAAAATGAAAAATCCCTCTATACCCCCTCTGACGACCCGACAATGATTTCTGTTAACAAATTATTGTTATTGAGATGGAAATGGATATTCTGTACCCCACTATGATGCGTGCCAAGTCATTTTTGATTTTTGAAGTCATTTTGAAAATGAAAAATTCCTCTATACCCCCTCTGACGACCCGACAATGATTTCTGTTGACGAATTATTGTTATTTAGATGAAAATGGATATTCTGCACCCCACCATGATGCGTGCCAAGTCATATTGGATATTTGAAGAAATATTGAAAATGAAAAGTCCCTCTATACCCCCTCTAACGACCCGACAATGATTTCTGTTGACGAATTATTGTTATTCAGATGGAAATGAATATTCTGCACCCCACCATGTTGCGTGCCAAGTCATATTTGATTTTGAGGTAATTTTGAAAATGAGAAATCCCTCTATACCCCCTCTAACGGCCCGACAATGATTTCTGTTGACGAATTACTGTTATTCAGATGGAAATAGATATTCTGCACCCCACCATGATGCGTGCCAAGTCATATTGAATTTTTGAAGAAATATTGAAAATGAAAAATCCCCCTCTGTACCCCCTCTGACGACCCGACAATGATTTCTGTTAACAAATTATTGTTATTGAGATGGAAATGGATTTTCTGTACCCCACTATGATGCGTGCCAAGTCATATTTGATTTTTGAAGTCATTTTGAAAATGAAAAATCCCTCTATACCCCCTCTGACGACCCGACAATGATTTCTGTTGACGAATTATTGTTATTTAGATGGAAATGGATATTCTGCACCCCACCATGATGCGTGCCAAGTCATATTTGATTTTGAGGTAATTTTGAAAATGAAAAATCCCTCTATACCCCCTCTGACGACCCGACAATGATTTATGTTAACAAATTATTGTTATTGAGATGGAAATGGATATTCTGTACCCCTCTATGACGCGTGCCAAGTCATATTGGATTTTTGAAGAAATATTGAAAATGAAAAATCCCTCTATACCCCGACAATGTTTTCTGTTGACGAATTATTGTTATCCAGATAGAAATGAATATTCTGCACCCCACCATGTTGCGTGCCAAGTCATATTTGATTTTGAGGTAATTTTGAAAATGAAAAATCCCTCTATACCCCCTCTAACGGCCCGACAATGATTTCTGTTGACAAATTATTGTTATTCAGATGGAAATGGATATTTTGCACCCCACCATGATGAGTGCCAAGTCATATTGGATTTTTGAAGAAATATTGAAAATGAAAAATCCCTCTATACCCCCTCTAACGACCCGACAATGATTTCTGTTGACAAATTATTGTTATTCAGATGGAAATGGATATTCTGCACCCCACCATGATGCGTGCCAAGTCATATTAGATTTTTGAGGTAATTTTGAAAATAAAAATCCCTCTATACCCCCTCTGACGACCCGACAATGATTTCTGATGACAAATTGTTGTTATTGAGATGAAAATGGATATTCTGTACCCCAATATGATGCGTGCCAAGTCATATTTGAATTTTGAAGTCATTTTGAAAATGAGAAATCCCTCTATACACCCTCTAACGACCCGACAATGAGTTCTGTTGACGAATTATTGTTATTCAGATAATAAAGGATATTCTGCATCCCACCATGATGCGTGCCAAGTCATATTGGATTTTTGAAGAAATATTGAAAATGAAAAATCCCTCTATACCCCCTCTAACCGACCCGACATTGATATCTGTTGACGAATTATTGTTATTCAGATGGAAATTAATATTCTGCACTCCACCATGTTGCGTGCCAAGTCATATTTGATTTTGAGGTAATTTTGAAAATGAAAAATCCCCCTCTATTTCCCCTCTGACGACCCGAATTGATTTCTGTCGACAAATTATTGTTATTGAGATGGAAATGGATATTCTGTACCCCACCTTGATGCGTGCCAAGTCATATTAGATTATAGAAGAAATTTTGAAAATGAAAAATCCCTCTATACCCCCTCTGACGACCCGACAATGATTTCTGTTGACGAATTATCGTTATCCAGATGGAAATGAATATTCTGCACCCGACCATGTTGCGTGCCTAGTCTTATTAGATTTTTGAAGAAATTTTGGAAATGAAAAATCCCTCTATACCCCCTCTGACGACCCGACAATGATTTCTGTTGACGAATTATTGTTATTTAGATGGAAATGGATATTCTGCACCCCACCATGATGCGTGCCAAGTCATATTTGATTTTGAGGTAATTTTGAAAATGAAAAATCCCTCTATACCCCCTCTGACGACCCGACAATGATTTCTGTTAACATATTATTGTTATTTAGATAGAAATGGATATTCTGTACCCCACTATGACGCGTGCCAAGTCATATTTGAATTTTGAAGTCATTTTGAAAATGAAAAATCCCTCTATACCCCCTCTGACGACCCGACAATGATTTCTGTCGACGAATTATTGTTATTCAGATGGAATTGGATATTCTGCAACCCACCATGATGCGTGCCAAGTCATATTGGATTTTTGAAGAAATATTGAAAATGAAAAATCCATCTATACACCCTCTAACGACCCGACAATGATTTCTGTTGACGAATTATTGTTATTCAGATGGAAATGGATATTCTGCACCCCACCATGATGCGTGCCAAGTCATATTTCATTTGGAGGTAATTTTGAAAATGAAAAATCCCTCTGTACCCCCTCTGACGACCCGACAATGATTTCTGTCGACAAATTATTGTTATTCAGATGGAAATGGATATTTTGCACCCCACCATGATGCGTGTCAAGTCATATTGGATTTTTGAAGAAATATTGAAAATGAAAAATCCCTCTATACCCCCTCTAACGACCCGACAATGATTTCTGTTGACGAATTATCGTTATCCAGATGGTAATGAATATTCTGCACCCGACCATGTTGCGTGCCAAGTCTTATTAGATTTTTGAAGAAATTTTGAAAATGAAAAATCCCTCTATACCCCCTCTGACGACCCGACAAAGATTTCTGTTGACGAATTATTGTTATTTAGATGGAAATGGATATTCTGTACCCCACTATGATGCGTGCCAAGTCATATTTGATTTTTGAAGTCATTTTGAAAATGAAAAATTCCTCTATACCCCCTCTGACGACCCGACAATGATTTCTGTTGACGAATTATTGTTATTTAGATGAAAATGGATATTCTGCACCCCACCATGATGCGTGCCAAGTCATATTGGATATTTGAAGAAATATTGAAAATGAAAAGTCCCTCTATACCCCCTCTAACGACCCGACAATGATTTCTGTTGACGAATTATTGTTATTCAGATGGAAATGAATATTCTGCACCCCACCATGTTGCGTGCCAAGTCATATTTGATTTTGAGGTAATTTTGAAAATGAGAAATCCCTCTATACCCCCTCTAACGGCCCGACAATGATTTCTGTTGACGAATTACTGTTATTCAGATGGAAATAGATATTCTGCACCCCACCATGATGCGTGCCAAGTCATATTGGATTTTTGAAGAAATATTGAAAATGAAAAATCCCCCTCTGTACCCCCTCTGACGACCCGACAATGATTTCTGTTAACAAATTATTGTTATTGAGATGGAAATGGATTTTCTGTACCCCACTATGATGCGTGCCAAGTCATATTTGATTTTTGAAGTCATTTTGAAAATGAAAAATCCCTCTATACCCCCTCTGACGACCCGACAATGATTTCTGTTGACGAATTATTGTTATTTAGATGGAAATGGATATTCTGCACCCCACCATGATGCGTGCCAAGTCATATTTGATTTTGAGGTAATTTTGAAAATGAAAAATCCCTCTATACCCCCTCTGACGACCCGACAATGATTTATGTTAACAAATTATTGTTATTGAGATGGAAATGGATATTCTGTACCCCTCTATGACGCGTGCCAAGTCATATTGGATTTTTGAAGAAATATTGAAATTGAAAAATCCCTCTATACCCCGACAATGATTTCTGTTGACGAATTATTGTTATCCAGATAGAAATGAATATTCTGCACCCCACCATGTTGCGTGCCAAGTCATATTTGATTTTGAGGTAATTTTGAAAATGAAAAATCCCTCTATACCCCCTCTAACGGCCCGACAATGATTTCTGTTGACAAATTATTGTTATTCAGATGGAAATGGATATTTTGCACCCCACCATGATGCGTGCCAAGTCATATTGGATTTTTGAAGAAATATTGAAAATGAAAAATCCCTCTATACCCCCTCTAACGACCCGACAATGATTTCTGTTGACAAATTATTGTTATTGAGATGGAAATGGATATTCTGCACCCCACCATGATGCGTGCCAAGTCATATTAGATTTTTGAGGTAATTTTGAAAATAAAAATCCCTCTATACCCCCTCTGACGACCCGACAATGATTTCTGATGACAAATTGTTGTTATTGAGATGAAAATGGATATTCTGTACCCCAATATGATGCGTGCCAAGTCATATTTGAATTTTGAAGTCATTTTGAAAATGAGAAATCCCTCTATACACCCTCTAACGACCCAACAATGAGTTCTGTTGACGAATTATTGTTATTCAGATAATAAAGGATATTCTGCATCCCACCATGATGCGTGCCAAGTCATATTGGATTTTTGAAGAAATATTGAAAATGAAAAATCCCTCTATACCCCCTCTAACCGACCCGACATTGATTTCTGTTGACGAATTATTGTTATTCAGATGGAAATTAATATTCTGCACTCCACCATGTTGCGTGCCAAGTCATATTTGATTTTGAGGTAATTTTGAAAATGAAAAATCCCCCTCTATTTCCCCTCTGACGACCCGAATTGATTTCTGTCGACAAATTATTGTTATTGAGATGGAAATGGATATTCTGTACCCCACCTTGATGCGTGCCAAGTCATATTAGATTATAGAAGAAATTTTGAAAATGAAAAATCCCTCTATACCCCCTCTGACGACCCGACAATGATTTCTGTTGACGAATTATCGTTATCCAGATGGAAATGAATATTCTGCACCCGACCATGTTGCGTGCCTAGTCTTATTAGATTTTTGAAGAAATTTTGGAAATGAAAAATCCCTCTATACCCCCTCTGACGACCCGACAATGATTTCTGTTGACGAATTATTGTTATTTAGATGGAAATGGATATTCTGCACCCCACCATGATGCGTGCCAAGTCATATTTGATTTTGAGGTAATTTTGAAAATGAAAAATCCCTCTATACCCCCTCTGACGACCCGACAATGATTTCTGTTAACAAATTATTGTTATTTAGATAGAAATGGATATTCTGTACCCCACTATGACGCGTGCCAGGTCATATTTGAATTTTGAAGTCATTTTGAAAATGAAAAATCCCTCTATACCCCCTCTGACGACCCGACAATGATTTCTGTCGACGAATTATTGTTATTCAGATGGAATTGGATATTCTGCAACCCACCATGATGCGTGCCAAGTCATATTGGATTTTTGAAGAAATATTGAAAATGAAAAATCCATCTATACACCCTCTAACGACCCGACAATGATTTCTGTTGACGAATTATTGTTATTCAGATGGAAATGGATATTCTGCACCCCACCATGATGCTTGCCAAGTCATATTTCATTTGGAGGTAATTTTGAAAATGAAAAATCCCTCTGTACCCCCTCTGACGACCCGACAATGATTTCTGTCGACAAATTATTGTTATTCAGATGGAAATGGATATTCTGCACCCCACCATGATGCGTGTCAAGTCATATTGGATTTTTGAAGAAATATTGAAAATGAAAAATCCCTCTATACCCCCTCTAACGACCCGACAATGATTTCTGTTGACGAATTATCGTTATCCAGATGGTAATGAATATTCTGCACCCGACCATGTTGCGTGCCAAGTCTTATTAGATTTTTGAAGAAATTTTGAAAATGAAAAATCCCTCTATACCCCCTCTGACGACCCGACAAAGATTTCTGTTGACGAATTATTGTTATTTAGATGGAAATGGATATTCTGCACCCCACCATGATGCGTGCCAAGTCATATTTGATTTTGAGGTAATTTTGAAAATGAAAAATCCCTCTATACCCCCTCTGACGACCCGACAATGATTTCTGTTAACAAATTAATGTTATTGAGATGGAAATGGATATTCTGTACCCCACTATGACGCGTGCCAAGTCATATTTGATTTTGAGGTAATTTTGAAAATGAAAAATCCCTCTATACCCCCTCTGACGACCCGACAATGATTTCTGTTAACAAATTATTGTTATTTAGATAGAAATGGATATTTTGTATCCCACTATGACGCGTGCCAAGTCCTATTTGAATTTTGAGGTAATTTTGAAAATGAAAAATCCCTCTATACCCCCTCTAACGGCCCGACAATGATTTCTGTTGACGAATTATTGTTATTCAGATGGAAATTATTATTCTGCACTCCACCATGTTGCGTGCCAAGTCATATTTGATTTTGAGGTAATTTTGAAAATGAAAAATCCCTCTATACCCCCTCTAACGGCCCGACAATGATTTCTGTTGACAAATTATTGTTATTCAGATGGAAATGGATACTCTGCACCCCACCATGATGCGTGCCAAGTCATATTGGATTTTTGAAGAAATATTGAAAATGAAAAATCCCTCTATACCCCCTCTAACGACCCGACAATGATTTCTGTTGACGAATTATCGTTATCCAGATGGAAGTGAATATTCTGCACCCGACCATGTTGCGTGCCAAGTCTTATTAGATTTTTGAAGAAATTTTGAAAATGAAAAATCCCTCTATACCCCCTCTGACGACCCGACAATGATTTCTGTTGACGAATTATTGTTATTTAGATGGAAATGGATATTCTGCACCCCACTATGATGCGTGCCAAGTCATATTTGATTTTGAGGTAATTTTGAAAATGAAAAATCCCTCTATACCCCCTCTGAAGACCCGACAATGATTTCTGTTGACGAATTATCGTTACCCAGATGGAAATGAATATTCTGCACCCGACCATGTTGCGTGCCTAGTCTTATTAGATTTTTGAAGAAATTTTGGAAATGAAAAATCCCTCTATACCCCCTCTGACGACCCGACAATGATTTCTGTTGACTAATTATTGTTATTTAGATGGAAATGGATATTCTGCACCCCACCATGATGCGTGCCAAGTCATATTTGATTTTGAGGTAATTTTGAAAATGAAAAATCCCTCTATACCCCCTCTGACGACCCGACAATGATTTCTGTTAACAAATTATTGTTATTTAGATAGAAATGGATATTCTGTACCCCACTATGACGCGTGCCAAGTCATATTTGAATTTTGAAGTCATTTTGAAAATGAAAAATCCCTCTATACCCCCTCTGACGACCCGACAATGATTTCTGTCGACGAATTATTGTTATTCAGATGGAATTGGATATTCTGCAACCCACCATGATGCGTGCCAAGTCATATTGGATTTTTGAAGAAATATTGAAAATGAAAAATCCATCTATACACCCTCTAACGACCCGACAATGATTTCTGTTGACGAATTATTGTTATTCAGATGGAAATGGATATTCTGCACCCCACCATGATGCGTGCCAAGTCATATTTCATTTGGAGGTAATTTTGAAAATGAAAAATCCCTCTGTACCCCCTCTGACGACCCGACAATGATTTCTGTCGACAAATTATTGTTATTCAGATGGAAATGGATATTCTGCACCCCACCATGATGCGTGTCAAGTCATATTGGATTTTTGAAGAAATATTGAAAATGAAAAATCCCTCTATACCCCCTCTAACGACCCGACAATGATTTCTGTTGACGAATTATCGTTATCCAGATGGTAATGAATATTCTGCACCCGACCATGTTGCGTGCCAAGTCTTATTAGATTTTTGAAGAAATTTTGAAAATGAAAAATCCCTCTATACCCCCTCTGACGACCCGACAAAGATTTCTGTTGACGAATTATTGTTATTTAGATGGAAATGGATATTCTGCACCCCACCATGATGCGTGCCAAGTCATATTTGATTTTGAGGTAATTTTGAAAATGAAAAATCCCTCTATACCCCCTCTGACGACCCGACAATGATTTCTGTTAACAAATTAATGTTATTGAGATGGAAATGGATATTCTGTACCCCACTATGACGCGTGCCAAGTCATATTTGATTTTTGAAGTCATTTTGAAAATGAAAAATCCCTCTATACCCCCTCTGACGACCCGACAATGATTTCTGTCGACGAATTATTGTTATTCAGATGGAAATGGATATTCTGCAACCCACCATGTTGCGTGCCAAGTCATATTGGATTTTTGAAGAAATATTGAAAATGAAAAATCCCTCTATACACCCTCTAACGACCCGACAATGATTTCTGTTGACGAATTATTGTTATCCAGATGGAAATGAATATTCTGCACCCCACTATGTTGCGTGCCAAGTCATATTTGATTTTAAGGTAATTTTGAAAATGAAAAATCCCTCTATACCCCCTCTTACGGCCCGACAATGATTTCTGTTGACAAATTATTGTTATTCAGATGGAAATGGATATTTTGCACCCCACCATGATGCGTGCCAAGTCATATTGGATTTTTGAAGAAATATTGAAAATGAAAAATCCCTCTATACCCCCTCTAACGACCCGACAATAATTTCTGGTGACAAATTATTGTTGTTCAGATGGAAATGGATATTCTGCACCCCACCATGATGCTTGCCAAGTCATATTAGATTTTAAAGAAATTTTGAAAATGAAAAATCCCTCTATACCCCCTCCAACGACCCGTCAATGATTTCTGTTGACGAATTATTGTTATTCAGATGGAAATGGATATTCTGCACCCCACTATGATGCGTGCCAAGTCATATTTGATTTTGAGGTAATTTTGAAAATGAAAAATCCCTCTATACCCCCTCTGATGACCCGACAATGATTTCTGTTGAAAAATTATTGTTATTGAGATGGAAATAAATATTCTGTACCCTACCATGATGCGTGCCAAGTCATATTAGAATATTGAAGAAATTTTGAAAATGAAAAATCCCTCTATACCCCCTCCAACGACCCGTCAATGATTTCTGTTGACGAATTATTGTTATTCAGATGGAAATGAATATTCTGCACCCCACCATGTTGCGTGCCAAGTCATATTTGATTTTGAGGTAATTTTGAAAATGAAAAATCCCTCCATACCCCCTCTGTCGACCCGACAATGATTTCTGTTAACAAATTATTGTTATTGAGATGGAAATGGATATTCTGTACCCCACTATGATGCGTGCCAAGTCATATTTGATTTTTGAAGTCATTTTGAAAATGAAAAATCCCTCTATACCCCCTCTGACGACCCGACAATGATTTCTGTTAACAAATTATTGTTATTGAGATGGAAATGGATATTCTGTACCCCACTATGATGCGTGCCAAGTCATATTTGATTTTTGAAGTCATTTTGAAAATGAAAAATCCCTCTATACCCCCTCTGACGACCCGACAATGATTTCTGTTGACGAATTATTGTTATTTAGATGAAAATGGATATTCTGCACCCCACCATGATGCGTGCCAAGTCATATTGGATTTTTGAAGAAATATTGAAAATGAAAAGTCCCTCTATACCCCCTCTAACGACCCGACAATGATTTCTGTTGACGAATTATTGTTATTCAGATGGAAATGAATATTCTGCACCCCACCATGTTGCGTGCCAAGTCATATTTGATTTTGAGGTAATTTTGAAAATGAAAAATCCCTCTATACCCCCTCTAACGGCCCGACAATGATTTCTGTTGACGAATTATTGTTATTCAGATGGAAATAGATATTCTGCACCCCACCATGATGCGTGCCAAATCATATTGGATTTTTGAAGAAATATTGAAAATGAAAAATCCCCCTCTGTACCCCCTCTGACGACCCGACAATGATTTCTGTTAACAAATTATTGTTATTGAGATGGAAATGGATTTTCTGTACCCCACTATGATGCGTGCCAAGTCATATTTGATTTTTGAAGTCATTTTGAAAATGAAAAATCCCTCTATACGCCCTCTGACGACTCGACAATGATTTCTGTTGACGAATTATTGTTATTTAGATGGAAATGGATATTCTGCACCCCACCATGATGCGTGCCAAGTCATATTTGATTTTGAGGTAATTTTGAAAATGAAAAATCCCTCTATACCCCCTCTGACGACCCGACAATGATTTATGTTAACAAATTATTGTTATTGAGATGGAAATGGATATTCTGTACCCCTCTATGACGCGTGCCAAGTCATATTGGATTTTTGAAGAAATATTGAAAATGAAAAATCCCTCTATACCCCCTCTGACGACCCGACAATGATTTCTGTTGACGAATTATTGTTATCCAGATGGAAATGAATATTCTGCACCCCACCATGTTGCGTGCCAAGTCATATTTGATTTTGAGGTAATTTTGAAAATGAAAAATCCCTCTATACCCCCTCTAACGGCCCGACAATGATTTCTGTTGACAAATTATTGTTATTCAGATGGAAACGGATATTTTGCACCCCACCATGATGCGTGCCAAGTCATATTGGATTTTTGAAGAAATATTGAAAATGAAAAATCCCTCTATACCCCCTCTAACGACCCGACAATGATTTCTGTTGACAAACTATTGTTATTCAGATGGAAATGGATATTCTGCACCCCACCATGATGCGTGCCAAGTCATATTAGATTTTTGAGGTAATTTTGAAAATAAAAATCCCTCTATACCCCCTCTGACGACCCGACAATGATTTCTGATGACAAATTGTTGTTATTGAGATGAAAATGGATATTCTGTACCCCTTTATGATGCGTGCCAAGTCATATTTGAATTTTGAAGTCATTTTGAAAATGAGAAATCCCTCTATACACCCTCTAACGACCCGACAATGAGTTCTGTTGACGAATTATTGTTATTCAGATAATAAAGGATATTCTGCATCCCACCATGATGCGTGCCAAGTCATATTGGATTTTTGAAGAAATATTGAAAATGAAAAATCCTTCTATACCCCCTCTAACCGACCCGACAATGATTTCTGTTGACGAATTATTGTTATTCAGATGGAAATTGATATTCTGCACTCCACCATGTTGCGTGCCAAGTCATATTTGATTTTGAGGTAATTTTGAAAATGAAAAATCCCCCTCTATTTCCCCTCTGACGACCCGACAATGATTTCTTTCGACAATTTATTGTTATTCAGATGGACATGGATACTTTGCACCCCACCATGATGCCTGCCAAGTCATATTAGATTTTCGAAGAAATTTTGAAAATGAAAAATCCCTCTATTCCCCCTCCAACGACCCGTCAATGATTTCTGTTGACAAATTATTGTTATTCAGATGGAAATGGATATTCTGCACCCCACCATGATGCGTGCTAACTCATATTAGATTTTTGAAGATATTTTGAAAATGAAAAATCCCTCTATACCCCCTCTAACGACCCGACAATGAATTCTGTCGACGAATTATTGTTATTCAGATGGAAATAGATATTCTGCACCCCACCATGATACGTGCCAAGTCATATTAGATTTTTGAAGAAATATTGAAAATGAGAAATCCCTCTATACCCTCTATGACGACCCGACAATGATTTCTGTTGACAAATTATTGTTATTCAGATGGACATGGATACTTTGCACCCCACCATGATGCGTGCCAAGTCATATTAGATTTTTGAGGTAATTTTGAAAATAAAAATCCCTCTATACCCCCTCTGACGACCCGATAATGATTCCTGATGACAAATTATTGTTATTGAGATGGAAATAGATATTCTGTACCCCAATATGATGCGTGCCAAGTCATATTTGAATTTTGAAGTCATTTTGAAAATGAGAAATCCCTCTATACACCCTCTAACGACCCGACAATGAGTTCTGTTGACGAATTATTGTTATTCAGATAATAATGGATATTCTGCATCCCACCATGATGCGTGCCAAGTCATATTGGATTTTTGAAGAAATATTGAAAATGAAAAATCCCTCTATACCCCCTCTAACCGACCCGACAATGATTTCTGTTGACGAATTATTGTTATTCAGATGGAAATTAATATTCTGCACTCCACCATGTTGCGTGCCAAGTCATATTTGATTTTGAGGTAATTTTGAAAATGATAAATCCCTCTATACCCCCTCTAACGGCCCGACAATGATTTCTGTAGACAAATTATTGTTATTCAGATGGAAATGGATATTCTGCACCCCACCATGATGCGTGCCAAGTCATATTGGATTTTTGAAGAAAAATTGAAAATGAAAAATCCCTCTATACCCCCTCTAACCGACCCGACAATGATTTCTGTTGACGAATTATCGTTATCCAGATGGAAATGAATATTCTGCACCCGACCATGTTGCGTGCCAAGTCTTATTAGATTTTTGAAGAAATTTTGAAAATGAAAAATCCCTCTATACCCCCTCTGACGACCCGACAATGATTTCTGTTGACGAATTATTGTTATTTAGATGGAAATGGATATTCTGCACCCCACCATGATGCGTGCCAAGTCATATTTGATATTGAGGTAATTTTGAAAATGAAAAATCCCTCTATACCCCCTCTGACGACCCGACAATGATTTCTGTTGACGAATTATCGTTATCCAGATGGAAATGAATATTCTGCACCCGACCATGTTGCGTGCCTAGTCTTATTAGATTTTTGAAGAAATTTTGGAAATGAAAAATCCCTCTATACCCCCTCTGACGACCCGACAATGATTTCTGTTGACGAATTATTGTTATTTAGATGGAAATTGATATTCTGCACCCCACCATGATGCGTGCCAAGTCATATTTGATTTTGAGGTAATTTTGAAAATGAAAAATCCCTCTATACCCCCTCTGACGACCCGACAATGATTTCTGTTAACAAATTATTGTTATTTAGATAGAAATGGATATTCTGTACCCCACTATGACGCGTGCCAAGTCATATTTGAATTTTGAAGTCATTTTGAAAATGAAAAATCCCTCTATACCCCCTCTGACGAACCGACAATGATTTCTGTCGACGAATTATTGTTATTCAGATGGAATTGGATATTCTGCATCCCACCATGATGCGTGCCAAGTCATATTGGAATTTTGAAGAAATATTGAAAATGAAAAATCCATCTATACACCCTCTAACGACCCGACAATGATTTCTGTTGACGAATTACTGATATCCAGATGGAAATGAATATTCTGCACCCCACCATGTTGCGTGCCACGTCATATTTGATTTTGAGGTAATTTTGATAATGAAAAATCCCTCTATACCCCCTCTAACGGCCCGACAATGATTTCTGTTGACAAATTATTGTTATTCAGATGGAAATGGATATTTTGCACCCCACTATGACGCGTGCCAAGTCATATTTGAATTTTGAAGTCATTTTGAAAATGAAAAATCCCTCTATACCCCCTCTGACGACCCGACAATGATTTCTGTCGACGAATTATTGTTATTCAGATGGAATTGGATATTCTGCAACCCACCATGATGCGTGCCAAGTCATATTGGATTTTTGAAGAAATATTGAAAATGAAAAATCCCTCTATACCCCCTCTAACGACCCGACAATGATTTCTGTTGACGAATTATCGTTAATCAGATGGAAATGGATATTCTACACCCCACCATTTTGAGGTAGTTTTGAAAATGAAAAATCCATCTATACCCCCTCTGACGACCCGACAATGATTTCTGTTGACGAATTATTGTAATTCAGATGGAAATGGATATTCTGCACCCCACCATGATGCGTGTCAAGTCATATTTGATTTTGAGGTAATTTTGAAAATGAAAAATCCATCTATACCCCCTCTGACGACCCGACAATGATTTCTGGTGACAAAGTATTGTTGTTCAGATGGAAATGGATATTCTGCACCCCACCATGATGCTTGCCAAGTCATATTAGATTTTGAAGATATTTTGAAAATGAAAAATCCCTCTATACCCCCTCCAACGACCCGTCAATGATTTCTGTTGACAAATTATTGTTATTGAGATGGAAATGTATATTCTGTACCCCACCATGATGCGTGCCAAGTCATATTTGATTATTGAAGTCATTTTGAAAATGAGAAATCACTCTATACCCCCTCTGACGACCCGACAATGATTTCTGTTGACGAATTATTGTTATTCAGATGGAAATGGATATTCTGCACCCCACCATGATGCGTGCCAAGTCATATTTGATTTTGAGGTAATTTTGAAAAAGAAAAATCCCTCTATACCCCCTCTGACGACCCGACAATGATTTCTGTTGACGAATTATTGTTATTTAGATGGAAATAGATATTCTGCACCCCAACATGATGCGTGCCAAGTCATATTTGATTTTGAGGTAATTTTGAAAATGAAAAATCCCTCTATACCCCTTCCAACGACCCGTCAATGATTTCTGTTGACGAATCATTGTTATTCAGATGAAAATGGATATTCTGCACCCCACCATGATGCGTGACAAGTCATATTTGATTTTTGAAGTCATTTTGAAAATGAGAAATCCCTCTATACCCCCTCTGACGACCCGACAATGATTTCTGTTGACGAATTATTGTTATTCAGATAGAAATGGATTTTCTGCATCCCACCATGATGCGTGCCAAGTCATATTTGATTTTGAGGTAATTTTGAAAAAGAAAAATCCCTCTATACCCCCTCTGACGACCCGACAATGATTTCTGTTGACGAATTATTGTTATTGAGATGGGAATGGATATTCTGTACCCTACCATGATGCGTGCCAAGTCATATTAGATTATTGAAGAAATTTTGAAAATGAAAAATCCCTCTATACCCCCTCCAACGACCCGTCAATGATTTCTGATGACGAATTATTGTTATTTAGATGGAAATGGATATTCTGCACCCCACCATGATGCGTGCCAAGTCATATTTGATTTTGAGGTAATTTTGAAAATGAAAAATCCCTCTATACCTCCTCTGACGACCCGACAATGATTTCTGTTAACAAATTATTTTTATTGAGATGGAAATGGATATTCTGTACCCCACTATGATGCGTGCCAAGTCATATTTGATTTTTGAAGTCATTTTGAAAATGAAAAATCCCTCTATACCCCCTCTGACGACCCGACAATGATTTCTGTTGACGAATTATTGTTATTCAGATGGAAATGGATATTCTACACCCCACCATTTTGAGGTAATTTTGAAATTGAAAAATCCATCTATACCCCCTCTGACGACCCGACAATGATTTCTGTTGACGAATTATTGTAATTCAGATGGAAATGGATATTCTGCACCCCACCATGATGCGTGTCAAGTCATATTTGATTTTGAGGTAATTTTGAAAATGAAAAATCCATCTATACCCCCTCTGACGACCCGACAATGATTTCTGTTGACGAATTATTGTTATTCAGATGGAAATGGATATTCTGCACCCCACCATGATGCGTGTCAAGTCATATTTGATTTTGAGGTAATTTTGAAAATGAAAAATCCATCTATACCCCCTCTGACGACCCGACAATGATTTCTGTTGACAAATTATTGTTATTGAGATGGAAATGGATATTCTGTACCCCACTATGATGCGTGCCAAGTCATATTTGATTTTTGAAGTCATTTTGAAAATGAGAAATCCCTCTATACACCCTCTAACGACCCGACAATGAGTTCTGTTGACGAATTATTGTTATTCAGATAATAATGGATATTCTGCATCCCACCATGATGCGTGCCAAGTCATATTGGATTTTTGAAGAAATATTGAAAATGAAAAATCCCTCTATACCCCCTCTAACCGACCCGACAATGATTTCTGTTGACAAATTATTGTTATTTAGATGGAAATTAATATTCTGCACTCCACCATGTTGCGTGCCAAGTCATATTTGATTTTGAGGTAATTTTGAAAATGAAAAATCCCTCTATACCCCCTCTAACGGCCCGACAATGATTTCTGTTGACAAATTATTGTTATTCAGATGGCAATGGATATTTTGCACCCCAATATGATGCGTGCCAAGTCATATTAGATTTTTGAAGAAATTTTGAAAATGAAAAATCCCTCTATACCCCCTCCAACGACCCGTCAATGATTTCTGTTGACGAATTATTGTTATTCAGATGGAAATGGATATTCTGCACCCCACCATGATGCGTGCCAAGTCATATTTCATTTGGAGGTAATATTGAAAATGAAAAATCCCTCTGTACCCCCTTTGACGACCCGACAATGATTTCTGTCGACAAATTATTGTTATTCAGATGGAAATGGATATTCTGCACCCCACCATGATGCGTGTCAAGTCATATTGGATTTTTGAAGAAATATTGAAAATGAAAAATCCCTCTATACCCCCTCTAACCGACCCGACAATGATTTCTGTTGTCGAATTATTGTTATTTAGATGGAAATTAATATTCTACACTCCACCATGTTGCGTGCCAAGTCATATTTGATTTTGAGGTAATTTTGAAAATGAAAAATCCCTCTATACCCCCTCTAACGGCCCGACAATGATTTCTGTTGACAAATTATTGTTATTCAGATGGCAATGGATATTTTGCACCCCACCATGATGCGTGCCAAGTCATATTAGATTTTTGAAGTCATTTTGAAAATGAAAAATCCCTCTATACCCCCTCTGACGACCCGACAATGATTTCTGTCGACGAATTATTGTTATTCAGATAGAAATGGATATTCTGCAACCCACCATGATGCGTTCCAAGTCATATTGGATTTTTGAAGAAATATTGAAAATGAAAAATCCCTCTATACACCCTCTAACGACCCGACAATGATTTCTGTTGACGAATTATTGTTATCCAGATGGAAATGAATATTCTGCACCCCACCATGTTGCGTGCCAAGTCATATTTGATTTTAAGGTAATTTTGAAAATGAAAAATCCCTCTATACCCCCTCTAACGGCCCGACAATGATTTCTGTTGACAATTTATTGTTAATCAGATGGAAATGGATATTTTGCACCGCACCATGATGCGTGCCAAGTCATATTGGATATTTGAAGAAATATTGAAAATGAAAAATCCCTCTATACCCCCTCTAACGACCCGACAATAATTTCTGGTGACAAATTATTGTTGTTCAGATGGAAATGGATATTCTGCACCCCACCATGATGCTTGCCAAGTCATATTAGATTTTAAAGAAATTTTGAAAATGAAAAATCCCTCTATACCCCCTCCAACGACCCGTCAATGATTTCTGTTAACGAATTATTGTTATTCAGATGGAAATGAATATTCTGCACCCCACCATGTTGCGTGCCAAGTCATATTTGATTTTGAGGTAATTTTGAAAATGAAAAATCCCTCCATACCCCCTCTGACGACCCGACAATGATTTCTGTTAACAAATTATTGTTATTGAGATGGGAATGGATATTCTGTACCCCACTATGATGCGTGCCAAGTCATATTTGATTTTTGAAGTCATTTTGAAAATGAAAAATCCCTCTATACCCCTTCTGACGACCCGACAATGATTTCTGTTAACAAATTATTGTTATTGAGATGGAAATGGATATTCTGTACCCCACTATGATGCGTGCCAAGTCATATTTGATTTTTGAAGTCATTTTGAAAATGAAAAATCCCTCTATACCCACTCTGACGACCCGACAATGATTTCTGTTGACGAATTATTGTTATTTAGATGGAAATGGATATTCTGCACCCCACCATGATGCGTGCCAAGTCATATTGGATTTTTGAAGAAATATTGAAAATGAAAAGTCCCTCTATACCCCCTCTAACGACCCGACAATGATTTCTGTTGACGAATTATTGTTATTCAGATGGAAATGAATATTCTGCACCCCACCATGTTGCGTGCCAAGTCATATTTGATTTTGAGGTAATTTTGAAAATGAAAAATCCCTCTATACCCCCTCTGACGACCCGACAATGATTTCTGTTGACGAATTATTGTTATTCAGATTTAAATAGATATTCTGCACCCCACCATGATGCGTGCCAAGTCATATTGGATTTTTGAAGAAATATTGAAAATGAAAAATCCCCCTCTGTACCCCCTCTGACGACCCGAAAAAGATTTCTGTTAACAAATTATTGTTATTGAGATGGAAATGGATATTCTGTACCCCACTATGATGCGTGCCAAGTCATATTTGATTTTTGAAGTCATTTTGAAAATGAAAAATCCCTCTATACCCCCTCTGACGACCCGACAATGATTTCTGTTGACGAATTATTGTTATTTAGATGGAAATTGATATTCTGCACTCCACCATGATGCGTGCCAAGTCATATTTGATTTTGAGGTAATTTTGAAAATGAAAAATCCCTCTATACCCCCTCTGACGACCCGACAATGATTTTTGTTAACAAATTATAGTTATTGAGCTGGAAATGGATATTCTGTACCCCTCTATGACGCGTGCCAAGTCATATTGGATTTTTGAAGAAATATTGAAAATGAGAAATCCCTCTATACCCCCTCTGACGACCCGACAATGATTTCTGTTGACGAATTATTGTTATCCAGATGGAAATGAATATTCTGCACCCCACCATGTAGCGTGCCAAGTCATATTGAATTTTGAGGTAATTTTGAAAATGAAAAATCCCTCTATACCCCCTCTAACGGTCCGACAATGATTTCTGTTGACAAATTATTGTTATTCAGATGGCAATGGATATTTTGCACCCCACCATGATGCGTGCCAAGTCATATTGGATTTTTGAAGAAATATTGAAAATGAAAAATCCCTCTATACCCCCTCTAACGACCCGACAATGATTTCTGTTGACGAATTATCGTTATCCAGATGGTAATGAATATTCTGCACCCGACCATGTTGCGTGCCAAGTCTTATTAGATTTTTGAAGAACTTTTGAAAATGAAATATCCCTCTATAAACCCTCCAACGACCCGTCAATGATTTCTGTTGACGAATTATTGTTATTTAGATGGAAATGGATATTCTGCACCCCACCATGATGCGTGCCAAGTCATATTTGATTTTGAGGTAATTTTGAAAATGAAAAATCCCTCCATACCCACTCTGACGACCCGACAATGATTTCTGTTAACAAATAATTGTTATTGAGATGGAAATGGATATTCTGTACCCCACTATGATGCGTGCCAAGTCATATTTGATTTTTGAAGTCATTTTGAAAATGAAAAATCCCTCTATACCCCCTCTGACGACCCGACAATGATTTCTGTCGACGAATTATTGTTATTCAGATGGAAATGGATATTCTGCAACCCACCATGATGCGTGCCAAGTCATTTTGGATTTTTGAGGAAATATTGAAAATGAAAAATTCCTCTATACACCTTCTAACGACCCGACAATGATTTCTGTTGACGAATTATTGTTATCCAGATGGAAATGAATATTCTGCACCCCACCATGTTGCGTGCCAAGTCATATTTGATTTTTAGGTAATTTTGAAAGTGAAAAATCCCTCTATACCCCCTCTAACGACCCGACAATGATTTCTGTCGACGAATTATTGTTATTCAGATGGAAATAGATATTCTGCACCCCACCATGATGCGTGCCAAGTCATATAAGATTTTGGAAGAAATATTGAAAATGAAAAATCCCTCTATACCCCCTCTGACGACCCGACAATGATTTCTGTTGACGAATTATTGTTATTCAGATGGACATGGATACTTTGCACACCACCATGATGCGTGCCAAGTCATATTAGATTTTTGAAGAAATTTTGAAAATGAAATATCCCTCTATACCCCCTCCAACGACCCGTCAATGATATCTGTTGTCGAATCATTATTATTCAGATGGAAATGGATATTCTGCACCCCACTATGATGCATGCCAAGTCATATTTGATTTTGAGGTAATTTTGAAAATGTAAAATCACTCTATACCCCCTCTGACGACCCGACAATGATTTCTGTTGACAAATTATTGTTATTGAGATGGAAATGGATATTCTGTACCCCACCATGATGCGTGCCAAGTACTATTTGATTATGGAAGTCATTTTGAAAATGAAAAATCCATCTATACCCCCTCTACCCGACAATGAGTTCTGTTGACGAATTATTGTTATTCAGATGATAATGGATATTCTGCTCCCCACCATGATGCGTGCCAAGTCATATTGGATTTTTGAAGAAATATTGAAAATGAAAAATCCCTCTATACCCCCTCTAACGACCCGACAATGATTTCTGTTGACGAATTATTGTTATTCAGATGGAAATGAATATTCTGCACCCCACTATGTTGCGTGCCAAGTCATATTTGATTTTGAGGTAATTTTGAAAATGAAAAATCCCTCTATACCCCCTCTAACGGCCCGACAATGATTTCTGTTGACGAATTATTGTTATTCAGATGGAAATAGATATTCTGCACCCCACCATGATGCGTGCCAAGTCATATTGGATTTTTGAAGAAATATTGAAAATGAAAAATCCCCCTCTGTACCCCCTCTGACGACCCGACAATGATTTCTGTTAACAAATTATTGTTATTGAGATGGAAATGGATATTCTGTACCCCACTATGATGCGTGCCTAGTCATATTTGATTTTTGAAGTCATTTTGAAAATGAAAAATCCTTCTATACCCCCTCTGACGACCCGACAATGATTTCTGTTGACGAATTATTGTTATTTAGATGGAAATGGATATTCTGCACCCCACCATGATGCGTGCCAAGTCATATTTGATTTTGAGGTAATTTTAAAAATGAAAAATCCCTCTATACCCCCTCTGACGACCCGACAATGATTTATGTTAACAAATTATTGTTATTGAGATGGAAATGGATATTCTGTACCCCTCTATGACGCGTGCCAAGTCATATTGGATTTTTGAAGAAATATTGAAAATGAAAAATCCCTCTATACCCCGTCTGACGAACCGACAATGATTTCTGTTGACGAATTATTGTTATCCAGATGGAAATGAATATTCTGCACCCCACCATGTTGCGTGCCAAGTCATATTTGATTTTGAGGTAATTTTGAAAATGAAAAATCCCTCTAGACCCCCTCTAACGGCCCGACAATGATTTCTGTTGACAAATTATTGTTATTCAGATGGAAATGGATATTTTGCACCCCACCATGATGCATGCCAAGTCATATTAGATTTTTGAGGTAATTTCGAAAATAAAAATCCCTCTATACCCCCTCTGACGACCCGACAATGATTTCTGATGACAAATTATTGTTATTGAGATGGAAATGGATATTCTGTACCCCAATATGATGCGTGCCAAGTCATATTTGAATTTTGAAGTCATTTTGAAAATGAGAAATCCCTCTATACACCCTCTAACGACCCGACAATGAGTTCTGTTGACGAATTATTGTTATTCAGATAATAATGGATATTCTGCATCCCACCATGATGCGTGCCAAGTCATATTAGATTTTTGAAGAAATATTGAAAATGAAAAATCCCTCTATACCCCCTCTAACCGACCCGACAATGATTTCTGTTGACGAATTATTGTTATTCAGATGGAAATTAATATTCTGCACTCCACCATGTTGCGTGCCAAGTCATATTTGATTTTGAGGTAATTTTGAAAATGAAAAATCCCTCTATACCCCCTCTAACGGCCCGACAATGATTTCTGTTGACAAATTATTGTTATTCAGATGGCAATGGATATTTTGCACCCCACCATGATGCGTGCCAAGTCATATTAGATTTTTGAAGAAATTTTGAAAATGAAAAATCCCTCTATACCCCCTACAACGACCCGTCAATGATTTCTGTTGACGAATTATTGTTATTCAGATGGAAATGGATATTCTGCACCCCACCATGATGCGTGCCAAGTCATATTTCATTTGGAGGTAATTTTGAAAATGAAAAATCCCTCTGTACCCCCTCTGACGACCCGACAATGATTTCTGTCGACAAATTATTGTTATTCAGATGGAAATGGATATTCTACACCCCACCATGATGCGTGTCAAGTCATATTGGATTTTTGAAGAAATATTGAAAATGAAAAATCCCTCTATACCCCCTCTAACGACCCGACAATGATTTCTGTTGACGAATTATCGTTATCCAGATGGTAATGAATATTCTGCACCCGACCATGTTGCGTGCCAAGTCTTATTAGATTTTTGAAGAAATTTTGAAAATGAAAAATCCCTCTATACCCCCTCTGACGACCCGACAAAGATTTCTATTGACGAATTATTGTTATTTAGATGGAAATGGATATTCTGCACCCACCATGATGCGTGCCAAGTCATATTTGATTTTGAGGTAATTTTGAAAATGAAATATCCCTCTATACCCCCTCTGACGACCCGACAATGATTTCTGTTAACAAATTATTGTTATTGAGATGGAAATGGATATTCTGTACCCCACTATGACGCGTGCCAAGTCATATTTCATTTTTGAAGTCATTTTGAAAATGAAAAATCCCTCTATACCCCATCTGACGACCCGACAATGATTTCTGTCGACGAATTATTGTTATTCAGATGGAAATGGATATTCTGCAACCCACCATGATGCGTGCCAAGTCATATTGGATTTTTGAAGAAATATTGAAAATGAAAAATCCCTCTATACACCCTCTAACGACCCGACAATGATTTCTGTTGACGAATTATTGTTATCCAGATGGAAATGAATATTCTGCACCCCACCATGTTGTGTGCCAAGTCATATTTGATTTTAAGGTAATTTTGAAAATGAAAAATCCCTCTATACCCCCTCTAACGGCCCGACAATGATTTCTGTTGACAAATTATTGTTATTCAGATGGAAATGGATATTTTGCACCCCACCATGATGCGTGCCAAGTCATATTGGATTTTTGAAGAAATATTGAAAATGAAAAATCCCTCTATACCCCCTCTAACGACCCGACAATAATTTCTGGTGACAAATTATTGTTGTTCAGATGGAAATGGATATTCTGCACCCCACCATGATGCTTGCCAAGTCATATTAGATTTTAAAGAAATTTTGAAAATGAAAAATCCCTCTATACCCCCTCCAACGACCCATCAATGATTTCTGTTGACGAATTATTGTTGTTCATATGGGAATGGATATTCTGCACCCCACTATGATGCGTGCCAAGTCATATTTGATTTTGAGGTAATTTTGAAAATGAAAAATCCCTCTATACCCCCTCTGATGACCCGACAATGATTTCTGTTGAAAAATTATTGTTATTGAGATGGAAATGGATATTCTGTACCCTACCATGATGCGTGCCAAGTCATATTAGAATATTGAAGAAATTTTGAAAATGAATAATCCCTCTATACCCCCTCCAACGACCCGTCAATGCTTTCTGTTGACGAATTATTGTTATTCAGATGGAAATGAATATTTTGCACCCCACCATGTTGCGTGCCAAGTCATATTTGATTTTGAGGTAATTTTGAAAATGAAAAATCCCTCCATACCCCCTCTGACGACCCGACAATGATTTCTGTTAACAAATTATTGTTATTGAGATGGAAATGGATATTCTGTACCCAACTATGATGCGTGCCAAGTCATATTTGATTTTTGAAGTCATTTTGAAAATGAAAAATCCCTCTATACCCCCTCTGACGACCCGACAATGATTTCTGTTAACAAATTATTGTTATTGAGATGGAAATGGATATTCTGTACCCCACTATGATGCGTGCCAAGTCATATTTGATTTTTGAAGTCATTTTGAAAATGAAATATCCCTCCATACCCCCTCTGACGACCCGACAATGATTTCTGTTGACGAATTATTGTTATTTAGATGAAAATGGATATTCTGCACCACACCATGATGCGTGCCAAGTCATATTAGATTTTTGAAGAAATATTGAAAATGAAAAGTCCCTCTATACCCCCTCTAACGACCCGACAATGATTTCTGTTGACGAATTAATGTTATTCAGATGGAAATGAATATTCTGCACCCCACCATGTTGCGTGCCAAGTCATATTTGATTTTGAGGTAATTTTGAAAATGAAAAATCCCTCTATACCCCCTCTAACGGCCCGACAATGATTTCTGTTGACGAATTATTGTTATTCAGATGGAAATAGATATTTTGCACCCCACCATGATGCGTGCCAAGTCATATTGGATTTTTGAAGAAATATTGAAAATGAAAAATCCCCCTCTGTACCCCCTCTGACGACCCGACAATGATTTCTGTTAACAAATTATTGTTACTTAGATGGAAATGGATATTCTGCACCCCATCATGATGCGTGCCAAGTCATATTTGATTTTGAGGTAATTTTGAAAATGAAAAATCCCTCTATACCCCCTCTGACGACCCGACAATGATTTATGTTAACAAATTATTGTTATTGAGATGGAAATGGATATTCTGTACCCCTCTATGACGCGTGCCAAGTCATATTGGATTTTTGAATAAATATTGAAAATGAAAAATCCCTCTATACCCCCTCTGACGACCCGACAATGATTTCTGTTGACGAATTATTGTTATTCAGATGGAAATAGATATTCTGCACCCCACCATGATGCGTGCCAAGTCATATTAGATTTTTGAAGAAATATTGAAAATGAGAAATCCCTCTATACCCCCTCCAACGACCCGTCAATTATTTCTGTTGACGAATTATTGTTATATAGATGGAAATGGATATTCTGCACCCCACCATGATGCGTGCCAAGTCATATTTGATTTTGAGGTAAATTTTAAAATGAAAAATCCCTCTATACCCCCTCTGACGACCCGACAATGATTTCTGTCGACGAATTATTGTTATTCAGATGGAAATAGATATTCTGCACCCCACCATGATGCGTGCCAAGTCATATTAGATTTTTGAAGAAATATTGAAAATGAGAAATCCCTCTATACCCCCTCTAACCGACCCGACAATGATTTCTGTTGACGAATTATTGTTATTCAGATGGAAATTAATATTCTGCACTCCACCATGTTGCGTGCCAAGTCATATTTGATTTTGAGGTAATTTTGAAAATGAAAAATCCCTCTATACCCCCTCTAACGGCCCGACAATGATTTCTGTTGACAAATTATTGTTATTCAGATGGCAATGGATATTTTGCACCCCACCATGATGCGTGCCAAGTCATATTAGATTTTTGAAGAAATTTTGAAAATGAAAAATCCCTCTATACCCCCTCCAACGACCCGTCAATGATTTCTGTTGACGAATTATTGTTATTCAGATGGAAATGGATATTCTGCACCCCACCATGATGCGTGCCAAGTCATATTTCATTTGGAGGTAATTTTGAAAATGAAAAATCCCTCTGTACCCCCTCTGACGACCCGACAATGATTTCTGTCGACAAATTATTGTTATTCAGATGGAAATGGATATTCTACACCCCACCATGATGCGTGTCAAGTCATATTGGATTTTTGAAGAAATATTGAAAATGAAAAATCCCTCTATACCCCCTCTAACGACCCGACAATGATTTCTGTTGACGAATTATCGTTATCCAGATGGTAATGAATATTCTGCACCCGACCATGTTGCGTGCCAAGGCTTATTAGATTTTTGAAGAAATTTTGAAAATGAAAAATCCCTCTATACCCCCTCTGACGACCCGACAAAGATTTCTGTTGACGAATTATTGTTATTTAGATGGAAATGGATATTCTGCACCCACCATGATGCGTGCCAAGTCATATTTGATTTTGAGGTAATTTAGAAAATGAAAAATCCCTCTATACCCCCTCTGACGACCCGACAATGATTTCTGTTAACAAATTATTGTTATTGAGATGGAAATGGATATTCTGTACCCCACCATGACGCGTGCCAAGTCATATTTCATTTTTGAAGTCATTTTGAAAATGAAAAATCCCTCTATACCCCATCTGACGACCCGACAATGATTTCTGTCGACGAATTATTGTTATTCAGATGGAAATGGATATTCTGCAACCCACCATGATGCGTGCCAAGTCATATTGGATTTTTGAAGAAATATTGAAAATGAAAAATCCCTCTATACACCCTCTAACGACCCGACAATGATTTCTGTTGACGAATTATTGTTATCCAGATGGAAATGAATATTCTTCACCCCACCATGTTGTGTGCCAAGTCATATTTGATTTTAAGGTAATTTTGAAAATGAAAAATCCCTCTATACCCCCTCTAACGGCCCGACAATGATTTCTGTTGACAAATTATTGTTATTCAGATGGAAATGGATATTTTGCACCCCACCATGATGCGTGCCAAGTCATATTGGATTTTTGAAGAAATATTGAAAATGAAAAATCCCTCTATACCCCCTCTAACGACCCGACAATAATTTCTGGTGACAAATTATTGTTGTTCAGATGGAAATGGATATTCTGCACCCCACCATGATGCTTGCCAAGTCATATTAGATTTTAAAGAAATTTTGAAAATGAGAAATCCCTCTATACCCCCTCCAACGACCCATCAATGATTTCTGTTGACGAATTATTGTTGTTCATATGGGAATGGATATTCTGCACCCCACCATGATGCGTGCCAAGTCATATTTGATTTTGAGGTAATTTTGAAAATGAAAAATCCCTCTATACCCCCTCTGATGACCCGACAATGATTTCTGTTGAAAAATTATTGTTATTGAGATGGAAATGGATATTCTGTACCCTACCATGATGCGTGCCAAGTCATATTAGAATATTGAAGAAATTTTGAAAATGAATAATCCCTCTATACCCCCTCCAACGACCCGTCAATGCTTTCTGTTGACGAATTATTGTTATTCAGATGGAAATGAATATTCTGCACCCCACCATGTTGCGTGCCAAGTCATATTTGATTTTGAGGTAATTTTGAAAATGAAAAATCCCTCCATACCCCCTCTGACGACCCGACAATGATTTCTGTTAACAAATTATTGTTATTGAGATGGAAATGGATATTCTGTACCCAACTATAATGCGTGCCAAGTCATATTTGATTTTTGAAGTCATTTTGAAAATGAAAAATCCCTCTATACCCCCTCTGACGACCCGACAATGATTTCTGTTAACAAATTATTGTTATTGAGATGGAAATGGATATTCTGTACCCCACTATGATGCGTGCCAAGTCATATTTGATTTTTGAAGTCATTTTGAAAATGAAAAATCCCTCCATACCCCCTCTGACGACCCGACAATGATTTCTGTTGACGAATTATTGTTATTTAGATGAAAATGGATATTCTGCACCCCACCATGATGCGTGCCAAGTCATATTAGATTTTTGAAGATATATTGAAAATGAAAAGTCCCTCTATACCCCCTCTAACGACCCGACAATGATTTCTGTTGACGAATTAATGTTATTCAGATGGAAATGAATATTCTGCACCCCACCATGTTGCGTGCCAAGTCATATTTGATTTTGAGGTAATTTTGAAAATGAAAAATCCCTCTATACCCCCTCTAACGGCCCGACAATGATTTCTGTTGACGAATTATTGTTATTCAGATGGAAATAGATATTTTGCACCCCACCATGATGCGTGCCAAGTCATATTGGATTTTTGAAGAAATATTGAAAATGAAAAATCCCCCTCTGTACCCCCTCTGACGACCCGACAATGATTTCTGTTAACAAATTATTTTTATTGAGATGGAAATGGATATTCTGTACCCCACTATGATGCGTGCCAAGTCATATTTGATTTTTGAAGTCATTTTGAAAATGAAAAATCCCTCTATACCCCCTCTGACGACCCGACAATGATTTCTGTTGACGAATTATTGTTATTTAGATGGAAATGGATATTCTGCACCCCATCATGATGCGTGCCAAGTCATATTTGATTTTGAGGTAATTTTGAAAATGAAAAATCCCTCTATACCCCCTCTGACGACCCGACAATGATTTATGTTAACAAATTATTGTTATTGAGATGGAAATGGATATTCTGTACCCCTCTATGACGCGTGCCAAGTCATATTGGATTTTTGAAGAAATATTGAAAATGAAAAATCCCTCTATACCCCCTCTGACGACCCGACAATGATTTCTGTTGACGAATTATTGTAATTCAGATGGAAATGGATATTCTGCACCCCACCATGATGCGTGTCAAGTCATATTTGATTTTGAGGTAATTTTGAAAATGAAAAATCCATCTATACCCCCTCTGACGACCCGACAATGATTTCTGTTGACGAATTATTGTAATTCAGATGGAAATGGATATTCTGCACCCCACCATGATGCGTGTCAAGTCATATTTGATTTTGAGGTAATTTTGAAAATGAAAAATCCATCTATACCCCCTCTGACGACCCGACAATGATTTCTGGTGACAAAGTATTGTTGTTCAGATGGAAATGGATATTCTGCACCCCACCATGATGCTTGCCAAGTCATATTAGATTTTGAAGATATTTTGAAAATGAAAAATCCCTCTATACCCCCTCCAACGACCCGTCAATGATTTCTGTTGACAAATTATTGTTATTGAGATGGAAATGTATATTCTGTACCCCACCATGATGCGTGCCAAGTCATATTTGATTATTGAAGTCATTTTGAAAATGAGAAATCACTCTATACCCCCTCTGACGACCCGACAATGATTTCTGTTGACGAATTATTGTTATTCAGATGGAAATGGATATTCTGCACCCCACCATGATGCGTGCCAAGTCATATTTGATTTTGAGGTAATTTTGAAAAAGAAAAATCCCTCTATACCCCCTCTGACGACCCGACAATGATTTCTGTTGACGAATTATTGTTATTTAGATGGAAATAGATATTCTGCACCCCACCATGATGCGTGCCAAGTCATATTTGATTTTGAGGTAATTTTGAAAATGAAAAATCCCTCTATACCCCTTCCAACGACCCGTCAATGATTTCTGTTGACGAATCATTGTTATTCAGATGAAAATGGATATTCTGCACCCCACCATGATGCGTGACAAGTCATATTTGATTTTTGAAGTCATTTTGAAAATGAGAAATCCCTCTATACCCCCTCTGACGACCCGACAATGATTTCTGTTGACGAATTATTGTTATTCAGATAGAAATGGATTTTCTGCATCCCACCATGATGCGTGCCAAGTCATATTTGATTTTGAGGTAATTTTGAAAAAGAAAAATCCCTCTATACCCCCTCTGACGACCCGACAATGATTTCTGTTGACGAATTATTGTTATTGAGATGGGAATGGATATTCTGTACCCTACCATGATGCGTGCCAAGTCATATTAGATTATTGAAGAAATTTTGAAAATGAAAAATCCCTCTATACCCCCTCCAACGACCCGTCAATGATTTCTGATGACGAATTATTGTTATTTAGATGGAAATGGATATTCTGCACCCCACCATGATGCGTGCCAAGTCATATTTGATTTTGAGGTAATTTTGAAAATGAAAAATCCCTCTATACCCCCTCTGACGACCCGACAATGATTTCTGTTGACGAATTATTGTAATTCAGATGGAAATGGATATTCTGCACCCCACCATGATGCGTGTCAAGTCATATTTGATTTTGAGGTAATTTTGAAAATGAAAAATCCATCTATACCCCCTCTGACGACCCGACAATGATTTCTGTTGACGAATTATTGTTATTCAGATGGAAATGGATATTCTGCACCCCACCATTATGCGTGTCAAGTCATATTTGATTTTGAGGTAATTTTGAAAATGAAAAATCCATCTATACCCCCTCTGACGACCCGACAATGATTTCTGTTGACAAATTATTGTTATTGAGATGGAAATGGATATTCTGTACCCCACTATGATGCGTGCCAAGTCATATTTGATTTTTGAAGTCATTTTGAAAATGAGAAATCCCTCTATACACCCTCTAACGACCCGACAATGAGTTCTGTTGACGAATTATTGTTATTCAGATAATAATGGATATTCTGCATCCCACCATGATGCGTGCCAAGTCATATTGGATTTTTGAAGAAATATTGAAAATGAAAAATCCCTCTATACCCCCTCTAACCGACCCGACAATGATTTCTGTTGACAAATTATTGTTATTTAGATGGAAATTAATATTCTGCACTCCACCATGTTGCGTGCCAAGTCATATTTGATTTTGAGGTAATTTTGAAAATGAAAAATCCCTCTATACCCCCTCTAACGGCCCGACAATGATTTCTGTTGACAAATTATTGTTATTCAGATGGCAATGGATATTTTGCACCCCAATATGATGCGTGCCAAGTCATATTAGATTTTTGAAGAAATTTTGAAAATGAAAAATCCCTCTATACCCCCTCCAACGACCCGTCAATGATTTCTGTTGACGAATTATTGTTATTCAGATGGAAATGGATATTCTGTACCCCTCTATGACGCGTGCCAAGTCATATTGGATTTTTGAAGAAATATTGAAAATGAAAAATCCCTCTGTACCCCCTTTGACGACCCGACAATGATTTCTGTCGACAAATTATTGTTATTCAGATGGAAATGGATATTCTGCACCCCACCTTGATGCGTGTCAAGTCATATTGGATTTTTGAAGAAATATTGAAAATGAAAAATCCCTCTATACCCCCTCTAACCGACCCGACAATGATTTCTGTTGACGAATTATTGTTATTTAGATGGAAATTAATATTCTACACTCCACCATGTTGCGTGCCAAGTCATATTTGATTTTGAGGTAATTTTGAAAATGAAAAATCCCTCTATACCCCCTCTAACGGCCCGACAATGATTTCTGTTGACAAATTATTGTTATTCAGATGGCAATGGATATTTTGCACCCCACCATGATGCGTGCCAAGTCATATTAGATTTTTGAAGTCATTTTGAAAATGAAAAATCCCTCTATACCCCCTCTGACGACCCGACAATGATTTCTGTCGACGAATTATTGTTATTCAGATAGAAATGGATATTCTGCAACCCACCATGATGCGTTCCAAGTCATATTGGATTTTTGAAGAAATATTGAAAATGAAAAATCCCTCTATACACCCTCTAACGACCCGACAATGATTTCTGTTGACGAATTATTGTTATCCAGATGGAAATGAATATTCTGCACCCCACCATGTTGCGTGCCAAGTCATATTTGATTTTAAGGTAATTTTGAAAATGAAAAATCCCTCTATACCCCCTCTAACGGCCCGACAATGATTTCTGTTGACAAATTATTGTTAATCAGATGGAAATGGATATTTTGCACCGCACCATGATGCGTGCCAAGTCATATTGGATTTTTGAAGAAATATTGAAAATGAAAAATCCCTCTATACCCCCTCTAACGACCCGACAATAATTTCTGGTGACAAATTATTGTTGTTCAGATGTAAATGGATATTCTGCACCCCACCATGATGCTTGCCAAGTCATATTAGATTTTAAAGAAATTTTGAAAATGAAAAATCCCTCTATACCCCCTCCAACGACCCGTCAATGATTTCTGTTAACGAATTATTGTTATTCAGATGGAAATGAATATTCTGCACCCCACCATGTTGCGTGCCAAGTCATATTTGATTTTGAGGTAATTTTGAAAATGAAAAATCCCTCCATACCCCCTCTGACGACCCGACAATGATTTCTGTTAACAAATTATTGTTATTGAGATGGGAATGGATATTCTGTACCCCACTATGATGCGTGCCAAGTCATATTTGATTTTTGAAGTCATTTTGAAAATGAAAAATCCCTCTATACCCCTTCTGACGACCCGACAATGATTTCTGTTAACAAATTATTGTTATTGAGATGGAAATGGATATTCTGTACCCCACTATGATGCGTGCCAAGTCATATTTGATTTTTGAAGTCATTTTGAAAATGAAAAATCCCTCTATACCCACTCTGACGACCCGACAATGATTTCTGTTGACGAATTATTGTTATTTAGATGGAAATGGATATTCTGCACCCCACCATGATGCGTGCCAAGTCATATTGGATTTTTGAAGAAATATTGAAAATGAAAAGTCCCTCTATACCCCCTCTAACGACCCGACAATGATTTCTGTTGACGAATTATTGTTATTCAGATGGAAATGAATATTCTGCACCCCACCATGTTGCGTGCCAAGTCATATTTGATTTTGAGGTAATTTTGAAAATGAAAAATCCCTCTATACCCCCTCTGACGACCCGACAATGATTTCTGTTGACGAATTATTGTTATTCAGATTTAAATAGATATTCTGCACCCCACCATGATGCGTGCCAAGTCATATTGGATTTTTGAAGAAATATTGAAAATGAAAAATCCCACTCTGTACCCCCTCTGACGACCCGAAAAAGATTTCTGTTAACAAATTATTGTTATTGAGATGGAAATGGATATTCTGTACCCCACTATGATGCGTGCCAAGTCATATTTGATTTTTGAAGTCATTTTGAAAATGAAAAATCCCTCTATACCCCCTCTGACGACCCGACAATGATTTCTGTTGACGAATTATTGTTATTTAGATGGAAATTGATATTCTGCACCCCACCATGATGCGTGCCAAGTCATATTTGATTTTGAGGTAATTTTGAAAATGAAAAATCCCTCTATACCCCCTCTGACGACCCGACAATGATTTTTGTTAACAAATTATTGTTATTGAGCTGGAAATGGATATTCTGTACCCCTCTATGACGCGTGCCAAGTCATATTGGATTTTTGAAGAAATATTGAAAATGAGAAATCCCTCTATACCCCCTCTGACGACCCGACAATGATTTCTGTTGACGAATTATTGTTATCCAGATGGAAATGAATATTCTGCACCCCACCATGTAGCGTGCCAAGTCATATTGAATTTTGAGGTAATTTTGAAAATGAAAAATCCCTCTATACCCCCTCTAACGGTCCGACAATGATTTCTGTTGACAAATTATTGTTATTCAGATGGCAATGGATATTTTGCACCCCACCATGATGCGTGCCAAGTCATATTGGATTTTTGAAGAAATATTGAAAATGAAAAATCCCTCTATACCCCCTCTAACGACCCGACAATGATTTCTGTTGACGAATTATCGTTATCCAGATGGTAATGAATATTCTGCACCCGACCATGTTGCGTGCCAAGTCTTATTAGATTTTTGAAGAACTTTTGAAAATGAAATATCCCTCTATAAACCCTCCAACGACCCGTCAATGATTTCTGTTGACGAATTATTGTTATTTAGATGGAAATGGATATTCTGCACCCCACCATGATGCGTGCCAAGTCATATTTGATTTTGAGGTAATTTTGAAAATGAAAAATCCCTCCATACCCACTCTGACGACCCGACAATGATTTCTGTTAACAAATTATTGTTATTGAGATGGAAATGGATATTCTGTACCCCACTATGATGCGTGCCAAGTCATATTTGATTTTTGAAGTCATTTTGAAAATGAAAAATCCCTCTATACCCGCTCTGACGACCCGACAATGATTTCTGTCGACGAATTATTGTTATTCAGATGGAAATGGATATTCTGCAACCCACCATGATGCGTGCCAAGTCATTTTGGATTTTTGAGGAAATATAGAAAATGAAAAATTCCTCTATACACCTTCTAACGACCCGACAATGATTTCTGTTGACGAATTATTGTTATCCAGATGGAAATGAATATTCTGCACCCCACCATGTTGCGTGCCAAGTCATATTTGATTTTTAGGTAATTTTGAAAGTGAAAAATCCCTCTATACCCCCTCTAACGACCCGACAATGATTTCTGTCGACGAATTATTGTTATTCAGATGGAAATAGATATTCTGCACCCCACCATGATGCGTGCCAAGTCATATAAGATTTTGGAAGAAATATTGAAAATGAAAAATCCCTCTATACCCCCTCTGACGACCCGACAATGATTTCTGTTGACGAATTATTGTTATTCAGATGGACATGGATACTTAGCACACCACCATGATGCGTGCCAAGTCATATTAGATTTTTGAAGAAATTTTGAAAATGAAATATCCCTCTATACCCCCTCCAACGACCCGTCAATGATATCTGTTGTCGAATCATTATTATTCAGATGGAAATGGATATTCTGCACCCCACTATGATGCGTGCCAAGTCATATTTGATTTTGAGGTAATTTTGAAAATGTAAAATCACTCTATACCCCCTCTGACGACCCGACAATGATTTCTGTTGACAAATTATTGTTATTGAGATGGAAATGGATATTCTGTACCCCACCATGATGCGTGCCAAGTACTATTTGATTATTGAAGTCATTTTGAAAATGAAAAATCCATCTATACCCCCTCTACCCGACAATGAGTTCTGTTGACGAATTATTGTTATTCAGATGATAATGGATATTCTGCTCCCCACCATGATGCGTGCCAAGTCATATTGGATTTTTGAAGAAATATTGAAAATGAAAAATCCCTCTATACCCCCTCTAACGACCCGACAATGATTTCTGTTGACGAATTATTGTTATTCAGATGGAAATGAATATTCTGCACCCCACTATGTTGCGTGCCAAGTCATATTTGATTTTGAGGTAATTTTGAAAATGAAAAATCCCTCTATACCCCCTCTAACGGCCCGACAATGATTTCTGTTGACGAATTATTGTTATTCAGATGGAAATAGATATTCTGCACCCCACCATGATGCGTGCCAAGTCATATTGGATTTTTGAAGAAATATTGAAAATGAAAAATCCCCCTCTGTACCCCCTCTGACGACCCGACAATGATTTCTGTTAACAAATTATTGTTATTGAGATGGAAATGGATATTCTGTACCCCACTATGATGCGTGCCTAGTCATATTTGATTTTTGAAGTCATTTTGAAAATGAAAAATCCTTCTATACCCCCTCTGACGACCCGACAATGATTTCTGTTGACGAATTATTGTTATTTAGATGGAAATGGATATTCTGCACCCCACCATGATGCGTGCCAAGTCATATTTGATTTTGAGGTAATTTTAAAAATGAAAAATCCCTCTATACCCCCTCTGACGACCCGACAATGATTTATGTTAACAAATTATTGTTATTGAGATGGAAATGGATATTCTGTACCCCTCTATGACGCGTGCCAAGTCATATTGGATTTTTGAAGAAATATTGAAAATGAAAAATCCCTCTATACCCCGTCTGACGAACCGACAATGATTTCTGTTGACGAATTATTGTTATCCAGATGGAAATGAATATTCTGCACCCCACCATGTTGCGTGCCAAGTCATATTTGATTTTGAGGTAATTTTGAAAATGAAAAATCCCTCTAGACCCCCTCTAACGGCCCGACAATGATTTCTGTTGACAAATTATTGTTATTCAGATGGAAATGGATATTTTGCACCCCACCATGATGCGTGCCAAGTCATATTAGATTTTTGAGGTAATTTCGAAAATAAAAATCCCTCTATACCCCCTCTGACGACCCGACAATGATTTCTGATGACAAATTATTGTTATTGAGATGGAAATGGATATTCTGTACCCCAATATGATGCGTGCCAAGTCATATTTGAATTTTGAAGTCATTTTGAAAATGAGAAATCCCTCTATACACCCTCTAACGACCCGACAATGAGTTCTGTTGACGAATTATTGTTATTCAGATAATAATGGATATTCTGCATCCCACCATGATGCGTGCCAAGTCATATTAGATTTTTGAAGAAATATTGAAAATGAAAAATCCCTCTATACCCCCTCTAACCGACCCGACAATGATTTCTGTTGACGAATTATTGTTATTCAGATGGAAATTAATATTCTGCACTCCACCATGTTGCGTGCCAAGTCATATTTGATTTTGAGGTAATTTTGAAAATGAAAAATCCCTCTATACCCCCTCTAACGGCCCGACAATGATTTCTGTTGACAAATTATTGTTATTCAGATGGCAATGGATATTTTGCACCCCACCATGATGCGTGCCAAGTCATATTAGATTTTTGAAGAAATTTTGAAAATGAAAAATCCCTCTATACCCCCTACAACGACCCGTCAATGATTTCTGTTGACGAATTATTGTTATTCAGATGGAAATGGATATTCTGCACCCCACCATGATGCGTGCCAAGTCATATTTCATTTGGAGGTAATTTTGAAAATGAAAAATCCCTCTGTACCCCCTCTGACGACCCGACAATGATTTCTGTCGACAAATTATTGTTATTCAGATGGAAATGGATATTCTACACCCCACCATGATGCGTGTCAAGTCATATTGGATTTTTGAAGAAATATTGAAAATGAAAAATCCCTCTATACCCCCTCTGACGACCCGACAAAGATTTCTGTTGACGAATTATTGTTATTTAGATGGAAATGGATATTCTGCACCCACCATGATGCGTGCCAAGTCATATTTGATTTTGAGGTAATTTTGAAAATGAAATATCCCTCTATACCCCCTCTGACGACCCGACAATGATTTCTGTTAACAAATTATTGTTATTGAGATGGAAATAGATATTCTGTACCCCACTATGACGCGTGCCAAGTCATATTTCATTTTTGAAGTCATTTTGAAAATGAAAAATCCCTCTATACCCCATCTGACGACCCGACAATGATTTCTGTCGACGAATTATTGTTATTCAGATGGAAATGGATATTCTGCAACCCACCATGATGCGTGCCAAGTCATATTGGATTTTTGAAGAAATATTGAAAATGAAAAATCCCTCTATACACCCTCTAACGACCCGACAATGATTTCTGTTGACGAATTATTGTTATCCAGATGGAAATGAATATTCTGCACCCCACCATGTTGTGTGCCAAGTCATATTTGATTTTAAGGTAATTTTGAAAATGAAAAATCCCTCTATACCCCCTCTAACGGCCCGACAATGATTTCTGTTGACAAATTATTGTTATTCAGATGGAAATGGATATTTTGCACTCCACCATGATGCGTGCCAAGTCATATTGGATTTTTGAAGAAATATTGAAAATGAAAAATCCCTCTATACCCCCTCTAACGACCCGACAATAATTTCTGGTGACAAATTATTGTTGTTCAGATGGAAATGGATATTCTGCACCCCACCATGATGCTTGCCAAGTCATATTAGATTTTAAAGAAATTTTGAAAATGGAAAATCCCTCTATACCCCCTCCAACGACCCATCAATGATTTCTGTTGACGAATTATTGTTGTTCAAATGGGAATGGATATTCTGCACCCCACTATGATGCGTGCCAAGTCATATTTGATTTTGAGGTAATTTTGAAAATGAAAAATCCCTCTATACCCCCTCTGATGACCCGACAATGATTTCTGTTGAAAAATTATTGTTATTGAGATGGAAATGGATATTCTGTACCCTACCATGATGCGTGCCAAGTCATATTAGAATATTGAAGAAATTTTGAAAATGAATAATCCCTCTATACCCCCTCCAACGACCCGTCAATGCTTTCTGTTGACGAATTATTGTTATTCAGATGGAAATGAATATTTTGCACCCCACCATGTTGCGTGCCAAGTCATATTTGATTTTGAGGTAATTTTGAAAATGAAAAATCCCTCCATACCCCCTCTGACGACCCGACAATGATTTCTGTTAACAAATTATTGTTATTGAGATGGAAATGGATATTCTGTACCCAACTATGATGCGTGCCAAGTCATATTTGATTTTTGAAGTCATTTTGAAAATGAAAAATCCCTCTATACCCCCTCTGACGACCCGACAATGATTTCTGTTAACAAATTATTGTTATTGAGATGGAAATGGATATTCTGTACCCCACTATGATGCGTGCCAAGTCATATTTGATTTTTGAAGTCATTTTGAAAATGAAATATCCCTCCATACCCCCTCTGACGACCCGACAATGATTTCTGTTGACGAATTATTGTTATTTAGATGAAAATGGATATTCTGCACCCCACCATGATGCGTGCCAAGTCATATTAGATTTTTGAAGAAATATTGAAAATGAAAAGTCCCTCTATACCCCCTCTAACGACCCGACAATGATTTCTGTTGACGAATTAATGTTATTCAGATGGAAATGAATATTCTGCACCCCACCATGTTGCGTGCCAAGTCATATTTGATTTTGAGGTAATTTTGAAAATGAAAAATCCCTCTATACCCCCTCTAACGGCCCGACAATGATTTCTGTTGACGAATTATTGTTATTCAGATGGAAATAGATATTTTGCACCCCACCATGATGCGTGCCAAGTCATATTGGATTTTTGAAGAAATATTGAAAATGAAAAATCCCCCTCTGTACCCCCTCTGACGACCCGACAATGATTTCTGTTAACAAATTATTGTTACTTAGATGGAAATGGATATTCTGCACCCCATCATGATGCGTGCCAAGTCATATTTGATTTTGAGGTAATTTTGAAAATGAAAAATCCCTCTATACCCCCTCTGACGACCCGACAATGATTTATGTTAACAAATTATTGTTATTGAGATGGAAATGGATATTCTGTACCCCTCTATGACGCGTGCCAAGTCATATTGGATTTTTGAATAAATATTGAAAATGAAAAATCCCTCTATACCCCCTCTGACGACCCGACAATGATTTCTGTTGACGAATTATTGTTATTCAGATGGAAATAGATATTCTGCACCCCACCATGATGCGTGCCAAGTCATATTAGATTTTTGAAGAAATATTGAAAATGAGAAATCCCTCTATACCCCCTCCAACGACCCGTCAATTATTTCTGTTGACGAATTATTGTTATATAGATGGAAATGGATATTCTGCACCCCACCATGATGCGTGCCAAGTCATATTTGATTTTGAGGTAAATTTTAAAATGAAAAATCCCTCTATACCCCCTCTGACGACCCGACAATGATTTCTGTCGACGAATTATTGTTATTCAGATGGAAATAGATATTCTGCACCCCACCATGATGCGTGCCAAGTCATATTAGATTTTTGAAGAAATATTGAAAATGAGAAATCCCTCTATACCCCCTCTAACCGACCCGACAATGATTTCTGTTGACGAATTATTGTTATTCAGATGGAAATTAATATTCTGCACTCCACCATGTTGCGTGCCAAGTCATATTTGATTTTGAGGTAATTTTGAAAATGAAAAATCCCTCTATACCCCCTCTAACGGCCCGACAATGATTTCTGTTGACAAATTATTGTTATTCAGATGGCAATGGATATTTTGCACCCCACCATGATGCGTGCCAAGTCATATTAGATTTTTGAAGAAATTTTGAAAATGAAAAATCCCTCTATACCCCCTCCAACGACCCGTCAATGATTTCTGTTGACGAATTATTGTTATTCAGATGGAAATGGATATTCTGCACCCCACCATGATGCGTGCCAAGTCATATTTCATTTGGAGGTAATTTTGAAAATGAAAAATCCCTCTGTACCCCCTCTGACGACCCGACAATGATTTCTGTCGACAAATTATTGTTATTCAGATGGAAATGGATATTCTACACCCCACCATGATGCGTGTCAAGTCATATTGGATTTTTGAAGAAATATTGAAAATGAAAAATCCCTCTATACCCCCTCTAACGACCCGACAATGATTTCTGTTGACGAATTATCGTTATCCAGATGGTAATGAATATTCTGCACCCGACCATGTTGCGTGCCAAGGCTTATTAGATTTTTGAAGAAATTTTGAAAATGAAAAATTCCTCTATACCCCCTCTGACGACCCGACAAAGATTTCTGTTGACGAATTATTGTTATTTAGATGGAAATGGATATTCTGCACCCACCATGATGCGTGCCAAGTCATATTTGATTTTGAGGTAATTTAGAAAATGAAAAATCCCTCTATACCCCCTCTGACGACCCGACAATGATTTCTGTTAACAAATTATTGTTATTGAGATGGAAATGGATATTCTGTACCCCACCATGACGCGTGCCAAGTCATATTTCATTTTTGAAGTCATTTTGAAAATGAAAAATCCCTCTATACCCCATCTGACGACCCGACAATGATTTCTGTCGACGAATTATTGTTATTCAGATGGAAATGGATATTCTGCAACCCACCATGATGCGTGCCAAGTCATATTGGATTTTTGAAGAAATATTGAAAATGAAAAATCCCTCTATACACCCTCTAACGACCCGACAATGATTTCTGTTGACGAATTATTGTTATCCAGATGGAAATGAATATTCTGCACCCCACCATGTTGTGTGCCAAGTCATATTTGATTTTAAGGTAATTTTGAAAATGAAAAATCCCTCTATACCCCCTCTAACGGCCCGACAATGATTTCTGTTGACAAATTATTGTTATTCAGATGGAAATGGATATTTTGCACCCCACCATGATGCGTGCCAAGTCATATTGGATTTTTGAAGAAATATTGAAAATGAAAAATCCCTCTATACCCCCTCTAACGACCCGACAATAATTTCTGGTGACAAATTATTGTTGTTCAGATGGAAATGGATATTCTGCACCCCACCATGATGCTTGCCAAGTCATATTAGATTTTAAAGAAATTTTGAAAATGAAAAATTCCTCTATACCCCCTCTGACGACCCGACAAAGATTTCTGTTGACGAATTATTGTTATTGAGATGGAAATGGATATTCTGTACCCAACTATAATGCGTGCCAAGTCATATTTGATTTTTGAAGTCATTTTGAAAATGAAAAATCCCTCTATACCCCCTCTGACGACCCGACAATGATTTCTGTTAACAAATTATTGTTATTGAGATGGAAATGGATATTCTGTACCCCACTATGATGCGTGCCAAGTCATATTTGATTTTTGAAGTCATTTTGAAAATGAAAAATCCCTCCATACCCCCTCTGACGACCCGACAATGATTTCTGTTGACGAATTATTGTTATTTAGATGAAAATGGATATTCTGCACCCCACCATGATGCGTGCCAAGTCATATTAGATTTTTGAAGAAATATTGAAAATGAAAAGTCCCTCTATACCCCCTCTAACGACCCGACAATGATTTCTGTTGACGAATTAATGTTATTCAGATGGAAATGAATATTCTGCACCCCACCATGTTGCGTGCCAAGTCATATTTGATTTTGAGGTAATTTTGAAAATGAAAAATCCCTCTATACCCCCTCTAACGGCCCGACAATGATTTCTGTTGACGAATTATTGTTATTCAGATGGAAATAGATATTTTGCACCCCACCATGATGCGTGCCAAGTCATATTGGATTTTTGAAGAAATATTGAAAATGAAAAATCCCCCTCTGTACCCCCTCTGACGACCCGACAATGATTTCTGTTAACAAATTATTTTTATTGAGATGGAAATGGATATTCTGTACCCCACTATGATGCGTGCCAAGTCATATTTGATTTTTGAAGTCATTTTGAAAATGAAAAATCCCTCTATACCCCCTCTGACGACCCGACAATGATTTCTGTTGACGAATTATTGTTATTTAGATGGAAATGGATATTCTGCACCCCATCATGATGCGTGCCAAGTCATATTTGATTTTGAGGTAATTTTGAAAATGAAAAATCCCTCTATACCCCCTCTGACGACCCGACAATGATTTATGTTAACAAATTATTGTTATTGAGATGGAAATGGATATTCTGTACCCCTCTATGACGCGTGCCAAGTCATATTGGATTTTTGAAGAAATATTGAAAATGAAAAATCCCTCTATACCCCCTCTGACGACCCGACAATGATTTCTGTTGACGAATTATTGTTATCCAGATGGAAATGAATATTCTGCACCCCACCATGTTGCGTGCCAAGTCATATTTGATTTTGAGGTAATTTTGAATATGAAAAATCCCTCTATACCCCCTCTAATGACCCGACAATGATTTCTGTCGACGAATTATTGTTATTCAGATGGAAATAGATATTCTGCACCCCACCATGATGCGTGCCAAGTCATATTAGATTTTTGAAGAAATATTGAAAATGAGAAATCCCTCTATACCCCCTCCAACGACCCGTCAATTATTTCTGTTGACGAATTATTGTTATATAGATGGAAATGGATATTCTGCACCCCACCATGATGCGTGCCAAGTCATATTTGATTTTGAGGTAAATTTTAAAATGAAATATCCCTCTATACCCCCTCTGACGACCCGACAATGATTTCTGTTTACAAATTATTGTTATTGAGATGGAAATGGATATTCTGTACCCCACCATGATGCGAGCCAAGTCATATTAGATTTTTGAAGAAATATTGAAAATGAGAAATCCCTCTATACCCCCTCCAACGACCAGTCAATTATTTCTGTTGACGAATTATTGTTATATAGATGGAAATGGATATTCTGCACCCCACCATGATGCGTGCCAAGTCATATTTGATTTTGAGGTAAATTTTAAAATGAAAAATCCCTCTATACCCCCTCTGACGACCCGACAATGATTTCTGTTAACAAATTATTGTTATTGAGATGGAAATGGATATTCCGTACCCCACTATGTTGCGTGCCAAGTCATATTTGAATTTTGAAGTCATTTTGAAAATGAAAAATCCCTCTATACTCCCTCTGACGACACGACAATGATTTCTGTCGACGAATTATTGTTATTCAGATGGAAATGGATATTCTGTACCCCACCATGATGCGTGCCCAGTCATATTGGATTTTTGAAAAAATATTGAATACCCCCTCTAACGACCCGGCAATGATTTCTGTTGACGAATTTTTGTTATCCAGATGGAAATGAATATTCTGCACCCCACTATGATGCGTGCCAAGTCATATTTGATTTTGAGGTAATTTTGAAAATGAAAAATCCCTCTATACCCCTCTGACGACCCGACAATGATTTCTGTTGACAAATTATTGATATTGAGATGGAAATGGATATTCTGTACCCCACCATGATGCGTGCCAAGTCATATTTGATTTTTGAAGTCATTTTGAAAATGAAAAATCCCTCTATACCCCCTCTAACGACCCGACAATGAGTTCTGTTCACGAATTATTGTTATTCAGATGATAATGGATATTCTGCACCCCACCATGTTGCGTGCCAAGTCATATTTGGTTTTGAGGTAATTTTGAAAATGAAAAATCCCTCTATACCCTCTCTAACGACCCGACAATGATTTCTGTCGAAGATTTATTGTTATTCATATGGAAATGAATATTCTGCACCCCACCATGTTGCGTGCCAAGTCATATTTGATTTTGAGGTAATTTTGAATATGAAAAATCCCTCTATACCCCCTCTAATGACCCGACAATGATTTCTGTCGACGAATTATTGTTATTCAGATGGAAATAGATATTCTGCACCCCACCATGATGCGTGCCAAGTCATATTAGATTTTTGAAGAAATATTGAAAATGAGAAATCCCTCTATACCCCCTCCAACGACCCGTCAATTATTTCTGTTGACGAATTATTGTTATATAGATAGAAATGGATATTCTGCACCCCACCATGATGCGTGCCAAGTCATATTTGATTTTGAGGTAAATTTTAAAATGAAATATCCCTCTATACCCCCTCTGACGACCCGACAATGATTTCTGTTTACAAATTATTGTTATTGAGATGGAAATGGATATTCTGTACCCCACCATGATGCGAGCCAAGTCATATTAGATTTTTGAAGAAATATTGAAAATGAGAAATCCCTCTATACCCCCTCCAACGACCAGTCAATTATTTCTGTTGACGAATTATTGTTATATAGATGGAAATGGATATTCTGCACCCCACCATGATGCGTGCCAAGTCATATTTGATTTTGAGGTAAATTTTAAAATGAAAAATCCCTCTATACCCCCTCTGACGACCCGACAATGATTTCTGTTAACAAATTATTGTTATTGAGATGGAAATGGATATTCCGTACCCCACTATGTTGCGTGCCAAGTCATATTTGAATTTTGAAGTCATTTTGAAAATGAAAAATCCCTCTATACTCCCTCTGACGACCCGACAATGATTTCTGTCGACGAATTATTGTTATTCAGATGGAAATGGATATTCTGTACCCCACCATGATGCGTGCCCAGTCATATTGGATTTTTGAAAAAATATTGAATACCCCCTCTAACGACCCGGCAATGATTTCTGTTGACGAATTTTTGTTATCCAGATGGAAATGAATATTCTGCACCCCACTATGATGCGTGCCAAGTCATATTTGATTTTGAGGTAATTTTGAAAATGAAAAATCCCTCTATACCCCTCTGACGACCCGACAATGATTTCTGTTGACAAATTATTGATATTGAGATGGAAATGGATATTCTGTACCCCACCATGATGCGTGCCAAGTCATATTTGATTTTTGAAGTCATTTTGAAAATGAAAAATCCCTCTATACCCCCTCTAACGACCCGACAATGAGTTCTGTTCACGAATTATTGTTATTCAGATGATAATGGATATTCTGCACCCCACCATGTTGCGTGCCAAGTCATATTTGGTTTTGAGGTAATTTTGAAAATGAAAAATCCCTCTATACCCTCTCTAACGACCCGACAATGATTTCTGTCGAAGATTTATTGTTATTCATATGGAAATAAATATTCTGCACCCCACCATGATGCTTGCCAAGTCATATTAGATTTTAAAGAAATTTTGAAAATGAAAAATCACTCTATACCCCCTCCAACGACCCATCAATGATTTCTGTTGACGAATTATTGTTGTTCATATGGGAATGGATATTCTGCACCCCACTATGATGCGTTCCAAGTCATATTTGATTTTGAGGTAATTTTGAAAATGAAAAATCCCTCTATACCCCCTCTGATGACCCGACAATGATTTCTGTTGAAAAATTATTGTTATTGAGATGGAAATGGATATTCTGTACCCTACCATGATGCGTGCCAAGTCATATTAGAATATTGAAGAAATTTTGAAAATTAATAATCCCTCTATACCCCCTCCAACGACCCGTCAATGATTTCTGTTGACGAATTATTGTTATTCAGATGGAAATGAATATTCTGCACCCCACCATGTTGCGTGCCAAGTCATATTTGATTTTGAGGTAATTTTGAAAATGAAAAATCCCTCCATACCCCCTCTGACGACCCGACAATGATTTCTGTTAACAAATTATTGTTATTGAGATGGAAATGGATATTCTGTACCCAACTATGATGCGTGCCAAGTCATATTTGATTTTTGAAGTCATTTTGAAAATGAAAAATCCCTCTATACCCCCTCTCACGACCCGACAATGATTTCTGTTAACAAATTATTGTTATTGAGATGGAAATGGATATTCTGTACCCCACTATGATGCGTGCCAAGTCATATTTGATTTTTGAAGTCATTTTGAAAATGAAAAATCCCTCTATACCCCCTCTGACGACCCGACAATGATTTCTGTTGACGAATTATTGTTATTTAGATGAAAATGGATATTCTGCACCCCACCATGATGCGTGCCAAGTCATATTGGATTTTTGAAGAAATATTGAAAATGAAAAGTCCCTCTATACCCCCTCTAACGACCCGACAATGATTTCTGTTGACGAATTATTGTTATTCAGATGGAAATGAATATTCTGCACCCCACCATGTTGCGTGCCAAGTCATATTTGATTTTGAGGTAATTTTGAAAATGAAAAATCCCTCTATACCCCCTCTAACGGCCCGACAATGATTTCTGTTGACGAATTATTGTTATTCAGATGGAAATAGATATTTTGCACCCCACCATGATGCGTGCCAAGTCATATTGGATTTTTGAAGGAATATTGAAATTGAAAAATCCCCCTCTGTACCCCCTCTGACGACCCGACAATGATTTCTGTTAACAAATTATTTTTATTGAGATGGAAATGGATATTCTGTACCCCACTATGATGCGTGCCAAGTCATATTTGATTTTTGAAGTCATTTTGAAAATGAAAAATCCCTCTATACCCCCTCTAACGACCCGACAATGAGTTCTGTTCACGAATTATTGTTATTCAGATGATAATGGATATTCTGCACCCCACCATGTTGCGTGCCAAGTCATATTTGGTTTTGAGGTAATTTTGAAAATGAGAAATCCCTTTATACCCCCTCTGACGACCCGACAATGATTTCTGTTGACGAAATATTGTTATTCAGATGGCAATGGATATTCTGCACCCCACTATGATGCGTGCCAAGTCATATTTGATTTTGAGGTAATTTTGAAAATGAAAAATCCCTCTATACCCTCTCTAACGACCCGACAATGATTTCTGTCGAAGATCTATTGTTATTCATATGGGAATGAATATTCTGCACCTCACCATGATGCGTGCCAAGTCATATTTGATTTTTGAAGAAATATTGAAAATGAGAAATCCCTTTATACCCCCTCTGACGACCCGACAATGATTTCTGTTGACGAAATATTGTTATTCAGATGGCAATGGATATTCTGCACCCCACTATGATGCGTGCCAAGTCATATTTGATTTTGAGGTAATTTTGAAAATGAAAAATCCCTCTATACCCTCTCTAACGACCCGACAATGATTTCTGTCGACGAATTATTGTTATTTAGATGGAAATGGATATTCTGCACCCCACCATAATGCGTGCCAAGTCATATTTGATTTTGAGGTAATTTTGAAAATGAAATATCCCTCTATACCCCCTCTGACGACCCGACAATGATTTCTGTTAACAAATTATTGCTATTGAGATGGAAATAGATATTCTGTACCCCACTATGATGCGTGCCAAGTCATATTTGATTTTTGAAGTCATTTTGAAAATGAAAAATCCTTCTATACTCCCTCTAACGACCCGACAATGATTTCTGTCGACGAATTATTGTTATTCAGATGGAAATAGATATTCTGCACCCCACCATGATGCGTGCAAAGTCATATTTGATTTAGAGGTAATTTTGAAAATGAAAAATCCCTCTATACTCCCTCAAACGACCCGACGATGATTTCTGTTGACAAATTATTGTTATTCAGATGGCAATGGATATTCTGCATCCCACCATGATGCGTGCCAAGTCATATTAGATTTTTGACGAAATTTTGAAAATGAAAAATCCCTCTATACCCCCTCCAACGACCCGTCAATGATTTCTGTTGACGAATTATTGTTATTCAGATGAAAATGGATATTCTACACCCCACTATGATGCGTGCCAAGTCATATTTGATTTTGAGGTAATTTTGAAAATGAAAAATCCCTCTATAACTCCTCTGACGACCCGACAATGATTTCTGGTGACGAATTATTGATATTGAGATGGAAATGGATATTCTGTACCCCACCATGATGCGTGCCAAGTCTTATTTGATTTTTGAAGTCATTTCGAAAATGAAAAATCCCTCTATACCCCTCTAACGACCCGACAATGAGTTCTGTTGACGAATTATTGTTATTCAGATGATAATGGATATTCTGCACCCCACTATGTTGCGTGCCAAGTCATATTTGATTTTGAGGTAATTTTGAAAATGAAAAATCCCTCTATACCCTCTCTAACGACCCGACAATGATTTCTGTCGAAGAATGATTGTTATTCATATGGAAATAAATATTCTGCACCCCACCATGATGCGTGCCAAGTCATATTTGAATTTTGAAGTCATTTTGAAAATGAAAAATCCCTTTATACCCCCTCTAACGACCCGACAATGATTTCTGTTGACGAATTATTGTTATTCAGATAGAAATAGATATTCTGCACCCCACCATAATGTGTGCCAAGTCATATTGGATTTTTGAAAAAATATTGAAAATGAAAAATCCCTCTATACCCCCTCTAACGACCCGGCAATTATTTCTGTTGACGAATTTTTGATATCCAGATGGAAATGAATATTCTGCACCCCTCCATGTTGCGTGCCAAGTCATATATGATTTTGAGGTAATTTTGAAATTGAGAAATCCCTCTATACCCCCTCTAATGACCCGGCAATGATTTCTGTTAACAAATTATTGCTATTGAGATGGAAATGGATATTCTGTACCCCACCATGATGCGTGCCAAGTCTTATTTGATTTTTGAAGTCATTTCGAAAATGAAAAATCCCTCTATACCCCTCTAACGACCCGACAATGAGTTCTGTTGACGAATTATTGTTATTCAGATGATAATGGATATTCTGCACCCCACTATGTTGCGTGCCAAGTCATATTTGATTTTGAGGTAATTTTGAAAATGAAAAATCCCTCTATACCCTCTCTAACGACCCGACAATGATTTCTGTCGAAGAATGATTGTTATTCATATGGAAATAAATATTCTGCACCTCACCATGATGCGTGCCAAGTCATATTTGAATTTTGAAGTCATTTTGAAAATGAAAAATCCCTTTATACCCCCTCTAACGACCCGACAATGATTTCTGTTGACGAATTATTGTTATTCAGATAGAAATAGATATTCTGCACCCCACCATTATGTGTGCCAAGTCATATTAGATTTTTGAAGAAATTTTGAAAATGAAAAATCCCTCTATACCCCCTCCAACGACCCGTCAATGATTTCTGTTGACGAATTATTGTTATTCAGATGGAAATGGATATTCTGCACCCCACTATGATGCGTGCCAAGTCATATTTGATTTTGAGGTAAATTTGAAAATGAGAAATCCCTCTATACCCCCTCTGACGACCCGACAATGATTTCTGTTAACAAATTATTGTTATTGAGATGGAAATGGATATTCTGTACCCCACTATGATGCGTGCCAAGTCATATTGGATTTTTGAAAAAATATTGAGAATGAAAAATCCCTCTATACCCCCTCTAACGACCCGGCAATGATTTCTGTTGACGAATTTTTGTTATCCAGATGGAAATGAATATTCTGCACCCCACCATGTTGCGTGCCAAGTCATATTTGATTTTGAGGTAATTTTGAAAATGAGAAATCCCTCTATACCCCCTCTAATGACCCGACAATGATTTCTGTCGACGAATTATAGTTATTCAGATGGAAATAGATATTCTGCACCCCACTATGATGCGTGCCAAGTCATATTAGATTTTTGAAGAAATATTGAAAATGAGAAATCCCTCTATACCCCCTCCAACGACCCGTCAATTATTTCTGTAGACGAATTATTGTTATATAGATGGAAATGGATATTCTGCACCCCACCATGATGCGTGCCAAGTCATATTTGATTTTGAGGTAAATTTTAAAATGAAAAATCCCTCTATACCCCCTCTGACGACCCGACAATGATTTCTGTTTACAAATTATTGTTATTGAGATGGAAATGGATATTCTGTACCCCACCATGATGCGTGCCAAGTCATATTAGATTTTTGAAGAAATATTGAAAATGAGAAATCCCTCTATACCCCCTCCAACGACCCGTCAATTATTTCTGTTGACGAATTATTGTTATATAGATGGAAATGGATATTCTGCACCCCACCATGATGCGTGCCAAGTCATATTTGATTTTGAGGTAAATTTTAAAATGAAAAATCCCTCTATACCCCCTCCAACGACCCGTCAATGATTTCTGTTGACGAATTATTGTTATTCAGATGGAAATGGATATTCTGCACCCCACTATGATGCGTGCCAAGTCATATTTGATTTTGAGGTAAATTTGAAAATGAAAAATCCCTCTATACCCCCTCTGACGACCCGACAATGATTTCTGTTAACAAATTATTGTTATTGAGATGGAAATGGATATTCTGTACCCCACTATGATGCGTGCCAAGTCATATTGGATTTTTGAAAAAATATTGAGAATGAAAAATCCCTCTATACCCCCTCTAACGACCCGGCAATGATTTCTGTTGACGAATTTTTGTTATCCAGATGGAAATGAATATTCTGCATCCCACCATGTTGCGTGCCAAGTCATATTTGATTTTGAGGTAATTTTGAAAATGAGAAATCCCTCTATACCCCCTTTAATGACCCGACAATGATTTCTGTCGACGAATTATTGTTATTCAGATGGAAATAGATATTCTGCACCCCACCATGATGCGTGCCAAGTCATATTAGATTTTTGAAGAAATATTGAAAATGAGAAATCCCTCTATACCCCCTCCAACGACCCGTCAATTATTTCTGTAGACGAATTATTGTTATATAGATGGAAATGGATATTCTGCACCCCACCATGATGCGTGCCAAGTCATATTAGATTTTTGAAGAAATATTGAAAATGAGAAATCCCTCTATACCCGCTCCAACGACCCGTCAATTATTTCTGTTGACGAATTATTGTTATATAGATGGAAATGGATATTCTGCACCCCACCATGATGCGTGCCAAGTCATATTTGATTTTGAGGTAAATTTTAAAATGAAAAATCCCTCTATACCCCCTCTGACGACCCGACAATGATTTCTGTTAACAAATTATTGTTATTGAGATGGAAATGGATATTCCGTACCCCACTATGTTGCGTGCCAAGTCATATTTGAATTTTGAAGTCATTTTGAAAATGAAAAATCCCTCTATACTCCCTCTGACGACCCGACAATGATTTCTGTCGACGAATTATTGTTATTCAAATGGAATTGGATATTCTGTACCCCACCATGATGCGTGCCCAGTCATATTGGATTTTTGAAAAAATATTGAAAATGAAAATTCCCTCTATACCCCCTCTAACGACCCGGCAATGATTTCTGTTGACGAATTTTTGTTATCCAGATGGAAATGAATATTCTGCACCCCACTATGATGCGTGCCAAGTCATATTTGATTTTGAGGTAATTTTGAAAATGAAAAATCCCTCTATACCCCTCTGACGACCCGACAATGATTTCTGTTGACAAATTATTGATATTGAGATGGAAATGGATATTCTGTACCCCACCATAATGCGTGCCAAGTCATATTTGATTTTTGAAGTCATTTTGAAAATGAAAAATCCCTCTATACCCCCTCTAACGACCCGACAATGAGTTCTGTTCACGAATTATTGTTATTCAGATGATAATGAATATTCTGCACCCCACCATGTTGCGTGCCAAGTCATATTTGGTTTTGAGGTAATTTTGAAAATGAAAAATCCCTCTATACCCTCTCTAACGACCCGACAATGATTTCTGTCGAAGATTTATTGTTATTCATATGGAAATAAATATTCTGCACCTCACCATGATGCGTGCCAAGTCATATTTGATTTTTGAAGAAATATTGAAAATGAGAAATCCCTTTATACCCCCTCTGACGACCCGACAATGATTTCTGTTGACGAATTATTGTTATTCAGATGGCAATGGATATTCTGCACCCCACCATGATGCGTGCCAAGTCATATTGGATTTTTGAAGAAATATTGAAAATGAAAAATCCCTCTATACCCCCCTAACGACCCGACAATGATTTCTGTTGACAGATTATTGTTATTCAGATGGCAATGGATATTCTGCACCCCACCATGATGCGTGCCAAGTCATATATATTGGATTTTTGAAGAAATATTGAAAATGAAAAATCCCTCTATACCCCCTCTAACGACCCGACAATGATTTCTGTTGACGAATTATTGTTATTCAGATGGAAATGAATATTCTGCACCCCACCATGTTGCGTGCCAAGTCATATTTGATTTTGAGGTAATTTTGAAAATGAAAAATCCCTCTATACCCTCTCTAACGACCCGACAATGATTTCTGTCGACGAGTTATTGTTATTTAGATGGAAATGGATATTCTGCACCCCACCATAATGCGTGCCAAGTCATATTTGATTTTGAGGTAATTTTGAAAATGAAATATCCCTCTATACCCCCTCTGACGACCCGACAATGATTTCTGTTAACAAATTATTGCTATTGAGATGGAAATGGATATTCTGTACCCCACTATGATGCGTGCCAAGTCATATTTGATTTTTGAAGTCATTTTGAAAATGAAAAATCCTTCTATACTCCCTCTAACGACCCGACAATGATTTCTGTCGACGAATTATTGTTATTCAGATGGAAATAGATATTCTGCACCCCACCATGATGCGTGCAAAGTCATATTTGATTTAGAGGTAATTTTGAAAATGAAAAATCACTCTATACCCCCTCTAACGACCCGACAATGATTTCTGTTGACAAATTATTGTTATTCAGATGGCAATGGATATTCTGCACCCCACCATGATGCGTGCCAAGTCATATTAGATTTTTGAAGAAATTTTGAAAATGAAAAATCACTCTATACCCCCTCTAACGACCCGACAATGAGTTCTGTTGACGAATTATTGTTATTCAGATGATAATGGATATTCTGCACCCCACTATGTTGCGTGCCAAGTCATATTTGATTTTGAGGTAATTTTGAAAATGAAAAATCCCTCTATACCCTCTCTAACGACCCGACAATGATTTCTGTCGAAGAATGATTGTTATTCATATGGAAATAAATATTCTGCACCTCACCATGATGCGTGCCAAGTCATATTTGAATTTTGAAGTCATTTTGAAAATGAAAAATCCCTTTATACCCCCTCTAACGACCCGACAATGATTTCTGTTGACGAATTATTGTTATTCAGATAGAAATAGATATTCTGCACCCCACCATGATGTGTGCCAAGTCATATTGGATTTTTGAAGAAATATTGAAAATGAAAAATCCCTCTATACCCCCTCTAACGACCCGGCAATTATTTCTGTTGACGAATTTTTGTTATCCAGATGGAAATGAATATTCTGCACCCCACCATGTTGCGTGCCAAGTCATATATGATTTTGAGGTAATTTTGAAATTGAGAAATCCCTCTATACCCCCTCTAATGACCCGGCAATGATTTCTGTCGACGAATTATTGTTATTCAGATAGAAATAGATATTCTGCACCCCACCATTATGTGTGCCAAGTCATATTAGATTTTTGAAGAAATTTTGAAAATGAAAAATCCCTCTATACCCCCTCCAACGACCCGTCAATGATTTCTGTTGACGAATTATTGTTATTCAGATGGAAATGGATATTCTGCACCCCACTATGATGCGTGCCAAGTCATATTTGATTTTGAGGTAAATTTGAAAATGAAAAATCCCTCTATACCCCCTCTGACGACCCGACAATGATTTCTGTTAACAAATTATTGTTATTGAGATGGAAATGGATATTCTGTACCCCACTATGATGCGTGCCAAGTCATATTGGATTTTTGAAAAAATATTGAGAATGAAAAATCCCTCTATACCCCCTCTAACGACCCGGCAATGATTTCTGTTGACGAATTTTTGTTATCCAGATGGAAATGAATATTCTGCACCCCACCATGTTGCGTGCCAAGTCATATTTGATTTTGAGGTAATTTTGAAAATGAGAAATCCCTCTATACCCCCTCTAATGACCCGACAATGATTTCTGTCGACGAATTATAGTTATTCAGATGGAAATAGATATTCTGCACCCCACCATGATGCGTGCCAAGTCATATTTGATTTTGAGGTAAATTTTAAAATGAAAAATCCCTCTATACCCCCTCTGACGACCCGACAATGATTTCTGTTTACAAATTATTGTTATTGAGATGGAAATGGATATTCTGTACCCCACCATGATGCGTGCCAAGTCATATTAGATTTTTGAAGAAATATTGAAAATGAGAAATCCCTCTATACCCCCTCCAACGACCCGTCAATTATTTCTGTAGACGAATTATTGTTATATAGATGGAAATGGATATTCTGCACCCCACCATGATGCGTGCCAAGTCATATTTGATTTTGAGGTAAATTTTAAAATGAAAAATCCCTCTATACCCCCTCTGACGACCCGACAATGATTTCTGTTCACGAATTATTGTTATTGAGATGGAAATGGATATTCTGCACCCCACCATGATGCGTGCCAAGTCATATTTGATTTTGAGGTAAATTTTAAAATGAAAAATCCCTCTATACCCCCTCTAACGGCCCGACAATGATTTCTGTTGACAAATTATTGTTATTCAGATGGAAATGGATATTTTGCACCCCACCCTGATGCGTGCCAAGTCATATTGAATATTTGAAGAAATATTGAAAATGAAAAATCCCTCTATACCCCCTCTAACGACCCGACAATGATTTCTGTTGACAAATTATTGTTATTCAGATGGCAATGGATATTTTGCACCCCACCATGATGCGTGCCAAGTCATATTGGATTTTGAGGTAATTTTGAAAATGAAAAATCCCTCTATACCCCCTCTAACGGCCCGACAATGATTTCTGTTGACAAATTATTGTTATTCAGATGGCAATGGATATTTTGCACCCCACCATGATGCGTGCCAAGTCATATTGGATTTTTGAAGAAATATTGAAAATGAAAAATCCCTCTATACCCCCTCTGACGACCCGACAATGATTTCTGTTGACGAATTATTGTTATCCAGATGGAAATGAATATTCTGCACCCCACCATGTTGCGTGCCAAGTCATATTTGATTTTGAGGTAATTTTGAAAATGATAAATCCCTCTATACCCCCTCTAACGGCCCGACAATGATTTCTGTTGACAAATTATTGTTATTCAGATGGAAATGGATATTTTGCACCCCACCATGATGCGTGCCAAGTCATATTGAATTTTTGAAGAAATATTGAAAATGAAAAATCCCTCTATACCCCCTCTAACGACCCGACAATGATTTCTGTTGACAAATTATTTTTATTCAGATGGCAATGGATATTTTGCACCCCACCATGATGCGTGCCAAGTCATATTGGATTTTGAGGTAATTTTGAAAATGAAAAATCCCTCTATACCCCCTCTAACGGCCCGACAATGATTTCTGTTGACAAATTATTGTTATTCAGATGGCAATGGATATTTTGCACCCCACCATGATGCGTGCCAAGTCATATTGGATTTTTGAAAAAATATTGAAAATGAAAAATCCCTCTATACCCCCTCTAACGACTCGACAATGATTTCTGTTGACGAATTATCGTTATCCAGATGGTAATGAATATTCTGCACCCGACCATGTTGCGTGCCAAGTCTTATTAGATTTTTGAAGAAATTTTGAAAATGAAATATCCCTCTATACCCCTTCCAACGACCCGTCAATGATTTCTGTTGACGAATTATTGTTATTTAGATGGAAATGGATATTCTGCACCCCACCATGATGCGTGCCAAGTCATATTTGATTTTGAGGTAATTTTGAAAATGAAAAATCCCTCCATACCCACTCTGTCGACCCGACAATGATTTCTGTTAACAAATTATTGTTATTGAGATGGAAATGGATATTCTGTACCCCACTATGATGCGTGCCAAGTCATATTGGATTTTTGAGGAAATATTGAAAATGAAAAATTCCTCTATACACCTTCTAACGACCCGACAATGATTTCTGTTGACGAATTATTGTTATCCAGATGGAAATGAATATTCTGCACCCCACCATGTTGCGTGCCAAGTCATATTTGATTTTTAGGTAATTTTGAAAGTGAAAAATCCCTCTATACCCCCTCTAACGACCCGACAATGATTTCTGTCGACGAATTATTGTTATTCAGATGGAAATAGATATTCTGCACCCCACCATGATGCGTGCCAAGTCATATAAGATTTTGGAAGAAATATTGAAAATGAAAAATCCCTCTATACCCCCTCTGACGACCCGACAATGATTTCTGTTGACGAATTATTGTTATTCAGATGGACATGGATACTTTGCACACCACCATGATGCGTGCCAAGTCATATAAGATTTTTGAAGAAATTTTGAAAATGAAATATCCCTCTATACCCCCTCCAACGACCCGTCAATGATTTTTGTTGTCGAATCATTGTTATTCAGATGGAAATGGATATTCTGCACCCCACTATGATGCGTGCCAAGTCATATTTGATTTTGAGGTAATTTTGAAAATGAAAAATCCATCTATACCCCCTCTACCCGACAATGATTTCTGTTGACGAATTATTGTTATTCAGATGATAATGGATATTCTGCTCCCCACCATGATGCGTGCCAAGTCATATTGGATTTTTGAAGAAATATTGAAAATGAAAAATCCCTCTATACCCCCTCTAACGACCCGACAATGATTTCTGTTGACGAATTATTGTTATTCAGATGGAAATAGATATTCTGCACCCCACCATGATGCGTGCCAAGTCATATTGGATTTTTGAAGAAATATTGAAAATGAAAAATCCCCCTCTGTACCCCCTCTGACGACCCGACAATGATTTCTGTTAACAAATTATTGTTATTGAGATGGAAATGGATATTCTGTACCCCACTATGTTGCGTGCCAAGTCATATTTGATTTTGAGGTAATTTTGAAAATGAAAAATCCCTCTATACCCCCTCTAACGGCCCGACAATGATTTCTGTTGACGAATTATTGTTATTCAGATGGAAATAGATATTCTGCACCCCACCATGATGCGTGCCAAGTCATATTGGATTTTTGAAGAAATATTGAAAATGAAAAATCCCCCTCTGTACCCCCTCTGACGACCCGACAATGATTTCTGTTAACAAATTATTGTTATTGAGATGGAAATGGATATTCTGTACCCCACTATGATGCGTGCCTAGTCATATTTGATTTTTGAAGTCATTTTGAAAATGAAAAATCCTTCTATACCCCCTCTGACGACCCGACAATGATTTCTGTTGACGAATTATTGTTATTTAGATGGAAATGTATATTCTGCACCCCACCATGATGCGTGCCAAGTCATATTTGATTTTGAGGTAATTTTGAAAATGAAAAATCCCTCTATACCCCCTCTGACGACCCGACAATGATTTATGTTAACAAATTATTTTTATTGAGATGGAAATGGATATTCTGTACCCCTCTATGACGCGTGCCAAGTCATATTGGATTTTTGAAGAAATATTGAAAATGAAAAATCCCTCTATACCCCGTCTGACGACCCGACAATGATTTCTGTTGACGAATTATTGTTATCCAGATGGAAATGAATATTCTGCACCCCACCATGTTGCGTGCCAAGTCATATTTGATTTTGAGGTAATTTTGAAAATGAAAAATCCCTCTAGACCCCCTCTAACGGCCCGACAATGATTTCTGTTGACAAATTATTGTTATTCAGATGGAAATGTATATTTTGCATCCCACCATGATGCGTGCCAAGTCATATTGGATTTTTGAAGAATTATTGAAAATGAAAAATCCCTCTATACCCCCTCTAACGACCCGACAATGATTTCTGTTGACAAATTATTGTTATTCAGATGGAAATGGATATTCTGCACCCCACCATGATGCGTGCCAAGTCATATTAGATTTTTGAGGTAATTTTGAAAATAAAAATCCCTCTATACCCCCTCTGACGACCCAACAATGATTTCTGATGACAAATTATTGTTATTGAGATGGAAATGGATATTCTGTACCCCATTATGATGCGTGCCAAGTCATATTTGTATTTTGAAGTCATTTTGAAAATGAGAAATCCCTCTATACACCCTCTAACGACCCGACAATGAGTTCTGTTGACGAATTATTGTTATTCAGATAATAATGGATATTCTGCATCCCACCATGATGCGTGCTAAGTCATATTAGATTTTTGAAGAAATATTGAAAATGAAAAATCCCTCTATACCCCCTCTAACCGACCCGACAATGATTTCTGTTGACGAATTATTGTTATTCAGATGGAAATTAATATTCTGCACTCCACCATGTTGCGTGCCAAGTCATATTTGATTTTGAGGTAATTTTGAAAATGAAAAATCCCTCTATACCCCCTCTAACGGCCCGACAATGATTTCTGTTGACAAATTATTGTTATTCAGATGGCAATGGATATTTTGCACCCCACCATGATGCGTGTCAAGACATATTAGATTTTTGAAGAAATTTTGAAAATGAAAAATCCCTCTATACCCCCTCCAACGACCCGTCAATGATTTCTGTTGACGAATTATTGTTATTCAGATGGAAATGGATATTCTGCACCCCACCATGATGCGTGTCAAGTCATATTGGATTTTTGAAGAAATATTGAAAATGAAAAATCCCTCTATACCCACTCTAACGACCCGACAATGATTTCTGTTGACGAATTATCGTTATCCAGATGGTAATGAATATTCTGCACCCGACCATGTTGCGTGCCAAGTCTTATTAGATTTTTGAAGAAATTTTGAAAATGAAAAATCCCTCTATACCCCCTCTGACGACCCGACAAAGATATCTGTTGACGAATTATTGTTATTTAGATGGAAATGGATATTCTGCACCCCTCCATGATGCGTGCCAAGTCATATTTGATTTTGAGGTAATTTTGAAAATGAAAAATCCCTCTATACCCCCTCTGACGACCCGACAATGATTTCTGTTAACAAATTATTGTTATTGAGATGGAAATGGATATTCTGTACCCCACTATGACGCGTGCCAAGTCATATTTGATTTTTGAAGTCATTTTGAAAATGAAAAATCCCTCTATACCCCATCTGACGACCCGACAATGATTTCTGTCGACGAATTATTGTTATTCAGATGGAAATGGATATTCTGCAACCCACCATGATGCGTGCCAAGTCATATTGGATTTTTGAAGAAATATTGAAAATGAAAAATCCCTCTATACACCCTCTAACGACCCGACAATGATTTCTGTTGACGAATTATTGTTATCCAGATGGAAATGAATATTCTGCACCCCACCATGTTGTGTGCCAAGTCATATTTGATTTTGAGGTAATTTTGAAAATGAAAAATCCCTCTATACCCCCTCTAACGGCCCGACAATGATTTCTGTTGACAAATTATTGTTATTCAGATGGAAATGGATATTTTGCACCCCACCATGATGCGTGCCAAGTCATATTGGATTTTTGAAGAAATATTGAAAATGAAAAATCCCTCTATACCCCCTCTAACGACCCGACAATAATTTCAGGTGACAAATTATTGTTGTTCAGATGGAAATGGATATTCTGCACCCCACCATGATGCTTGCCAAGTCATATTAGATTTTAAAGAAATTTTGAAAATGAAAAATCCCTCTATACCCCCTCCAACGACCCGTCAATGATTTCTGTTGACGAATTATTGTTATTCAGATGGGAATGGATATTCTGCACCCCACTATGATGCGTGCCAAGTCATATTTGATTTTGAGGTAATTTTGAAAATGAAAAATCCCTCTATACCCCCTCTGATGACCCGACAATGATTTCTGTTGAAAAATTATTGCTATTGAGATGGAAATGGATATTCTGTACCCTACCATGATGCGTGCCAAGTCATATTAGAATATTGAAGAAATTTTGAAAATGAAAAATCCCTCTATACCCCCTCCAACGACCCGTCAATGATTTCTGTTGACGAATTATTGTTATTCAGATGGAAATGAATATTCTGCACCCCACCATGTTGCGTGCCAAGTCATATTTGATTTTGAGGTAATTTTGAAAATGAAAAATCCCTCCATACCCCCTCTGACGACCCGACAATGATTTCTGTTAACAAATTATTGTTATTGAGATGGAAATGGATATTCCGTACCCAACTATGATGCGTGCCAAGTCATATTTGATTTTTGAAGTCATTTTGAAAATGAAAAATCCCTCTATACCCCCTCTGACGACCCGACAATGATTTCTGTTAACAAATTATTGTTATTGAGATGGAAATGGATATTCTGTACCCCACTATGATGCGTGCCAAGTCATATTTGATTTTTGAAGTCATTTTGAAAATGAAAAATCCCTCTATACCACCTCTGACGACCCGACAATGATTTCTGTTGACGAATTATTGTTATTTAGATGAAAATGGATATTCTGCACCCCACCATGATGCGTGCCAAGTCATATTGGATTTTTGAAGAAATATTGAAAATGAAAAGTCCCTCTATACCCCCTCTAACGACCCGACAATGATTTCTGTTGACGAAATATTGTTATTCAGATGGAAATAGATATTTTGCACCCCACCATGATGCGTGCCAAGTCATATTGGATTTTTGAAGAAATATTGAAAATGAAAAATCCCCCTCTGTACCCCCTCTGACGACCCGACAATGATTTCTGTTAACAAATTATTGTTATTGAGATGGAAATGGATATTCTGTACCCCTCTATGACGCGTGCCAAGTCATATTGGATTTTTGAAGAAATATTGAAAATGAAAAATCCCTCTATACCCCCTCTGACGACCCGACAATGATTTCTGTTGACGAATTATTGTTATCCAGATGGAAATGAATATTCAGCACCCCACCATGTTGCGTGCCTAGTCATATTTGATTTTGAGGTAATTTTGAAAATGAAATATCCCTCTATACCCCCTCTAATGACCCGACAATGATTTCTGTCGACGAATTATTGTTATTCAGATGGAAATAGATATTCTGCACCCCACCATGATGCGTGCCAAGTCATATTAGATTTTTGAAGAAATATTGAAAATGAGAAATCCCTCTATACCCCCTCCAACGACCCGTCAATTATTTCTGTTGACGAATTATTGTTATATAGATGGAAATGGATATTCTGCACCCCACCATGATGCGTGCCAAGTCCCTCTATACCCCCTCTAACGACCCGACAATGATTTCTGTTAACAAATTATTGTTATTGAGATGGAAATGGATATTCCGTACCCCACTATGATACGTGCCAAGTCATATTTGAATTTTGAAGTCATTTTGAAAATGAAAAATCCCTCTATACTCCCTCTGACGACCCGACAATGATTTCTGTCGACGAATTATTGTTATTCAGATGGAAATGGATATTCTGTACCCCACCATGATGCGTGCCCAGTCATATTGGATTTTTGAAAAAATATTGAAAATGAAAAATCCCTCTATACCCCCTCTAACGACCCGGCAATGATTTCTGTTGACGAATTTTTGTTATCCAGATGGAAATGAATATTCTGCACCCCACTATGATGCGTGTCAAGTCATATTTGATTTTGAGGTAATTTTGAAAATGAAAAATCCCTCTATACCCCTCTGACGACCCGACAATGATTTCTGTTGACAAATTATTGATATTGAGATGGAAATGGATATTCTGTACCCCACCATGATGCGTGCCAAGTCATATTTGATTTTTGAAGTCATTTTGAAAATGAAAAATCCCTCTATACCCCCTCTAACGACCCCACAATGAGTTCTGTTCACGAATTATTGTTATTCATTTGATAATGGATATTCTGCACCCCACCATGTTGCGTGCCAAGTCATATTTGATTTTGAGGTAATTTTGAAAATGAAAAATCCCTCTATACCCTCTCTAACGACCCGACAATGATTTCTGTCGAAGATTTATTGTTATTCATATGGAAATAAATATTCTGCACCTCACCATGATGCGTGCCAAGTCATATTTGATTTTTGAAGAAATATTGAAAATGAGAAATCCCTCTATACCCCCTCTGACGACCCGACAATGATTTCTGTTGACGAATTATTGTTATTCAGATGGCAATGGATATTCTGCACCCCACCATGATGCGTGCCAAGTCATATTGGATTTTTGAAGAAATATTGAAAATGAAAAATCCCTCTATACCCCCCTAACGACCCGACAATGATTTCTGTTGACAGATTATTGTTATTCAGATGGCAATGGATATTCTGCACCCCACCATGTTGCGTGCCAAGTCATATTTGATTTTGAAGAAATTTTGAAAATGAAATATCCCTCTATACCCCTTCCAACGACCCGTCAATGATTTCTGTTGACGAATTATTGTTATTTAGATGGAAATGGATATTCTGCACCCCACCATGATGCGTGCCAAGTCATATTTGATTTTGAGGTAATTTTGAAAATGAAAAATCCCTCCATACCCACTCTGTCGACCCGACAATGATTTCTGTTAACAAATTATTGTTATTGAGATGGAAATGGATATTCTGTACCCCACTATGATGCGTGCCAAGTCATATTGGATTTTTGAGGAAATATTGAAAATGAAAAATTCCTCTATACACCTTCTAACGACCCGACAATGATTTCTGTTGACGAATTATTGTTATCCAGATGGAAATGAATATTCTGCACCCCACCATGTTGCGTGCCAAGTCATATTTGATTTTTAGGTAATTTTGAAAGTGAAAAATCCCTCTATACCCCCTCTAACGACCCGACAATGATTTCTGTCGACGAATTATTGTTATTCAGATGGAAATAGATATTCTGCACCCCACCATGATGCGTGCCAAGTCATATAAGATTTTGGAAGAAATATTGAAAATGAAAAATCCCTCTATACCCCCTCTGACGACCCGACAATGATTTCTGTTGACGAATTATTGTTATTCAGATGGACATGGATACTTTGCACACCACCATGATGCGTGCCAAGTCATATAAGATTTTTGAAGAAATTTTGAAAATGAAATATCCCTCTATACCCCCTCCAACGACCCGTCAATGATTTTTGTTGTCGAATCATTGTTATTCAGATGGAAATGGATATTCTGCACCCCACTATGATGCGTGCCAAGTCATATTTGATTTTGAGGTAATTTTGAAAATGAAAAATCCATCTATACCCCCTCTACCCGACAATGATTTCTGTTGACGAATTATTGTTATTCAGATGATAATGGATATTCTGCTCCCCACCATGATGCGTGCCAAGTCATATTGGATTTTTGAAGAAATATTGAAAATGAAAAATCCCTCTATACCCCCTCTAACGACCCGACAATGATTTCTGTTGACGAATTATTGTTATTCAGATGGAAATAGATATTCTGCACCCCACCATGATGCGTGCCAAGTCATATTGGATTTTTGAAGAAATATTGAAAATGAAAAATCCCCCTCTGTACCCCCTCTGACGACCCGACAATGATTTCTGTTAACAAATTATTGTTATTGAGATGGAAATGGATATTCTGTACCCCACTATGTTGCGTGCCAAGTCATATTTGATTTTGAGGTAATTTTGAAAATGAAAAATCCCTCTATACCCCCTCTAACGGCCCGACAATGATTTCTGTTGACGAATTATTGTTATTCAGATGGAAATAGATATTCTGCACCCCACCATGATGCGTGCCAAGTCATATTGGATTTTTGAAGAAATATTGAAAATGAAAAATCCCCCTCTGTACCCCCTCTGACGACCCGACAATGATTTCTGTTAACAAATTATTGTTATTGAGATGGAAATGGATATTCTGTACCCCACTATGATGCGTGCCTAGTCATATTTGATTTTTGAAGTCATTTTGAAAATGAAAAATCCTTCTATACCCCCTCTGACGACCCGACAATGATTTCTGTTGACGAATTATTGTTATTTAGATGGAAATGTATATTCTGCACCCCACCATGATGCGTGCCAAGTCATATTTGATTTTGAGGTAATTTTGAAAATGAAAAATCCCTCTATACCCCCTCTGACGACCCGACAATGATTTATGTTAACAAATTATTTTTATTGAGATGGAAATGGATATTCTGTACCCCTCTATGACGCGTGCCAAGTCATATTGGATTTTTGAAGAAATATTGAAAATGAAAAATCCCTCTATACCCCGTCTGACGACCCGACAATGATTTCTGTTGACGAATTATTGTTATCCAGATGGAAATGAATATTCTGCACCCCACCATGTTGCGTGCCAAGTCATATTTGATTTTGAGGTAATTTTGAAAATGAAAAATCCCTCTAGACCCCCTCTAACGGCCCGACAATGATTTCTGTTGACAAATTATTGTTATTCAGATGGAAATGTATATTTTGCATCCCACCATGATGCGTGCCAAGTCATATTGGATTTTTGAAGAATTATTGAAAATGAAAAATCCCTCTATACCCCCTCTAACGACCCGACAATGATTTCTGTTGACAAATTATTGTTATTCAGATGGAAATGGATATTCTGCACCCCACCATGATGCGTGCCAAGTCATATTAGATTTTTGAGGTAATTTTGAAAATAAAAATCCCTCTATACCCCCTCTGACGACCCAACAATGATTTCTGATGACAAATTATTGTTATTGAGATGGAAATGGATATTCTGTACCCCATTATGATGCGTGCCAAGTCATATTTGTATTTTGAAGTCATTTTGAAAATGAGAAATCCCTCTATACACCCTCTAACGACCCGACAATGAGTTCTGTTGACGAATTATTGTTATTCAGATAATAATGGATATTCTGCATCCCACCATGATGCGTGCTAAGTCATATTAGATTTTTGAAGAAATATTGAAAATGAAAAATCCCTCTATACCCCCTCTAACCGACCCGACAATGATTTCTGTTGACGAATTATTGTTATTCAGATGGAAATTAATATTCTGCACTCCACCATGTTGCGTGCCAAGTCATATTTGATTTTGAGGTAATTTTGAAAATGAAAAATCCCTCTATACCCCCTCTAACGGCCCGACAATGATTTCTGTTGACAAATTATTGTTATTCAGATGGCAATGGATATTTTGCACCCCACCATGATGCGTGTCAAGACATATTAGATTTTTGAAGAAATTTTGAAAATGAAAAATCCCTCTATACCCCCTCCAACGACCCGTCAATGATTTCTGTTGACGAATTATTGTTATTCAGATGGAAATGGATATTCTGCACCCCACCATGATGCGTGTCAAGTCATATTGGATTTTTGAAGAAATATTGAAAATGAAAAATCCCTCTATACCCACTCTAACGACCCGACAATGATTTCTGTTGACGAATTATCGTTATCCAGATGGTAATGAATATTCTGCACCCGACCATGTTGCGTGCCAAGTCTTATTAGATTTTTGAAGAAATTTTGAAAATGAAAAATCCCTCTATACCCCCTCTGACGACCCGACAAAGATATCTGTTGACGAATTATTGTTATTTAGATGGAAATGGATATTCTGCACCCCTCCATGATGCGTGCCAAGTCATATTTGATTTTGAGGTAATTTTGAAAATGAAAAATCCCTCTATACCCCCTCTGACGACCCGACAATGATTTCTGTTAACAAATTATTGTTATTGAGATGGAAATGGATATTCTGTACCCCACTATGACGCGTGCCAAGTCATATTTGATTTTTGAAGTCATTTTGAAAATGAAAAATCCCTCTATACCCCATCTGACGACCCGACAATGATTTCTGTCGACGAATTATTGTTATTCAGATGGAAATGGATATTCTGCAACCCACCATGATGCGTGCCAAGTCATATTGGATTTTTGAAGAAATATTGAAAATGAAAAATCCCTCTATACACCCTCTAACGACCCGACAATGATTTCTGTTGACGAATTATTGTTATCCAGATGGAAATGAATATTCTGCACCCCACCATGTTGTGTGCCAAGTCATATTTGATTTTGAGGTAATTTTGAAAATGAAAAATCCCTCTATACCCCCTCTAACGGCCCGACAATGATTTCTGTTGACAAATTATTGTTATTCAGATGGAAATGGATATTTTGCACCCCACCATGATGCGTGCCAAGTCATATTGGATTTTTGAAGAAATATTGAAAATGAAAAATCCCTCTATACCCCCTCTAACGACCCGACAATAATTTCAGGTGACAAATTATTGTTGTTCAGATGGAGATGGATATTCTGCACCCCACCATGATGCTTGCCAAGTCATATTAGATTTTAAAGAAATTTTGAAAATGAAAAATCCCTCTATACCCCCTCCAACGACCCGTCAATGATTTCTGTTGACGAATTATTGTTATTCAGATGGGAATGGATATTCTGCACCCCACTATGATGCGTGCCAAGTCATATTTGATTTTGAGGTAATTTTGAAAATGAAAAATCCCTCTATACCCCCTCTGATGACCCGACAATGATTTCTGTTGAAAAATTATTGCTATTGAGATGGAAATGGATATTCTGTACCCTACCATGATGCGTGCCAAGTCATATTAGAATATTGAAGAAATTTTGAAAATGAAAAATCCCTCTATACCCCCTCCAACGACCCGTCAATGATTTCTGTTGACGAATTATTGTTATTCAGATGGAAATGAATATTCTGCACCCCACCATGTTGCGTGCCAAGTCATATTTGATTTTGAGGTAATTTTGAAAATGAAAAATCCCTCCATACCCCCTCTGACGACCCGACAATGATTTCTGTTAACAAATTATTGTTATTGAGATGGAAATGGATATTCCGTACCCAACTATGATGCGTGCCAAGTCATATTTGATTTTTGAAGTCATTTTGAAAATGAAAAATCCCTCTATACCCCCTCTGACGACCCGACAATGATTTCTGTTAACAAATTATTGTTATTGAGATGGAAATGGATATTCTGTACCCCACTATGATGCGTGCCAAGTCATATTTGATTTTTGAAGTCATTTTGAAAATGAAAAATCCCTCTATACCACCTCTGACGACCCGACAATGATTTCTGTTGACGAATTATTGTTATTTAGATGAAAATGGATATTCTGCACCCCACCATGATGCGTGCCAAGTCATATTGGATTTTTGAAGAAATATTGAAAATGAAAAGTCCCTCTATACCCCCTCTAACGACCCGACAATGATTTCTGTTGACGAAATATTGTTATTCAGATGGAAATAGATATTTTGCACCCCACCATGATGCGTGCCAAGTCATATTGGATTTTTGAAGAAATATTGAAAATGAAAAATCCCCCTCTGTACCCCCTCTGACGACCCGACAATGATTTCTGTTAACAAATTATTGTTATTGAGATGGAAATGGATATTCTGTACCCCTCTATGACGCGTGCCAAGTCATATTGGATTTTTGAAGAAATATTGAAAATGAAAAATCCCTCTATACCCCCTCTGACGACCCGACAATGATTTCTGTTGACGAATTATTGTTATCCAGATGGAAATGAATATTCAGCACCCCACCATGTTGCGTGCCTAGTCATATTTGATTTTGAGGTAATTTTGAAAATGAAATATCCCTCTATACCCCCTCTAATGACCCGACAATGATTTCTGTCGACGAATTATTGTTATTCAGATGGAAATAGATATTCTGCACCCCACCATGATGCGTGCCAAGTCATATTAGATTTTTGAAGAAATATTGAAAATGAGAAATCCCTCTATACCCCCTCCAACGACCCGTCAATTATTTCTGTTGACGAATTATTGTTATATAGATGGAAATGGATATTCGGCACCCCACCATGATGCGTGCCAAGTCCCTCTATACCCCCTCTAACGACCCGACAATGATTTCTGTTAACAAATTATTGTTATTGAGATGGAAATGGATATTCCGTACCCCACTATGATACGTGCCAAGTCATATTTGAATTTTGAAGTCATTTTGAAAATGAAAAATCCCTCTATACTCCCTCTGACGACCCGACAATGATTTCTGTCGACGAATTATTGTTATTCAGATGGAAATGGATATTCTGTACCCCACCATGATGCGTGCCCAGTCATATTGGATTTTTGAAAAAATATTGAAAATGAAAAATCCCTCTATACCCCCTCTAACGACCCGGCAATGATTTCTGTTGACGAATTTTTGTTATCCAGATGGAAATGAATATTCTGCACCCCACTATGATGCGTGTCAAGTCATATTTGATTTTGAGGTAATTTTGAAAATGAAAAATCCCTCTATACCCCTCTGACGACCCGACAATGATTTCTGTTGACAAATTATTGATATTGAGATGGAAATGGATATTCTGTACCCCACCATGATGCGTGCCAAGTCATATTTGATTTTTGAAGTCATTTTGAAAATGAAAAATCCCTCTATACCCCCTCTAACGACCCCACAATGAGTTCTGTTCACGAATTATTGTTATTCATTTGATAATGGATATTCTGCACCCCACCATGTTGCGTGCCAAGTCATATTTGATTTTGAGGTAATTTTGAAAATGAAAAATCCCTCTATACCCTCTCTAACGACCCGACAATGATTTCTGTCGAAGATTTATTGTTATTCATATGGAAATAAATATTCTGCACCTCACCATGATGCGTGCCAAGTCATATTTGATTTTTGAAGAAATATTGAAAATGAGAAATCCCTCTATACCCCCTCTGACGACCCGACAATGATTTCTGTTGACGAATTATTGTTATTCAGATGGCAATGGATATTCTGCACCCCACCATGATGCGTGCCAAGTCATATTGGATTTTTGAAGAAATATTGAAAATGAAAAATCCCTCTATACCCCCCTAACGACCCGACAATGATTTCTGTTGACAGATTATTGTTATTCAGATGGCAATGGATATTCTGCACCCCACCATGTTGCGTGCCAAGTCATATTTGATTTTGAGGTAATTTTGAAAATGAAAAATCCCTCTATACCCCCTCTAACGGCCCGACAATGATTTCTGTTGACGAATTATTGTTATTCAGATGGAAATAGATATTTTGCACCCCACCATGATGCGTGCCAAGTCATATTGGATTTTTGAAGAAATATTGAAAATGAAAAATCCCCCTCTGTACCCCCTCTGACGACCCGACAATGATTTCTGTTAACAAATTATTGTTATTGAGATGGAAATGGATATTCTGTACCCCTCTATGACGCGTGCCAAGTCATATTGGATTTTTGAAGAAATATTGAAAATGAAAAATCCCTCTATACCCCCTCTGACGACCCGACAATGATTTCTGTTGACGAATTATTGTTATCCAGATGGAAATGAATATTCAGCACCCCACCATGTTGCGTGCCTAGTCATATTTGATTTTGAGGTAATTTTGAAAATGAAAAATCCCTCTATACCCCCTCTAATGACCCGACAATGATTTCTGTCGACGAATTATTGTTATTCAGATGGAAATAGATATTCTGCACCCCACCATGATGCGTGCCAAGTCATATTAGATTTTTGAAGAAATATTGAAAATGAGAAATCCCTCTATACCCCCTCCAACGACCCGTCAATTATTTCTGTTGACGAATTATTGTTATATAGATGGAAATGGATATTCTGCACCCCACCATGATGCGTGCCAAGTCATATTTGATTTTGAGGTAAATTTTAAAATGAAAAATCCCTCTATACCCCCTCTGACGACCCGTCAATGATTTCTGTTTACAAATTATTGTTATTGAGATGGAAATGGATATTCTGTACCCCACCATGATGCGTGCCAAGTCATATTAGATTTTTGAAGAAATATTGAAAATGAGAAATCCCTCTATACCCCCTCCAACGACCCGTCAATTATTTCTGTTGACGAATTATTGTTATATAGATGGAAATGGATATTCTGCACCCCACCATGATGCGTGCCAAGTCATATTTGATTTTGAGGTAAATTTTAAAATGAAAAATCCCTCTATACCCCCTCTAACGACCCGACAATGATTTCTGTTAACAAATTATTGTTATTGAGATGGAAATGGATATTCCGTACCCCACTATGATACGTGCCAAGTCATATTTGAATTTTGAAGTCATTTTGAAAATGAAAAATCCCTCTATACTCCCTCTGACTACCCGACAATGATTTCTGTCGACGAATTATTGTTATTCAGATGGAAATGGATATTCTGTACCCCACCATGATGCGTGCCCAGTCATATTGGATTTTTGAAAAAATATTGAAAATGAAAAATCCCTCTATACCCCCTCTAACGACCCGGCAATGATTTCTGTTGACGAATTTTTGTTATCCAGATGGAAATGAATATTCTGCACCCCACTATGATGCGTGCCAAGTCATATTTGATTTTGAGGTAATTTTGAAAATGAAAAATCCCTCTATACCCCTCTGACGACCCGACAATGATTTCTGTTGACAAATTATTGATATTGAGATGGAAATGGATATTCTGTACCCCACCATGATGCGTGCCAAGTCATATTTGATTTTTGAAGTCATTTTGAAAATGAAAAATCCCTCTATACCCCCTCTAACGACCCCACAATGAGTTCTGTTCACGAATTATTGTTATTCATTTGATAATGGATATTCTGCACCCCACCATGTTGCGTGCCAAGTCATATTTGATTTTGAGGTAATTTTGAAAATGAAAAATCCCTCTATACCCTCTCTAACGACCCGACAATGATTTCTGTCGAAGATTTATTGTTATTCATATGGAAATAAATATTCTGCACCTCACCATAATGCGTGCCAAGTCATATTTGATTTTTGAAGAAATATTGAAAATGAGAAATCCCTCTATACCCCCTCTGACGACCCGACAATGATTTCTGTTGACGAATTATTGTTATTCAGATGGCAATGGATATTCTGCACCCCACCATGATGCGTGCCAAGTCATATTGGATTTTTGAAGAAATATTGAAAATGAAAAATCCCTCTATACCCCCCTAACGACCCGACAATGATTTCTGTTGACAGATTATTGTTATTCTGATGGCAATGGATATTCTGCACCCCACCATGATGCGTGCCAAGTCATATTGGATTTTTGAAGAAATATTGAAAATGAAAAATCCCTCTATACCCCCTCTAACGACCCGACAATGATTTCTGTTGACGAATTATTGTTATTCAGATGGAAATGAATATTCTGCACCCCACCATGTAGCGTGCCAAGTCATATTTGATTTTGAGGTAATTTTGAAAATGAAAAATCCCTCTATACCCTCTCTAACGACCCGACAATGATTTCTGTCGACGAATTATTGTTATTTAGATGGAAATGAATATTCTGCACCCCACCATAATGCGTGCCAAGTCATATTTGATTTTGAGGTAATTTTGAAAATGAAATATCCCTCTATACCCCCTCTGACGACCCGACAATGATTTCTGTTAACAAATTATTGCTATTGAGATGGAAATGGATATTCTGTACCCCACTATGATGCGTGCCAAGTCATATTTGATTTTTGAAGTCATTTTGAAAATGAAAAATCCTACTATACTCCCTCTAACGACCCGACAATGATTTCTGTCGACGAATTATTGTTATTCAGATGGAAATAGATATTCTGCATTCCACCATGATGCGTGCAAAGTCATATTTGATTTAGAGGTAATTTTGAAAATGAAAAATCCCTCTATACCCCCTCCAACGACCCGTCAATGATTTCTGTTGATGAATTATTGTTATTCAGATGAAAATGGATATTCTACACCCCACTATGATGCGTGCCAAGTCATATTTGATTTTGAGGTAATTTTGAAAATGAAAAATCCCTCTATAACCCCTCTGACGACCCGACAATGATTTCTGGTGACGAATTATTGATATTGAGATGGAAATGGATATTCTGTACCCCACCATGATGCGTGCCAAGTCTTATTTGATTTTTGAAGTCATTTCGAAAATGAAAAATCCCTCTATACCCCTGTAACGACCCGACAATGAGTTCTGTTGACGAATTATTGTTATTCAGATGATAATGGATATTCTGCACCCCACTATGTTGCGTGCCAAGTCATATTTGATTTTGAGGTAATTTTGAAAATGAAAAATCCCTCTATACCCTCTCTAACGACCCGACAATGATTTCTGTCGAAGAATTATTGTTATTCATATGGAAATAAATATTCTGCACCTCACCATGATGCGTGCCAAGTCATGTTTGAATTTTGAAGTCATTTTGAAAATGAAAAATCCCTTTATACCCCCTCTAACGACCCGACAATGATTTCTGTTGACGAATTATTGTTATTCAGATAGAAATAGATATTCTGCACCCCTCCATGATGTGTGCCAAGTCATATTGGATTTTTGAAAAAATATTGAAAATGAAAAATCCCTCTATACCCCCTCTAACGACCCGGCAATGATTTCTGTTGACGAATTTTTGTTATCCAGATGGAAATGAATATTCTGCACCCCACCATGTTGCGTGCCAAGTCATATATGATTTTGAGGTAATTTTGAAATTGAGAAATCCCTCTATACCCCCTCTAATGACCCGGCAATGATTTCTGTCGACGAATTATTGTTATTCAGATAGAAATAGATATTCTGCACCCCACCATTATGTGTGCCAAGTCATATTAGATTTTTGAAGAAATTTTGAAAATGAAAAATCCCTCTATACCCCCTCCAACGACCCGTCAATGATTTCTGTTGACGAATTATTGTTATTCAGATGGAAATGGATATTCTGCACCCCACTGTGATGCGTGCCAAGTCATATTTGATTTTGAGGTAAATTTGAAAATGAAAAATCCCTCTATACCCCCTCTGACGACCCGACAATGATTTCTGTTAACAAATTATTGTTATTGAGATGGAAATGGATATTCCGTACCCCACTATGATGCGTGCCAAGTCATATTTGAATTTTGAAGTCATTTTGAAAATGAAAAATCCCTCTATACTCCCTCTGACGACCCGACAATGATTTCTGTCGACGAATTATTGTTATTCAGATGGAAATGGATATTCTGTACCCCACCATGATGCGTGCCCAGTCATATTGGATTTTTGAAAAAATATTGAAAATGAAAAATCCCTCTATACCCCCTCTAACGACCCGGCAATGATTTCTGTTGACGAATTTTTGTTATCCAGATGGAAATGAATATTCTGCACCCCACTATGATGCGTGCCAAGTCATATTTGATTTTGATGTAATTTTGAAAATGAAAAATCCCTCTATACCCCTCTGACGACCCGACAATGATTTCTGTTGACAAATTATTGATATTGAGATGGAAATGGATATTCTGTACCCCACCATGATGCGTGCCAAGTCATATTTGATTTTTGAAGTCATTTTGAAAATGAAAAATCCCTCTATACCCCCTCTAACGACCCGACAATGAGTTCTGTTCACGAATTATTGTTATTCAGATGATAATGGATATTCTGCACCCCACCATGTTGCGTGCCAAGTCATATTTGATTTTGAGGTAATTTTGAAAATGAAAAATCCCTCTATACCCTCTCTATCGACCCGACAATGATTTCTGTCGAAGATTTATTGTTATTCATATGGAAATAAATATTCTGCACCTCACCATGATGCGTGCCAAGTCATATTTGATTTTTGAAGAAATATTGAAAATGAGAAATCCCTCTATACCCCCTCTGACGACACGACAATGATTTCTGTTGACGAATTATTGTTATTCAGATGGCAATGGATATTCTGCACCCCACCATGATGCGTGCCAAGTCATATTTGATTTTGAGGTAAATTTTAAAATGAAAAATCCCTCTATACCCCCTCTGACGACCCGACAATGATTTCTGTTTACAAATTATTGTTATTGAGATGGAAATGGATATTCTGTACCCCACCATGATGCGTGCCAAGTCATATTAGATTTTTGAAGAAATATTGAAAATGAGAAATCCCTCTATACCCCCTCCAACGACCCGTCAATTATTTCTGTTGACGAATTATTGTTATATAGATGGAAATGGATATTCTGCACCCCACCATGATGCGTGCCAAGTCATATTTGATTTTGAGGTAAATTTTAAAATGAAAAATCCCTCTATACCCCCTCTAACGGCCCGACAATGATTTCTGTTGACAAATTATTGTTATTCAGATGGAAATGGATATTTTGCACCCCACCATGATGCGTGCCAAGTCATATTGAATTTTTGAAGAAATATTGAAAATGAAAAATCCCTCTATACCCCCTCTAACGACCCGACAATGATTTCTGTTGACAAATTATTGTTATTCAGATGGCAATGGATATTTTGCACCCCACCATGATGCGTGCCAAGTCATATTGGATTTTGAGGTAATTTTGAAAATGAAAAATCCCTCTATACCCCCTCTAACGGCCCGACAATGATTTCTGTTGACAAATTATTGTTATTCAGATGGCAATGGATATTTTGCACCCCACCATGATGCGTGCCAAGTCATATTGGATTTTTGAAGAAATATTGAAAATGAAAAATCCCTCTATACCCCCTCTGACGACCCGACAATGATTTCTGTTGACGAATTATTGTTATCCAGATGGAAATGAATATTCTGCACCCCACCATGTTGCGTGCCAAGTCATATTTGATTTTGAGGTAATTTTGAAAATGAAAAATCCCCCTCTATTTCCCCTCTGACGACCCGACAATGATTTCTGTCGACGAATTATTGTTATTCAGATAGAAATAAATATTCAACACCCACCATGATGCGTGCCAAGTCATATTGAATTTTTGAAGAAATATTGAAAATGAAAAATCCCTCTATACCCCCTCTAACAACCCGACAATGATTTCTGTTGACAAATTATTGTTATTCAGATGGCAATGGATATTTTGCACCCCACCATGATGCGTGCCAAGTCATATTGGATTTTGAGGTAATTTTGAAAATGAAAAATCCCTCTATACCCCCTCTAACGGCCCGACAATGATTTCTGTTGACAAATTATTGTTATTCAGATGGCAATGGATATTTTGCACCCCACCATGATGCGTGCCAAGTCATATTGGATTTTTGAAAAAATATTGAAAATGAAAAATCCCTCTATACCCCCTCTAACGACCCGACAATGATTTCTGTTGACGAATTATCGTTATCCAGATGGTAATGAATGTTCTGCACCCGACCATGTTGCGTGCCAAGTCTTATTTGATTTTTGAAGTCATTTCGAAAATGAAAAATCCCTCTATACCCCTCTAACGACCCGACAATGAGTTCTGTTGACGAATTATTGTTATTCAGATGATAATGGATATTCTGCACCCCACTATGTTGCGTGCCAAGTCATATTTGATTTTGAGGTAATTTTGAAAATGAAAAATCCCTCTATACCCTCTCTAACGACCCGACAATGATTTCTGTCGAAGAATTATTGTTATTCATATGGAAATAAATATTCTGCACCTCACCATGATGCGTGCCAAGTCATGTTTGAATTTTGAAGTCATTTTGAAAATGAAAAATCCCTTTATACCCCCTCTAACGACCCGACAATGATTTCTGTTGACGAATTATTGTTATTCAGATAGAAATAGATATTCTGCACCCCACCATGATGTGTGCCAAGTCATATTGGATTTTTGAAAAAATATTGAAAATGAAAAATCCCTCTATACCCCCTCTAACGACCCGGCAATGATTTCTGTTGACGAATTTTTGTTATCCAGATGGAAATGAATATTCTGCACCCCACCATGTTGCGTGCCAAGTCATATATGATTTTGAGGTAATTTTGAAATTGAGAAATCCCTCTATACCCCCTCTAATGACCCGGCAATGATTTCTGTCGACGAATTATTGTTATTCAGATAGAAATAGATATTCTGCACCCCACCATTATGTGTGTCAAGTCATATTAGATTTTTGAAGAAATTTTGAAAATGAAAAATCCCTCTATACCCCCTCCAACGACCCGTCAATGATTTCTGTTGACGAATTATTGTTTTTCAGATGGAAATGGATATTCTGCACCCCACTATGATGCGTGCCAAGTCATATTTGATTTTGAGGTAAATTTGAAAATGAAAAATCCCTCTATACCCCCTCTGACGACCCGACAATGATTTCTGTTAACAAATTATTGTTATTGAGATGGAAATGGATATTCCGTACCCCACTATGATGCGTGCCAAGTCATATTTGAATTTTGAAGTCATTTTGAAAATGAAAAATCCCTCTATACTCCCTCTGACGACCCGACAATGATTTCTGTCGACGAATTGTTGTTATTCAGATGGAAATGGATATTCTGTACCCCACCATGATGCGTGCCCAGTCATATTGGATTTTTGAAAAAATATTGAAAATGAAAAATCCCTCTATACCCCCTCTAACGACCCGGCAATGATTTCTGTTGACGAATTTTTGTTATCCAGATGGAAATGAATATTCTGCACCCCATTATGATGCGTGCCAAGTCATATTTGATTTTGAGGTAATTTTGAAAATGAAAAATCCCTCTATACCCCTCTGACGACCCGACAATGATTTCTGTTGACAAATTATTGATATTGAGATGGAAATGGATATTCTGTACCCCACCATGATGCGTGCCAAGTCATATTTGATTTTTGAAGTCATTTTGAAAATGAAAAATCCCTCTATACCCCCTCTAACGACCCGACAATGAGTTCTGTTCACGAATTATTGTTATTCAGATGATAATGGATATTCTGCACCCCACCATGTTGCGTGCCAAGTCATATTTGATTTTGAGGTAATTATGAAAATGAAAAATCCCTCTATACCCTCTCTAACGACCCGACAATGATTTCTGTCGAAGATTTATTGTTATTCATATGGAAATAAATATTCTGCACCTCACCATGATGCGTGCCAAGTCATATTTGATTTTTGATGAAATATTGAAAATGAGAAATCCCTCTATACCCCCTCTGACGACACGACAATGATTTCTGTTGACGAATTATTGTTATTCAGATGGCAATGGATATTCTGCACCCCACCATGATGCGTGCCAAGTCATATTTGATTTTGAGGTAAATTTTAAAATGAAAAATCCCTCTATACCCCCTCTGACGACCCGACAATGATTTCTGTTTACAAATTATTGTTATTGAGATGGAAATGGATATTCTGTACCCCACCATGATGCGTGCCAAGTCATATTAGATTTTTGAAGAAATATTGAAAATGAGAAATCCCTCTATACCCCCTCCAACGACCCGTCAATTATTTCTGATGACGAATTATTGTTATATAGATGGAAATGGATATTCTGCACCCCACCATGATGCGTGCCAAGTCATATTTGATTTTGAGGTAAATTTTAAAATGAAAAATCCCTCTATACCCCCTCTAACGGCCCGACAATGATTTCTGTTGACAAATTATTGTTATTCAGATGGAAATGGATATTTTGCACCCCACCATGATGCGTGCCAAGTCATATTGAATTTTTGAAGAAATATTGAAAATGAAAAATCCCTCTATACCCCCTCTAACGACCCGACAATGATTTCTGTTGACAAATTATTGTTATTCAGATGGCAATGGATATTTTGCACCCCACCATGATGCGTGCCAAGTCATATTGGATTTTGAGGTAATTTTGAAAATGAAAAATCCCTCTATACCCCCTCTAACGGCCCGACAATGATTTCTGTTGACAAATTATTGTTATTCAGATGGCAATGGATATTTTGCACCCCACCATGATGCGTGCCAAGTCATATTGGATTTTTGAAGAAATATTGAAAATGAAAAATCCCTCTATACCCCCTCTGACGACCCGACAATGATTTCTGTTGACGAATTATTGTTATCCAGATGGAAATGAATATTCTGCACCCCACCATGTTGCGTGCCAAGTCATATTTGATTTTGAGGTAATTTTGAAAATGAAAAATCCCTCTATACCCCCTCTAACGGCCCGACAATGATTTCTGTTGACAAATTATTGTTATTCAGATGGAAATGGATATTTTGCACCCCACCATGATGCGTGCCAAGTCATATTGAATTTTTGAAGAAATATTGAAAATGAAAAATCCCTCTATACCCCCTCTAACAACCCGACAATGATTTCTGTTGACAAATTATTGTTATTCAGATGGCAATGGATATTTTGCACCCCACCATGATGCGTGCCAAGTCATATTGGATTTTGAGGTAATTTTGAAAATGAAAAATCCCTCTATACCCCCTCTAACGGCCCGACAATGATTTCTGTTGACAAATTATTGTTATTCAGATGGCAATGGATATTTTGCACCCCACCATGATGCGTGCCAAGTCATATTGGATTTTTGAAAAAATATTGAAAATGAAAAATCCCTCTATACCCCCTCTAACGACCCGACAATGATTTCTGTTGACGAATTATCGTTATCCAGATGGTAATGAATATTCTGCACCCGACCATGTTGCGTGCCAAGTCTTATTAGATTTTTGAAGAAAGTTTGAAAATGAAATATCCCTCTATACCCCCTCCAACGACCCGTCAATGATTTCTGTTGACGAATTATTGTTATTTAGATGGAAATGGATATTCTGCACCCCACCATGATGCGTGCCAAGTCATATTTGATTTTGAGGTAATTTTGAAAATGAAAAATCCCTCCATACCCACTCTGTCGACCCGACAATGATTTCTGTTAACAAATTATTGTTATTGAGATGGAAATGGATATTCTGTACCCCACTATGATGCGTGCCAAGTCATATTTGATTTTTGAAGTCATTTTGAAAATGAAAAATCCCTCTATACCCCCTCTGACGACCCGTCAATGATTTCTGTCGACGAATTATTGTTATTCAGATGGAAATGGATATTCTGCACCCACCATGATGCGTGCCAAGTCATATTGGATTTTTGAGGAAATATTGAAAATGAAAAATTCCTCTATACACCTTCTAACGACCCGACAATGATTTCTGTTGACGAATTATTGTTATCCAGATGGAAATGAATATTCTGCACCCCACCATGTTGCGTGCCAAGTCATATTTGATTTTTAGGTAATTTTGAAAGTGAAAAATCCCTCTATACCCCCTCTAACGACCCGACAATGATTTATGTCGACGAATTATTGTTATTCAGATGGAAATAGATATTCTGCACTCCACCATGATGCGTGCCAAGTCATATAAGATTTTGGAAGAAATATTGAAAATGAAAAATCCCTCTATTCCCCCTCTGACGACCCGACAATGATTTCTGTTGACAAATTATTGTTATTCAGATGGACATGGATACTTTGCACACCACCATGATGCGTGCCAAGTCATATTAGATTTTTGAAGAAATTTTGAAAATGAAATATCCCTCTATACCCCCTCCAACGACCCGTCAATGATTTTTGTTGTCGAATCATTGTTATTTAGATGGAAATGGATATTCTGCACCCCACTATGATGCGTGCCAAGTCATATTTGATTTTGAGGTAATTTTGAATATGTAAAATCACTCTATACCCCCTCTGACGACCCGACAATGATTTCTGTTGACAAATTATTGTTATTGAGATGGAAATGGATATTCTGTACCCCACCATGATGCGTGCCAAGTACTATTTGATTATTGAAGTCATTTTGAAAATGAAAAATCCATCTATACCCCCTCTACCCGACAATGAGTTCTGTTGACGAATTATTGTTATTCAGATGATAATGGATATTCTGCTCCCCACCATGATGCGTGCCAAGTCATATTGGATTTTTGAAGAAATATTGAAAATGAAAAATCCCTCTATACCCCCTCTAACGACCCGACAATGATTTCTGTTGACGAATTATTGTTATTCAGATGGAAATGAATATTCTGCACCCCACTATGTTGCGTGCCAAGTCATATTTGATTTTGAGGTAATTTTGAAAATGAAAAATCCCTCTATACCCCCTCTAACGGCCCGACAATGATTTCTGTTGACGAATTATTGTTATTCAGATGGAAATAGATATTCTGCACCCCACCATGATGCGTGCCAAGTCATATTGGATTTTTGAAGAAATATTGAAAATGAAAAATCCCCCTCTGTACCCCCTCTGACGACCCGACAATGATTTCTGTTAACAAATTATTGTTATTGAGATGGAAATGGATATTCTGTACCCCACTATGATGCGTGCATAGTCATATTTGATTTTTGAAGTCATTTTGAAAATGAAAAATCCTTCTATACCCCCTCTGACGACCCGACAATGATTTCTGTTGACGAATTATTGTTATTTAGATGGAAATGGATATTCTGCACCCCACCATGATGCGTGCCAAGTCATATTTGATTTTGAGGTAATTTTGAAAATGAAAAATCCCTCTATACCCCCTCTGACGACCCGACAATGATTTATGTTAACAAATTATTTTTATTGAGATGGAAATAGATATTCTGTACCCCTCTATGACGCGTGCCAAGTCATATTGGATTTTTGAAGAAATATTGAAAATGAAAAATCCCTCTATACCCCGTCTGACGACCCGACAATGATTTCTGTTGACGAATTATTGTTATCCAGATGGAAATGAATATTCTGCACCCCACCATGTTGCGTGCCAAATCATATTTGATTTGAGGTAATTTTGAAAATGAAAAATCCCTCTAGACCCCCTCTAACGGCCCGACAATGATTTCTGTTGACAAATTATTGTTATTCAGATGGAAATGGATATTCTGTACCCCATTATGATGTGTGCCAAGTCATATTTGAATTTTGAAGTCATTTTGAAAATGAGAAATCCCTCTATACACCCTCTAACGACCCGACAATGAGTTCTGTTGACGAATTATTGTTATTCAGATAATAATGGATATTCTGCATCCCACCATGATGCGTGCCAAGTCATATTAGATTTTTGAAGAAATTTTGAAAATGAAATATCCCTCTATACCCCCTCCAACGACCCGTCAATGATTTTTGTTGTCGAATCATTGTTATTTAGATGGAAATGGATATTCTGCACCCCACTATGATGCGTGCCAAGTCATATTTGATTTTGAGGTAATTTTGAAAATGTAAAATCACTCTATACCCCCTTTGACGACCCGACAATGATTTCTGTTGACAAATTATTGTTATTGAGATGGAAATGGATATTCTGTACCCCACCATGATGCGTGCCAAGTACTATTTGATTATTGAAGTCATTTTGAAAATGAAAAATCCATCTATACCCCCTCTACCCGACAATGAGTTCTGTTGACGAATTATTGTTATTCAGATGATAATGGATATTCTGCTCCCCACCATGATGCGTGCCAAGTCATATTGGATTTTTGAAGAAATATTGAAAATGAAAAATCCCTCTATACCCCCTCTAACGACCCGACAATGATTTCTGTTGACGAATTATTGTTATTCAGATGGAAATGAATATTCTGCACCCCACTATGTTGCGTGCCAAGTCATATTTGATTTTGAGGTAATTTTGAAAATGAAAAATCCCTCTATACCCCCTCTAACGGCCCGACAATGATTTCTGTTGACAAATTATTGTTATTCAGATGGAAATGGATATTCTGTACCCCATTATGATGCGTGCCAAGTCATATTTGAATTTTGAAGTCATTTTGAAAATGAGAAATCCCTCTATACACCCTCTAACGACCCGACAATGAGTTCTGTTGACGAATTATTGTTATTCAGATAATAATGGATATTCTGCATCCCACCATGATGCGTGCCAAGTCATATTAGATTTTTGAAGAAATATTGAAAATGAAAAATCCCTCTATACCCCCTCTAACCGACCCGACAATGATTTCTGTTGACGAATTATTGTTATTCAGATGGAAATTAATATTCTGCACTCCACCATGTTGCGTGCCAAGTCATATTTGATTTTGAGGTAATTTTGAAAATGAAAAATCCCTCTATACCCCCTCTAACGGCCCGACAATGATTTCTGTTGACAAATTATTGTTATTCAGATGGCAATGGATATTTTGCACCCCACCATGATGCGTGCCAAGTCATATTAGATTTTTGAAGAAAATTTTGAAAATGAAAAATCCCTCTATACCCCCTCCAACGACCCGTCAATGATTTCTGTTGACGAATTATTGTTATTCAGATGGAAATGGATATTCTGCACCCCACCATGATGCGTGCCAAGTCATATTTCATTTGGAGGTAATTTTGAAAATGAAAAATCCCTCTGTACCCCCTCTGACGACCCGATAATGATTTCTGTCGACTAATTATTGTTATTCAGATGGAAATGGATATTCTACACCCCACCATGATGCGTGTCAAGTCATATTGGATTTTTGAAGAAATATTGAAAATGAAAAATCCCTCTATACCCCCTCTAACGACCCGACAATGATTTCTGTTGACGAATTATCGTTATCCAGATGGTAATGAATATTCTGCACCCGACCATGTTGCGTGCCAAGTCTTATTAGATTTTTGAAGTCATTTTGAAAATGAAAAATCCCTCTATACCCCATCTGACGACCCGACAATGATTTCTGTCGACGAATTATTGTTATTCAGATGGAAATGGATATTCTGAAACCCACCATGATGCGTGCCAAGTCATATTGGATTTTTGAAGAAATATTGAAAATGAAAAATCCCTCTATACACCCTCTAACGACCCGACAATGATTTCTGTTGACGAATTATTGTTATCCAGATGGAAATGAATATTCTGCACCCCACCATGTTGTGTGCCAAGTCATATTTGATTTTAAGGTAATTTTGAAAATGAAAAATCCCTCTATACCCCCTCTAACGGCCCGACAATGATTTCTGTTGACAAATTATTGTTATTCAGATGGAAATGGATATTTTGCACCCCACCATGATATGCGTGCCAAGTCATATTGGATTTTTGAAGAAATATTGAAAATGAAAAATCCCTCTATACCCCCTCTAACGACCCGACAATAATTTCTGGTGACAAATTATTGTTGTTCAGATGGAAATGGATATTCTGCACCCCACCATGATGCTTGCCAAGTCATATTAGATTTTAAAGAAATTTTGAAAATGAAAAATCCCTCTATACCCCCTCCAACGACCCGTCAATGATTTCTGTTGACGAATTATTGTTATTCAGATGGGAATGGATATTCTGCACCCCACTATGATGCGTGCCAAGTCATATTTGATTTTGAGGTAATTTTGAAAATGAAAAATCCCTCTATACCCCCTCTGATGACCCGACAATGATTTCTGTTGAAAAATTATTGTTATTGAGATGGAAATGGATATTCTGTACCCTACCAAGATGCGTGCCAAGTCATATTAGAATATTGAAGAAATTTTGAAAATGAAAAATCCCTCTATACCCCCTCCAACGACCCGTCAATGATTTCTGTTGACGAATTATTGTTATTCAGATGGAAATGAATATTCTGCACCCCACCATGTTGCGTGCCAAGTCATATTTGATTTTGAGGTAATTTTGAAAATGAAAAATCCCTCCATACCCCCTCTGACGACCCGACAATGATTTCTGTTAACAAATTATTGTTATTGAGATGGAAATGGATATTCCGTACCCAACTATGATGCGTGCCGAGTCATATTTGATTTTTGAAGTCATTTTGAAAATGAAAAATCCCTCTATACCCCCTCTGACGACCCGACAATGATTTCTGTTAACAAATTATTGTTATTGAGATGGAAATGGATATTCTGTACCCCACTATGATGCGTGCCAAGTCATATTTGATTTTTGAAGTCATTTTGAAAATGAAAAATCCCTCTATACCCCCTCTGACGACCCGACAATGATTTCTGTTGACGAATTATTGTTATTTAGATGAAAATGGATATTCTGCACCCCACCATGATGCGTGCCAAGTCATATTGGATTTTTGAAGAAATATTGAAAATGAAAAGTCCCTCTATACCCCCTCTAACGACCCGACAATGATTTCTGCTGACGAATTATTGTTATTCAGATGGAAATGAATATTCTGCACCCCACCATGTTGCGTGCCAAGTCATATTTGATTTTGAGGTAATTTTGAAAATGAAAAATCCCTCTATACCCCCTCTAACGGCCCGACAATGATTTCTGTTGACGAATTATTGTTATTCATATGGAAATAAATATTCTGCACCTCACCATGATGCGTGCCAAGTCATATTTGATTTTTGAAGTAATATTGAAAATGAGAAATCCCTCTATACCCCCTCTGACGACCCGACAATGATTTCTGTTGACGAATTATTGTTATTCAGATGGCAATGGATATTCTGCAACCCACCATGATGCGTGCCAAGTCATATTTGATTTTGAGGTAATTTTGAAAATGAAAAATCCCTCTATACCCCCTCTGATGACCCGACAATGATTTCTGTTGAAAAATTATTGTTATTGAGATGGAAATGGATATTCTGTACCCTACCATGATGCGTGCCAAGTCATATTAGAATATTGAAGAAATTTTGAAAATGAAAAATCCATCTATACCCCCTCTACCCGACAATGAGTTCTGTTGACGAATTATTGTTATTCAGATGATAATGGATATTCTGCTCCCCACCATGATGCGTGCCAAGTCATATTGGATTTTTGAAGAAATATTGATAATGAAAAATCCCTCTATACCCCCTCTAACGACCCGACAATGATTTCTGTTGACGAATTATTGTTATTCAGATGGAAATGAATATTCTGCACCCCACTATGTTGCGTGCCAAGTCATATTTGATTTTGAGGTAATTTTGAAAATGAAAAATCCCTCTATACCCCCTCTAACGGCCCGACAATGATTTCTGTTGACAAATTATTGTTATTCAGATGGCAATGGATATTTTGCACCCCACCATGATGCGTGCCAAGTCATATTGGATTTTTGAAGAAATATTGAAAATGAAAAATCCCTCTATACCCCCTCTAACGACCCGACAATGATTTCTGTTGACGAATTATCGTTATCCAGGTGGTAATGAATATTCTGCACCCGACCATGTTGCGTGCCAAGTCTTATTAGATTTTTGAAGAAATTTTGAAAATGAAATATCCCTCTATACCCCCTCCAACGACCCGTCAATGATTCCTGTTGACGAATTATTGTTATTTAGATGGAAATGGATATTCTGCACCCCACCATGATGCGTGCCAAGTCATATTTGATTTTGAGGTAATTTTGAAAATGAAAAATCCCTCCATACCCACTCTGACGACCCGACAATGATTTCTGTTAACAAATTATTGTTATTGAGATGGAAATGGATATTCTGTACCCCACTATGATGCGTGCCATGTCATATTTGATTTTTGAAGTCATTTTGAAAATGAAAAATCCCTCTATACCCCCTCTGACGACCCGACAATGATTTCTGTCGACGAATTATTGTTATTCAGATGGAAATGGATATTCTGCAACCCACCATGATGCGTGCCAAGTCATATTGGATTTTTGAGGAAATATTGAAAATGAAAAATTCCTCTATACACCTTCTAACGACCCGACAATGATTTCTGTTGACGAATTATTGTTATTCAGATGGAAATGAATAGTCTGCACCCCACTATGTTGCGTGCCAAGTCATATTTGATTTTGAGGTAATTTTGAAAATGAAAAATCCCTCTATACCCCCTCTAACGGCCCGACAATGATTTCTGTTGACAAATTATTGTTATTCAGATGGCAATGGATATTTTGCACCCCACCATGATGCGTGCCAAGTCATATTGGATTTTTGAAGAAATATTGAAAATGAAAAATCCCTCTATACCCCCTCTAACGACCCGACAATGATTTCTGTTGACGAATTATCGTTATCCAGATGGTAATGAATATTCTGCACCCGACCATGTTGCGTGCCAAGTCTTATTAGATTTTTGAAGAAATTTTGAAAATGAAATATCCCTCTATACCCCCTCCAACGACCCGTCAATGATTCCTGTTGACGAATTATTGTTATTTAGATGGAAATGGATATTCTGCACCCCACCATGATGCGTGCCAAGTCATATTTGATTTTGAGGTAATTTTGAAAATGAAAAATCCCTCCATACCCACTCTGACGACCCGACAATGATTTCTGTTAACAAATTATTGTTATTGAGATGGAAATGGATATTCTGTACCCCACTATGATGCGTGCCATGTCATATTTGATTTTTGAAGTCATTTTGAAAATGAAAAATCCCTCTATACCCCCTCTGACGACCCGACAATGATTTCTGTCGACGAATTATTGTTATACAGATGGAAATGGATATTCTGCAACCCACCATGATGCGTGCCAAGTCATATTGGATTTTTGAGGAAATATTGAAAATGAAAAATTCCTCTATACACATTCTAACGACCCGACAATGATTTCTGTCGACGAATTATTGTTATTCAGATGGAAATGGATATTCTGCAACCCACCATGATGCGTGCCAAGTCATATTGGATTTTTGAGGAAATATTGAAAATGAAAAATTCCTCTATACACCTTCTAACGACCCGACAATGATTTCTGTTGACGAATTATTGTTATTCAGATGGACATGGATACTTTGCACACCACCATGATGCGTGCCAAGTCATATTAGATTTTTGAAGAAATTTTGAAAATGAAATATCCATCTATACCCCCTCTACCCGACAATGAGTTCTGTTGACGAATTATTGTTATTCAGATGATAATGGATATTCTGCTCCCCACCATGATGCGTGCCAAGTCATATTGGATTTTTGAAGAAATATTGAAAATGAAAAATCCCTCTATACCCCCTCTAACGACCCGACAATGATTTCTGTTGACGAATTATTGTTATTCAGATGGAAATGAATATTCTGCACCCCACTATGTTGCGTGCCAAGTCATATTTGATTTTGAGGTAATTTTGAAAATGAAAAATCCCTCTATACCCCCTCTAACGGCCCGACAATGATTTCTGTTGACGAATTATTGTTATTCAGATGGAAATAGATATTCTGCACCCCACCATGATGCGTGCGTAGTCATATTGGATTTTTGAAGAAATATTGAAAATGAAAAATCCCCCTCTGTACCCACCCTGACGACCCGACAATGATTTCTGTTAACAAATTATTGTTATTGAGATGGAAATGGATATTCTGTACCCCACTATGATGCGTGCCTAGTCATATTTGATTTTTGAAGTCATTTTGAAAATGAAAAATCCTTCTATACCCCCTCTGACGACCCGACAATGATTTCTGTTGACGAATTATTGTTATTTAGATGGAAATGGATATTCTGCACCCCACCATGATGCGTGCCAAGTCATATTTGATTTTGAGGTAATTTTGAAAATGAAAAATCCCTCCATACCCACTCTGACGACCCGACAATGATTTCTGTTAACAAATTATTGTTATTGAGATGGAAATGGATATTCTGTACCCCACTATGATGCGTGCCTAGTCATATTTGATTTTTGAAGTCATTTTGAAAATGAAAAATCCTTCTATACCCCCTCTGACGACCCGACAATGATTTCTGTTGACGAATTATTGTTATTTAGATGGAAATGGATATTCTGCACCCCACCATGATGCGTGCCAAGTCATATTTGATTTTGAGGTAATTTTGAAAATGAAAAATCCCTCCATACCCACTCTGACGACCCGACAATGATTTCTGTTAACAAATTATTGTTATTGAGATGGAAATGGATATTCTGTACCCCACTATGATGCGTGCCATGTCATATTTGATTTTTGAAGTCATTTTGAAAATGAAAAATCCCTCTATACCCCCTCTGACGACCCGACAATGATTTCTGTCGACGAATTATTGTTATTCAGATGGAAATGGATATTCTGCAACCCACCATGATGCGTGCCAAGTCATATTGGATTTTTGAGGAAATATTGAAAATGAAAAATTCCTCTATACACCTTCTAACGACCCGACAATGATTTCTGTTGACGAATTATTGTTATTCAGATGGAAATGAATAGTCTGCACCCCACTATGTTGCGTGCCAAGTCATATTTGATTTTGAGGTAATTTTGAAAATGAAAAATCCCTCTATACCCCCTCTAACGGCCCGACAATGATTTCTGTTGACAAATTATTGTTATTCAGATGGCAATGGATATTTTGCACCCCACCATGATGCGTGCCAAGTCATATTGGATTTTTGAAGAAATATTGAAAATGAAAAATCCCTCTATACCCCCTCTAACGACCCGACAATGATTTCTGTTGACGAATTATCGTTATCCAGATGGTAATGAATATTCTGCACCCGACCATGTTGCGTGCCAAGTCTTATTAGATTTTTGAAGAAATTTTGAAAATGAAAAATCCCTCTATACCCCCTCTGACGACCCGACAAAGATATCTGTTGACGAATTATTGTTATTTGGATGGAAATGGATATTCTGCACCCCACCATGATGCGTGCCAAGTCATATTTGATTTTGAGGTAATTTTGAAAATGAAAAATCCCTCTATACCCTCTCTAACGACCCGACAATGATTTCTGTCGAAGAATTATTGTTATTCATATGGAAATAAATATTCTGCACCTCACCATGATGCGTGCCAAGTCATGTTTGAATTTTGAAGTCATTTTGAAAATGAAAAATCCCTTTATACCCCCTCTAACGACCCGACAATGATTTCTGTTGACGAATTATTGTTATTCAGATAGAAATAGATATTCTGCACCCCACCATGATGTGTGCCAAGTCATATTGGATTTTTGAAAAAATATTGAAAATGAAAAATCCCTCTATACCCCCTCTAACGACCCGGCAATGATTTCTGTTGACGAATTTTTGTTATCCAGATGGAAATGAATATTCTGCACCCCACCATGTTGCGTGCCAAGTCATATATGATTTTGAGGTAATTTTGAAATTGAGAAATCCCTCTATACCCCCTCTAATGACCCGGCAATGATTTCTGTCGACGAATTATTGTTATTCAGATAGAAATAGATATTCTGCACCCCACCATTATGTGTGTCAAGTCATATTAGATTTTTGAAGAAATTTTGAAAATGAAAAATCCCTCTATACCCCCTCCAACGACCCGTCAATGATTTCTGTTGACGAATTATTGTTTTTCAGATGGAAATGGATATTCTGCACCCCACTATGATGCGTGCCAAGTCATATTTGATTTTGAGGTAAATTTGAAAATGAAAAATCCCTCTATACCCCCTCTGACGACCCGACAATGATTTCTGTTAACAAATTATTGTTATTGAGATGGAAATGGATATTCCGTACCCCACTATGATGCGTGCCAAGTCATATTTGAATTTTGAAGTCATTTTGAAAATGAAAAATCCCTCTATACTCCCTCTGACGACCCGACAATGATTTCTGTCGACGAATTGTTGTTATTCAGATGGAAATGGATATTCTGTACCCCACCATGATGCGTGCCCAGTCATATTGGATTTTTGAAAAAATATTGAAAATGAAAAATCCCTCTATACCCCCTCTAACGACCCGGCAATGATTTCTGTTGACGAATTTTTGTTATCCAGATGGAAATGAATATTCTGCACCCCATTATGATGCGTGCCAAGTCATATTTGATTTTGAGGTAATTTTGAAAATGAAAAATCCCTCTATACCCCTCTGACGACCCGACAATGATTTCTGTTGACAAATTATTGATATTGAGATGGAAATGGATATTCTGTACCCCACCATGATGCGTGCCAAGTCATATTTGATTTTTGAAGTCATTTTGAAAATGAAAAATCCCTCTATACCCCCTCTAACGACCCGACAATGAGTTCAGTTCACGAATTATTGTTATTCAGATGATAATGGATATTCTGCACCCCACCATGTTGCGTGCCAAGTCATATTTGATTTTGAGGTAATTATGAAAATGAAAAATCCCTCTATACCCTCTCTAACGACCCGACAATGATTTCTGTCGAAGATTTATTGTTATTCATATGGAAATAAATATTCTGCACCTCACCATGATGCGTGCCAAGTCATATTTGATTTTTGATGAAATATTGAAAATGAGAAATCCCTCTATACCCCCTCTGACGACACGACAATGATTTCTGTTGACGAATTATTGTTATTCAGATGGCAATGGATATTCTGCACCCCACCATGATGCGTGCCAAGTCATATTTGATTTTGAGGTAAATTTTAAAATGAAAAATCCCTCTATACCCCCTCTGACGACCCGACAATGATTTCTGTTTACAAATTATTGTTATTGAGATGGAAATGGATATTCTGTACCCCACCATGATGCGTGCCAAGTCATATTAGATTTTTGAAGAAATATTGAAAATGAGAAATCCCTCTATACCCCCTCCAACGACCCGTCAATTATTTCTGATGACGAATTATTGTTATATAGATGGAAATGGATATTCTGCACCCCACCATGATGCGTGCCAAGTCATATTTGATTTTGAGGTAAATTTTAAAATGAAAAATCCCTCTATACCCCCTCTAACGGCCCGACAATGATTTCTGTTGACAAATTATTGTTATTCAGATGGAAATGGATATTTTGCACCCCACCATGATGCGTGCCAAGTCATATTGAATTTTTGAAGAAATATTGAAAATGAAAAATCCCTCTATACCCCCTCTAACGACCCGACAATGATTTCTGTTGACAAATTATTGTTATTCAGATGGCAATGGATATTTTGCACCCCACCATGATGCGTGCCAAGTCATATTGGATTTTGAGGTAATTTTGAAAATGAAAAATCCCTCTATACCCCCTCTAACGGCCCGACAATGATTTCTGTTGACAAATTATTGTTATTCAGATGGCAATGGATATTTTGCACCCCACCATGATGCGTGCCAAGTCATATTGGATTTTTGAAGAAATATTGAAAATGAAAAATCCCTCTATACCCCCTCTGACGACCCGACAATGATTTCTGTTGACGAATTATTGTTATCCAGATGGAAATGAATATTCTGCACCCCACCATGTTGCGTGCCAAGTCATATTTGATTTTGAGGTAATTTTGAAAATGAAAAATCCCTCTATACCCCCTCTAACGGCCCGACAATGATTTCTGTTGACAAATTATTGTTATTCAGATGGAAATGGATATTTTGCACCCCACCATGATGCGTGCCAAGTCATATTGAATTTTTGAAGAAATATTGAAAATGAAAAATCCCTCTATACCCCCTCTAACAACCCGACAATGATTTCTGTTGACAAATTATTGTTATTCAGATGGCAATGGATATTTTGCACCCCACCATGATGCGTGCCAAGTCATATTGGATTTTGAGGTAATTTTGAAAATGAAAAATCCCTCTATACCCCCTCTAACGGCCCGACAATGATTTCTGTTGACAAATTATTGTTATTCAGATGGCAATGGATATTTTGCACCCCACCATGATGCGTGCCAAGTCATATTGGATTTTTGAAAAAATATTGAAAATGAAAAATCCCTCTATACCCCCTCTAACGACCCGACAATGATTTCTGTTGACGAATTATCGTTATCCAGATGGTAATGAATATTCTGCACCCGACCATGTTGCGTGCCAAGTCTTATTAGATTTTTGAAGAAATTTTGAAAATGAAATATCCCTCTATACCCCCTCCAACGACCCGTCAATGATTTCTGTTGACGAATTATTGTTATTTAGATGGAAATGGATATTCTGCACCCCACCATGATGCGTGCCAAGTCATATTTGATTTTGAGGTAATTTTGAAAATGAAAAATCCCTCCATACCCACTCTGTCGACCCGACAATGATTTCTGTTAACAAATTATTGTTATTGAGATGGAAATGGATATTCTGTACCCCACTATGATGCGTGCCAAGTCATATTTGATTTTTGAAGTCATTTTGAAAATGAAAAATCCCTCTATACCCCCTCTGACGACCCGTCAATGATTTCTGTCGACGAATTATTGTTATTCAGATGGAAATGGATATTCTGCACCCACCATGATGCGTGCCAAGTCATATTGGATTTTTGAGGAAATATTGAAAATGAAAAATTCCTCTATACACCTTCTAACGACCCGACAATGATTTCTGTTGACGAATTATTGTTATCCAGATGGAAATGAATATTCTGCACCCCACCATGTTGCGTGCCAAGTCATATTTGATTTTTAGGTAATTTTGAAAGTGAAAAATCCCTCTATACCCCCTCTAACGACCCGACAATGATTTATGTCGACGAATTATTGTTATTCAGATGGAAATAGATATTCTGCACCCCACCATGATGCGTGCCAAGTCATATAAGATTTTGGAAGAAATATTGAAAATGAAAAATCCCTCTATTCCCCCTCTGACGACCCGACAATGATTTCTGTTGACAAATTATTGTTATTCAGATGGACATGGATACTTTGCACACCACCATGATGCGTGCCAAGTCATATTAGATTTTTGAAGAAATTTTGAAAATGAAATATCCCTCTATACCCCCTCCAACGACCCGTCAATGATTTTTGTTGTCGAATCATTGTTATTTAGATGGAAATGGATATTCTGCACCCCACTATGATGCGTGCCAAGTCATATTTGATTTTGAGGTAATTTTGAATATGTAAAATCACTCTATACCCCCTCTGACGACCCGACAATGATTTCTGTTGACAAATTATTGTTATTGAGATGGAAATGGATATTCTGTACCCCACCATGATGCGTGCCAAGTACTATTTGATTATTGAAGTCATTTTGAAAATGAAAAATCCATCTATACCCCCTCTACCCGACAATGAGTTCTGTTGACGAATTATTGTTATTCAGATGATAATGGATATTCTGCTCCCCACCATGATGCGTGCCAAGTCATATTGGATTTTTGAAGAAATATTGAAAATGAAAAATCCCTCTATACCCCCTCTAACGACCCGACAATGATTTCTGTTGACGAATTATTGTTATTCAGATGGAAATGAATATTCTGCACCCCACTATGTTGCGTGCCAAGTCATATTTGATTTTGAGGTAATTTTGAAAATGAAAAATCCCTCTATACCCCCTCTAACGGCCCGACAATGATTTCTGTTGACGAATTATTGTTATTCAGATGGAAATAGATATTCTGCACCCCACCATGATGCGTGCCAAGTCATATTGGATTTTTGAAGAAATATTGAAAATGAAAAATCCCCCTCTGTACCCCCTCTGACGACCCGACAATGATTTCTGTTAACAAATTATTGTTATTGAGATGGAAATGGATATTCTGTACCCCACTATGATGCGTGCATAGTCATATTTGATTTTTGAAGTCATTTTGAAAATGAAAAATCCTTCTATACCCCCTCTGACGACCCGACAATGATTTCTGTTGACGAATTATTGTTATTTAGATGGAAATGGATATTCTGCACCCCACCATGATGCGTGCCAAGTCATATTTGATTTTGAGGTAATTTTGAAAATGAAAAATCCCTCTATACCCCCTCTGACGACCCGACAATGATTTATGTTAACAAATTATTTTTATTGAGATGGAAATAGATATTCTGTACCCCTCTATGACGCGTGCCAAGTCATATTGGATTTTTGAAGAAATATTGAAAATGAAAAATCCCTCTATACCCCGTCTGACGACCCGACAATGATTTCTGTTGACGAATTATTGTTATCCAGATGGAAATGAATATTCTGCACCCCACCATGTTGCGTGCCAAATCATATTTGATTTGAGGTAATTTTGAAAATGAAAAATCCCTCTAGACCCCCTCTAACGGCCCGACAATGATTTCTGTTGACAAATTATTGTTATTCAGATGGAAATGGATATTCTGTACCCCATTATGATGCGTGCCAAGTCATATTTGAATTTTGAAGTCATTTTGAAAATGAGAAATCCCTCTATACACCCTCTAACGACCCGACAATGAGTTCTGTTGACGAATTATTGTTATTCAGATAATAATGGATATTCTGCATCCCACCATGATGCGTGCCAAGTCATATTAGATTTTTGAAGAAATTTTGAAAATGAAATATCCCTCTATACCCCCTCCAACGACCCGTCAATGATTTTTGTTGTCGAATCATTGTTATTTAGATGGAAATGGATATTCTGCACCCCACTATGATGCGTGCCAAGTCATATTTGATTTTGAGGTAATTTTGAAAATGTAAAATCACTCTATACCCCCTCTGACGACCCGACAATGATTTCTGTTGACAAATTATTGTTATTGAGATGGAAATGGATATTCTGTACCCCACCATGATGCGTGCCAAGTACTATTTGATTATTGAAGTCATTTTGAAAATGAAAAATCCATCTATACCCCCTCTACCCGACAATGAGTTCTGTTGACGAATTATTGTTATTCAGATGATAATGGATATTCTGCTCCCCACCATGATGCGTGCCAAGTCATATTGGATTTTTGAAGAAATATTGAAAATGAAAAATCCCTCTATACCCCCTCTAACGACCCGACAATGATTTCTGTTGACGAATTATTGTTATTCAGATGGAAATGAATATTCTGCACCCCACTATGTTGCGTGCCAAGTCATATTTGATTTTGAGGTAATTTTGAAAATGAAAAATCCCTCTATACCCCCTCTAACGGCCCGACAATGATTTCTGTTGACAAATTATTGTTATTCAGATGGAAATGGATATTCTGTACCCCATTATGATGCGTGCCAAGTCATATTTGAATTTTGAAGTCATTTTGAAAATGAGAAATCCCTCTATACACCCTCTAACGACCCGACAATGAGTTCTGTTGACGAATTATTGTTATTCAGATAATAATGGATATTCTGCATCCCACCATGATGCGTGCCAAGTCATATTAGATTTTTGAAGAAATATTGAAAATGAAAAATCCCTCTATACCCCCTCTAACCGACCCGACAATGATTTCTGTTGACGAATTATTGTTATTCAGATGGAAATTAATATTCTGCACTCCACCATGTTGCGTGCCAAGTCATATTTGATTTTGAGGTAATTTTGAAAATGAAAAATCCCTCTATACCCCCTCTAACGGCCCGACAATGATTTCTGTTGACAAATTATTGTTATTCAGATGGCAATGGATATTTTGCACCCCACCATGATGCGTGCCAAGTCATATTAGATTTTTGAAGAAAATTTTGAAAATGAAAAATCCCTCTATACCCCCTCCAACGACCCGTCAATGATTTCTGTTGACGAATTATTGTTATTCAGATGGAAATGGATATTCTGCACCCCACCATGATGCGTGCCAAGTCATATTTCATTTGGAGGTAATTTTGAAAATGAAAAATCCCTCTGTACCCCCTCTGACGACCCGATAATGATTTCTGTCGACTAATTATTGTTATTCAGATGGAAATGGATATTCTACACCCCACCATGATGCGTGTCAAGTCATATTGGATTTTTGAAGAAATATTGAAAATGAAAAATCCCTCTATACCCCCTCTAACGACCCGACAATGATTTCTGTTGACGAATTATCGTTATCCAGATGGTAATGAATATTCTGCACCCGACCATGTTGCGTGCCAAGTCTTATTAGATTTTTGAAGAAATTTTGAAAATGAAAAATCCCTCTATACCCCCTCTGACGACCCGACAAAGATATCTGTTGACGAATTATTGTTATTTGGATGGAAATGGATATTCTGCACCCCACCATGATGCGTGCCAAGTCATATTTGATTTTGAGGTAATTTTGAAAATGAAAAATCCCTCTATACCCCCTCTGACGACCCGACAATGATTTCTGTTAACAAATTATTGTTATTGAGATGGAAATGGATATTCTGTACCACACTATGACGCGTGCCAAGTCATATTTGATTTTTGAAGTCATTTTGAAAATGAAAAATCCCTCTATACCCCATCTGACGACCCGACAATGATTTCTGTCGACGAATTATTGTTATTCAGATGGAAATGGATATTCTGAAACCCACCATGATGCGTGCCAAGTCATATTGGATTTTTGAAGAAATATTGAAAATGAAAAATCCCTCTATACACCCTCTAACGACCCGACAATGATTTCTGTTGACGAATTATTGTTATCCAGATGGAAATGAATATTCTGCACCCCACCATGTTGTGTGCCAAGTCATATTTGATTTTAAGGTAATTTTGAAAATGAGAAATCCCTCTATACCCCCTCTAACGGCCCGACAATGATTTCTGTTGACAAATTATTGTTATTCAGATGGAAATGGATATTTTGCACCCCACCATGATATGCGTGCCAAGTCATATTGGATTTTTGAAGAAATATTGAAAATGAAAAATCCCTCTATACCCCCTCTAACGACCCGACAATAATTTCTGGTGACAAATTATTGTTGTTCAGATGGAAATGGATATTCTGCACCCCACCATGATGCTTGCCAAGTCATATTAGATTTTAAAGAAATTTTGAAAATGAAAAATCCCTCTATACCCCCTCCAACGACCCGTCAATGATTTCTGTTGACGAATTATTGTTATTCAGATGGGATTGGATATTCTGCACCCCACTATGATGCGTGCCAAGTCATATTTGATTTTGAGGTAATTTTGAAAATGAAAAATCCCTCTATACCCCCTCTGATGACCCGACAATGATTTCTGTTGAAAAATTATTGTTATTGAGATGGAAATGGATATTCTGTACCCTACCAAGATGCGTGCCAAGTCATATTAGAATATTGAAGAAATTTTGAAAATGAAAAATCCCTCTATACCCCCTCCAACGACCCGTCAATGATTTCTGTTGACGAATTATTGTTATTCAGATGGAAATGAATATTCTGCACCCCACCATGTTGCGTGCCAAGTCATATTTGATTTTGAGGTAATTTTGAAAATGAAAAATCCCTCCATACCCCCTCTGACGACCCGACAATGATTTCTGTTAACAAATTATTGTTATTGAGATGGAAATGGATATTCCGTACCCAACTATGATGCGTGCCGAGTCATATTTGATTTTTGAAGTCATTTTGAAAATGAAAAATCCCTCTATACCCCCTCTGACGACCCGACAATGATTTCTGTTAACAAATTATTGTTATTGAGATGGAAATGGATATTCTGTACCCCACTATGATGCGTGCCAAGTCATATTTGATTTTTGAAGTCATTTTGAAAATGAAAAATCCCTCTATACCCCCTCTGACGACCCGACAATGATTTCTGTTGACGAATTATTGTTATTTAGATGAAAATGGATATTCTGCACCCCACCATGATGCGTGCCAAGTCATATTGGATTTTTGAAGAAATATTGAAAATGAAAAGTCCCTCTATACCCCCTCTAACGACCCGACAATGATTTCTGCTGACGAATTATTGTTATTCAGATGGAAATGAATATTCTGCACCCCACCATGTTGCGTGCCAAGTCATATTTGATTTTGAGGTAATTTTGAAAATGAAAAATCCCTCTATACCCCCTCTAACGGCCCGACAATGATTTCTGTTGACGAATTATTGTTATTCATATGGAAATAAATATTCTGCACCTCACCATGATGCGTGCCAAGTCATATTTGATTTTTGAAGTAATATTGAAAATGAGAAATCCCTCTATACCCCCTCTGACGACCCGACAATGATTTCTGTTGACGAATTATTGTTATTCAGATGGCAATGGATATTCTGCAACCCACCATGATGCGTGCCAAGTCATATTTGATTTTGAGGTAATTTTGAAAATGAAAAATCCCTCTATACCCCCTCTGATGACCCGACAATGATTTCTGTTGAAAAATTATTGTTATTGAGATGGAAATGGATATTCTGTACCCTACCATGATGCGTGCCAAGTCATATTAGAATATTGAAGAAATTTTGAAAATGAAAAATCCATCTATACCCCCTCTACCCGACAATGAGTTCTGTTGACGAATTATTGTTATTCAGATGATAATGGATATTCTGCTCCCCACCATGATGCGTGCCAAGTCATATTGGATTTTTGAAGAAATATTGATAATGAAAAATCCCTCTATACCCCCTCTAACGACCCGACAATGATTTCTGTTGACGAATTATTGTTATTCAGATGGAAATGAATATTCTGCACCCCACTATGTTGCGTGCCAAGTCATATTTGATTTTGAGGTAATTTTGAAAATGAAAAATCCCTCTATACCCCCTCTAACGGCCCGACAATGATTTCTGTTGACAAATTATTGTTATTCAGATGGCAATGGATATTTTGCACCCCACCATGATGCGTGCCAAGTCATATTGGATTTTTGAAGAAATATTGAAAATGAAAAATCCCTCTATACCCCCTCTAACGACCCGACAATGATTTCTGTTGACGAATTATCGTTATCCAGGTGGTAATGAATATTCTGCACCCGACCATGTTGCGTGCCAAGTCTTATTAGATTTTTGAAGAAATTTTGAAAATGAAATATCCCTCTATACCCCCTCCAACGACCCGTCAATGATTCCTGTTGACGAATTATTGTTATTTAGATGGAAATGGATATTCTGCACCCCACCATGATGCGTGCCAAGTCATATTTGATTTTGAGGTAATTTTGAAAATGAAAAATCCCTCCATACCCACTCTGACGACCCGACAATGATTTCTGTTAACAAATTATTGTTATTGAGATGGAAATGGATATTCTGTACCCCACTATGATGCGTGCCATGTCATATTTGATTTTTGAAGTCATTTTGAAAATGAAAAATCCCTCTATACCCCCTCTGACGACCCGACAATGATTTCTGTCGACGAATTATTGTTATTCAGATGGAAATGGATATTCTGCAACCCACCATGATGCGTGCCAAGTCATATTGGATTTTTGAGGAAATATTGAAAATGAAAAATTCCTCTATACACCTTCTAACGACCCGACAATGATTTCTGTTGACGAATTATTGTTATTCAGATGGAAATGAATAGTCTGCACCCCACTATGTTGCGTGCCAAGTCATATTTGATTTTGAGGTAATTTTGAAAATGAAAAATCCCTCTATACCCCCTCTAACGGCCCGACAATGATTTCTGTTGACAAATTATTGTTATTCAGATGGCAATGGATATTTTGCACCCCACCATGATGCGTGCCAAGTCATATTGGATTTTTGAAGAAATATTGAAAATGAAAAATCCCTCTATACCCCCTCTAACGACCCGACAATGATTTCTGTTGACGAATTATCGTTATCCAGATGGTAATGAATATTCTGCACCCGACCATGTTGCGTGCCAAGTCTTATTAGATTTTTGAAGAAATTTTGAAAATGAAATATCCCTCTATACCCCCTCCAACGACCCGTCAATGATTCCTGTTGACGAATTATTGTTATTTAGATGGAAATGGATATTCTGCACCCCACCATGATGCGTGCCAAGTCATATTTGATTTTGAGGTAATTTTGAAAATGAAAAATCCCTCCATACCCACTCTGACGACCCGACAATGATTTCTGTTAACAAATTATTGTTATTGAGATGGAAATGGATATTCTGTACCCCACTATGATGCGTGCCATGTCATATTTGATTTTTGAAGTCATTTTGAAAATGAAAAATCCCTCTATACCCCCTCTGACGACCCGACAATGATTTCTGTCGACGAATTATTGTTATACAGATGGAAATGGATATTCTGCAACCCACCATGATGCGTGCCAAGTCATATTGGATTTTTGAGGAAATATTGAAAATGAAAAATTCCTCTATACACATTCTAACGACCCGACAATGATTTCTGTCGACGAATTATTGTTATTCAGATGGAAATGGATATTCTGCAACCCACCATGATGCGTGCCAAGTCATATTGGATTTTTGAGGAAATATTGAAAATGAAAAATTCCTCTATACACCTTCTAACGACCCGACAATGATTTCTGTTGACGAATTATTGTTATTCAGATGGACATGGATACTTTGCACACCACCATGATGCGTGCCAAGTCATATTAGATTTTTGAAGAAATTTTGAAAATGAAATATCCATCTATACCCCCTCTACCCGACAATGAGTTCTGTTGACGAATTATTGTTATTCAGATGATAATGGATATTCTGCTCCCCACCATGATGCGTGCCAAGTCATATTGGATTTTTGAAGAAATATTGAAAATGAAGAATCCCTCTATACCCCCTCTAACGACCCGACAATGATTTCTGTTGACGAATTATTGTTATTCAGATGGAAATGAATATTCTGCACCCCACTATGTTGCGTGCCAAGTCATATTTGATTTTGAGGTAATTTTGAAAATGAAAAATCCCTCTATACCCCCTCTAACGGCCCGACAATGATTTCTGTTGACGAATTATTGTTATTCAGATGGAAATAGATATTCTGCACCCCACCATGATGCGTGCGTAGTCATATTGGATTTTTGAAGAAATATTGAAAATGAAAAATCCCCCTCTGTACCCACCCTGACGACCCGACAATGATTTCTGTTAACAAATTATTGTTATTGAGATGGAAATGGATATTCTGTACCCCACTATGATGCGTGCCTAGTCATATTTGATTTTTGAAGTCATTTTGAAAATGAAAAATCCTTCTATACCCCCTCTGACGACCCGACAATGATTTCTGTTGACGAATTATTGTTATTTAGATGGAAATGGATATTCTGCACCCCACCATGATGCGTGCCAAGTCATATTTGATTTTGAGGTAATTTTGAAAATGAAAAATCCCTCCATACCCACTCTGACGACCCGACAATGATTTCTGTTAACAAATTATTGTTATTGAGATGGAAATGGATATTCTGTACCCCACTATGATGCGTGCCAAGTCATATTTGATTTTTGAAATCATTTTGAAAATGAAAAATCCCTCTATACCCCCTCTGACGACCCGACAATGATTTCTGTCGACGAATTATTGTTATTCAGATGGAAATGGATATTCTGCAACCCACCATGATGCGTGCCAAGTCATATTGGATTTTTGAGGAAATATTGAAAATGAAAAATTCCTCTATACACCTTCTAACGACCCGACAATGATTTCTGTTGACGAATTATTGTTATCCAGATGGAAATGAATATTCTGCACCCCACCATGTTGCGTGCCAAGTCATATTTGATTTTTAGGTAATTTTGAAAGTGAAAAATCCCTCTATACCCCCTCTAACGACCCGACAATGATTTCTGTCGACGAATTATTGTTATTCAGATGGAAATAGATATTCTGCATCCCACCATGATGCGTGCCAAGTCATATAAGATTTTGGAAGAAATATTGAAAATGAAAAATCCCTCTATACCCCCTCTGACGACCCGACAATGATTTCTGTTGACGAATTATTGTTATTCAGATGGACATGGATACTTTGCACACCACCATGATGCGTGCCAAGTCATATTAGATTTTGAGGTAATTTTGAAAATGTAAAATCACTCTATACCCCCTCTGACGACCCGACAATGATTTCTGTTGACAAATTATTGTTATTGAGATGGAAATGGATATTCTGTACCCCACCATGATGCGTGCCAAGTACTATTTGATTATTGAAGTCATTTTGAAAATGAAAAATCCATCTATACCCCCTCTACCCGACAATGAGTCCTGTTGACGAATTATTGTTATTCAGATGATAATGGATATTCTGCTCCCCACCATGATGCGTGCCAAGTCATATTGGATTTTTGAAGAAATATTGAAAATGAAAAATCCCTCTATACCCCCTCTAACGACCCGACAATGATTTCTGTTGACGAATTATTGTTATTCAGATGGAAATGAATATTCTGCACCCCACTATGTTGCGTGCCAAGTCATATTTGATTTTGAGGTAATTTTGAAAATGAAAAATCCCTCTATACCCCCTCTAACGGCCCGACAATGATTTCTGTTGACGAATTATTGTTATTCAGATGGAAATAGATATTCTGCACCCCACCATGATGCGTGCCAAGTCATATTGGATTTTTGAAGAAATATTGAAAATGAAAAATCCCCCTCTGTACCCCCTCTGACGACCCGACAATGATTTCTGTTAACAAATTATTGTTATTGAGATGGAAATGGATATTCTGTACCCCACTATGATGCGTGCCTAGTCATATTTGATTTTTGAAGTCATTTTGAAAATGAAAAATCCTTCTATACCCCCTCTGACGACCCGACAATGATTTCTGTTGACGAATTATTGTTATTTAGATGGAAATGGATATTCTGCACCCCACCATGATGCGTGCCAAGTCATATTTGATTTTGAGGTAAATTTGAAAATGAAAAATCCCTCTATACCCCCTCTGACGACCCGACAATGATTTATGTTAACAAATTATTGTTATTGAGATGGAAATGGATATTCTGTACCCCTCTATGACGCGTGCCAAGTCATATTGGATTTTTGAAGAAATATTGAAAATGAAAAATCCCTCTATACCCCGTCTGACGACCCGACAATGATTTCTGTTGACGAATTATTGTTATCCAGACGGAAATGAATATTCTGCACCCCACCATGTTGCGTGCCAAGTCATATTTGATTTTGAGGTAATTTTGAAAATGAAAAATCCCTCTAGACCCCCTCTAACGGCCCGACAATGATTTCAGTTGACAAATTATTGTTATTCAGATGGAAATGGATATTTTGCACCCCACCATGATGCGTGCCAAGTCATATTGGATTTTTGAAGAAATATTGAAAATGAAAAATCCCTCTATACCCCCACTAACGACCCGACAATGATTTCTGTTGACAAATTATTGTTATACAGATGGAAATGGATATTCTGCACCCCACCATGATGCGTGCCAAGTCATATTAGATTTTTGAGGTTATTTCGAAAATAAAAATCCCTCTATACCCCCTCTGACGACCCGACAATGATTTCTGATGACAAATTATTGTTATTGAGATGGAAATGGATATTCTGTACCCCAATATGATGCGTGCCAAGTCATATTTGAATTTTGAAGTCATTTTGAAAATGAGAAATCCCTCTATACACCCTCTAACGACCCGACAATGAGTTCTGTTGACGAATTATTGTTATTCAGATAATAATGGATATTCTGCATCCCACCATGATGCGTGCCAAGTCATATTAGATTTTTGAAGAAATATTGAAAATGAAAAATCCCTCTATACCCCCTCTAACCGACCCGACAATGATTTCTGTTGACGAATTATTGTTATTCAGATGGAAATTAATATTCTGCACTCTACCATGTTGCGTGCCAAGTCATATTTGATTTTGAGGTAATTTTGAAAATGAAAAATCCCTCTATACCCCCTCTAACGACCCGACAATGATTTCTGTTGACAAATTATTGTTATTCAGATGGCAATGGATATTTTGCACCCCACCATGATGCGTGCCAAGTCATATTAGATTTTTGAAGAAATTTTGAAAATGAAAAATCCCTCTATACCCCCTCCAACGACCCGTCAATGATTTCTGTTGACGAATTATTGTTATTCAGATGGAAATGGATATTCTGCACCCCACCATGATGCGTGCCAAGTCATATTTCATTTGGAGGTAATTTTGAAAATGAAAAATCCCTCTGTACCCCCTCTGACGACCCGACAATGATTTCTGTCGACAAATTATTGTTATTCAGATGGAAATGGATATTCTACACCCCACCATGATGCGTGTCAAGTCATATTGGATTTTTGAAGAAATATTGAAAATGAAAAATCCCTCTATACCCCCTCTAACGACCCGACAATGATTTCTGTTGACGAATTATCGTTATCCAGATGGTAATGAATATTCTGCACCCGACCATGTTGCGTGCCAAGTCTTATTAGATTTTTGAAGAAATTTTGAAAATGAAAAATCCCTCTATACCCCCTCTGACGACCCGACAAAGATTTCTGTTGACGAATTATTGTTATTTAGATGGAAATGGATATTCTGCACCCACCATGATGCGTGCCAAGTCATATTTGATTTTTAGGTAATTTTGAAAATGAAAAATCCCTCTATACCCCCTCTGACGACCCGACAATGATTTCTGTTAACAAATTATTGTTATTGAGATGGAAATGGATATTCTGTACCCCACTATGACGCGTGCCAAGTCATATTTCATTTTTGAAGTCATTTTGAAAATGAAAAATCCCTCTATACCCCATCTGACGACCCGACAATGATTTCTGTCGACGAATTATTGTTATTCAGATGGAAATGGATATTCTGCAACCCACCATGATGCGTGCCAAGTCATATTGGATTTTTGAAGAAATATTGAAAATGAAAAATCCCTCTATACACCCTCTAACGACCCGACAATGATTTCTGTTGACGAATTATTGTTATCCAGATGGAAATGAATATTCTGCACCCCACCATGTTGTGTGCCAAGTCATATTTGATTTTAAGGTAATTTTGAAAATGAAAAATCCCTCTATACCCCCTCTAACGGCCCGACAATGATTTCTGTTGACAAATTATTGTTAATCAGATGGAAATGGATATTTTGCACCCCACCATGATGCGTGCCAAGTCATATTGGATTTTTGAAGAAATATTGAAAATGAAAAATCCCTCTATACCCCCTCTAACGACCCGACAATAATTTCTGGTGACAAATTATTGTTGTTCAGATGGAAATGGATATTCTGCACCCCACCATGATGCTTGCCAAGTCATATTAGATTTTAAAGAAATTTTGAAAATGAAAAATCCCTCTATACCCCCTCCAACGACCCATCAATGATTTCTGTTGACGAATTATTGTTGTTCATATGGGAATGGATATTCTGCACCCCACTATGATGCGTGCCAAGTCATATTTGATTTTGAGGTAATTTTGAAAATGAAAAATCCCTCTATACCCCCTCTGATGACCCGACAATGATTTCTGTTGAAAAATTATTGTTATTGAGATGGAAATGGATATTCTGTACCCTACCGTGATGCGTGCCAAGTCATATTAGAATATTGAAGAAATTTTGAAAATGAATAATCCCTCTATACCCCCTCCAACGACCCGTCAATGATTTCTGTTGACGAATTATTGTTATTCAGATGGAAATGAATATTCTGCACCCCACCATGTTGCGTGTTAAGTCATATTTGATTTTGAGGTAATTTTGAAAAGGAAAAATCCCTCCATACCCCCTCTGACGACCCGACAATGATTTCTGTTAACAAATTATTGTTATTGAGATGGAAATGGATATTCTGTACCCAACTATGATGCGTGCCAAGTCATATTTGATTTTTGAAGTCATTTTGAAAATGAAAAATCCCTCTATACCCCCTCTGACGACCCGACAATGATTTCTGTTAACAAATTATTGTTATTGAGATGGAAATGGATATTCTGTACCCCACTATGATGCGTGCCAAGTCATATTTGATTTTTGAAGTCATTTTGAAAATGAAAAATCCCTCTATACCCCCTCTGACGACCCGACAATGATTTCTGTTGACGAATTATTGTTATTTAGATGAAAATGGATATTCTGCACCCCACCATGATGCGTGCCAAGTCATATTAGAGTTTTGAAGAAATATTGAAAATGAAAAGTCCCTCTATACCCCCTCTAACGACCCGACAATGATTTCTGTTGACAAATTAATGTTATTCAGATGGAAATGAATATTCTGCACCCCACCATGTTGCGTGCCAAGTCATATTTGATTTTGAGGTAATTTTGAAAATGAAAAATCCCTCTATACCCCCTCTAACGGCCCGACAATGATTTCTGTTGACGAATTATTGTTATTCAGATGGAAATAGATATTTTGCACCCCACCATGATGCGTGCCAAGTCATATTGGATTTTTGAAGAAATATTGAAAATGAAAAATCCCCCTCTGTACCCCCTCTGACGACCCGACAATGATTTCTGTTAACAAATTATTTTTATTGAGATGGAAATGGATATTCTGTACCCCACTATGATGCGTGCCAAGTCATATTTGATTTTTGAAGTCATTTTGAAAATGAAAAATCCCTCTATACCCCCTCTGACGACCCGACAATGATTTCTGTTGACGAATTATTGTTATTTAGATGGAAATGGATATTCTGCACCCCATCATGATGCGTGCCAAGTCATATTTGATTTTGAGGTAATTTTGAAAATGAAAAATCCCTCTATACCCCCTCTGACGACCCGACAATGATTTATGTTAACAAATTATTGTTATTGAGATGGAAATGGATATTCTGTACCCCTCTATGACGCGTGCCAAGTCATATTGGATTTTTGAAGAAATATTGAAAATGAAAAATCCCTCTATACCCCCTCTGACGACCCGACAATGATTTCTGTTGACGAATTATTGTTATCCAGATGGAAATGAATATTCTGCACCCCACCATGTTGCGAGCCAAGTCATATTTGATTTTGAGGTAATTTTGAAAATGAAAAATCCCTCTATACCCCCTCTAATGACCCGACAATGATTTCTGTCGACGAATTATTGTTATTCAGATGGAAATAGATATTCTGCACCCCACCATGATGCGTGCCAAGTCATATTAGATTTTTGAAGAAATATTGAATATGAGAAATCCCTCTATACCCCCTCCAACGACCCGTCAATTATTTCTGTTGACGAATTATTGTTATATAGATGGAAATGGATATTCTGCACCCCACCATGATGCGTGCCAAGTCATATTTGATTTTGAGGTAAATTTTAAAATGAAAAATCCCTCTATACCCCCTCTGACGACCCGACAATGATTTCTGTTTACAAATTATTGTTATTGAGATGGAAATGGATATTCTGTACCCCACCATGATGCGAGCCAAGTCATATTAGATTTTTGAAGAAATATTGAAAATGAGAAATCCCTCTATACCCCCTCCAACGACCCGTCAATTATTTCTGTTGACGAATTATTGTTATATAGATGGAAATGGATATTCTGCACCCCACCATGATGCGTGCCAAGTCATATTTGATTTTGAGGTAAATTTTAAAATGAAAAATCCCTCTATACCCCCTCTGACGACCCGACAATGATTTCTGTTAACAAATTATTGTTATTGAGATGGAAATGGATATTCCGTACCCCACTATGTTGCGTGCCAAGTCATATTTGAATTTTGAAGTCATTTTGAAAATGAAAAATCCCTCTATACTCCCTCTGACGACCCGACAATGATTTCTGTCGACGAATTATTGTTATTCAGATGGAAATGGATATTCTGTACCCCACCATGATGCGTGCCCAGTCATATTGGATTTTTGAAAAAATATTGAATACCCCCTCTAACGACCCGGCAATGATTTCTGTTGACGAATTTATGTTATCCAGATGGAAATGAATATTCTGCACCCAACTATGATGCGTGCCAAGTCATATTTGATTTTGAGGTAATTTTGAAAATGAAAAATCCCTCTATACCCCTCTGACGACCCGACAATGATTTCTGTTGACAAATTATTGATATTGAGATGGAAATGGATATTCTGTACCCCACCATGATACGTGCCAAGTCATATTTGATTTTTGAAGTCATTTTGAAAATGAAAAATCCCTCTATATCCCCTCTAACGACCCGACAATGAGTTCTGTTGACGAATTATTGTTATTCAGATGATAATGGATATTCTGCACCCCACCATGATGCTTGCCAAGTCATATTAGATTTTAAAGAAATTTTGAAAATGAAAAATCCCTCTATACCCCCTCCAACGACCCATCAATGATTTCTGTTGACGAATTATTGTTGTTCATATGGGAATGGATATTCTGCACCCCACTATGATGCGTGCCAAGTCATATTTGATTTTGAGGTAATTTTGAAAATGAAAAATCCCTCTATACCCCCTCTGATGACCCGACAATGATTTCTGTTGAAAAATTATTGTTATTGAGATGGAAATGGATATTCTGTACCCTACCATGATGCGTGCCAAGTCATATTAGAATATTGAAGAAATTTTGAAAATGAATAATCCCTCTATACCCCCTCCAACGACCCGTCAATGATTTCTGTTGACGAATTATTGTTATTCAGATGGAAATGAATATTCTGCACCCCACCATGTTGCGAGCCAAGTCATATTTGATTTTGAGGTAATTTTGAAAATGAAAAATCCCTCCATACCCCCTCTGACGACCCGACAATGATTTCTGTCGACGAATTATTGTTATTCAGATGGAAATGGATATTCTGCAACCCACCATGATGCGTGCCAAGTCATATTGGATTTTTGAGGAAATATTGAAAATGAAAAATTCCTCTATACACCTTCTAACGACCCGACAATGATTTCTGTTGACGAATTATTGTTATCCAGATGGAAATGAATATTCTGCACCCCACCATGTTGCGTGCCAAGTCATATTTGATTTTTAGGTAATTTTGAAAGTGAAAAATCCCTCTATACCCCCTCTAACGACCCGACAATGATTTCTGTCGACGAATTATTGTTATTCAGATGGAAATAGATATTCTGCATCCCACCATGATGCGTGCCAAGTCATATAAGATTTTGGAAGAAATATTGAAAATGAAAAATCCCTCTATACCCCCTCTGACGACCCGACAATGATTTCTGTTGACGAATTATTGTTATTCAGATGGACATGGATACTTTGCACACCACCATGATGCGTGCCAAGTCATATTAGATTTTGAGGTAATTTTGAAAATGTAAAATCACTCTATACCCCCTCTGACGACCCGACAATGATTTCTGTTGACAAATTATTGTTATTGAGATGGAAATGGATATTCTGTACCCCACCATGATGCGTGCCAAGTACTATTTGATTATTGAAGTCATTTTGAAAATGAAAAATCCATCTATACCCCCTCTACCCGACAATGAGTCCTGTTGACGAATTATTGTTATTCAGATGATAATGGATATTCTGCTCCCCACCATGATGCGTGCCAAGTCATATTGGATTTTTGAAGAAATATTGAAAATGAAAAATCCCTCTATACCCCCTCTAACGACCCGACAATGATTTCTGTTGACGAATTATTGTTATTCAGATGGAAATGAATATTCTGCACCCCACTATGTTGCGTGCCAAGTCATATTTGATTTTGAGGTAATTTTGAAAATGAAAAATCCCTCTATACCCCCTCTAACGGCCCGACAATGATTTCTGTTGACGAATTATTGTTATTCAGATGGAAATAGATATTCTGCACCCCACCATGATGCGTGCCAAGTCATATTGGATTTTTGAAGAAATATTGAAAATGAAAAATCCCCCTCTGTACCCCCTCTGACGACCCGACAATGATTTCTGTTAACAAATTATTGTTATTGAGATGGAAATGGATATTCTGTACCCCACTATGATGCGTGCCTAGTCATATTTGATTTTTGAAGTCATTTTGAAAATGAAAAATCCTTCTATACCCCCTCTGACGACCCGACAATGATTTCTGTTGACGAATTATTGTTATTTAGATGGAAATGGATATTCTGCACCCCACCATGATGCGTGCCAAGTCATATTTGATTTTGAGGTAAATTTGAAAATGAAAAATCCCTCTATACCCCCTCTGACGACCCGACAATGATTTATGTTAACAAATTATTGTTATTGAGATGGAAATGGATATTCTGTACCCCTCTATGACGCGTGCCAAGTCATATTGGATTTTTGAAGAAATATTGAAAATGAAAAATCCCTCTATACCCCGTCTGACGACCCGACAATGATTTCTGTTGACGAATTATTGTTATCCAGATGGAAATGAATATTCTGCACCCCACCATGTTGCGTGCCAAGTCATATTTGATTTTGAGGTAATTTTGAAAATGAAAAATCCCTCTAGACCCCCTCTAACGGCCCGACAATGATTTCAGTTGACAAATTATTGTTATTCAGATGGAAATGGATATTTTGCACCCCACCATGATGCGTGCCAAGTCATATTGGATTTTTGAAGAAATATTGAAAATGAAAAATCCCTCTATACCCCCACTAACGACCCGACAATGATTTCTGTTGACAAATTATTGTTATACAGATGGAAATGGATATTCTGCACCCCACCATGATGCGTGCCAAGTCATATTAGATTTTTGAGGTTATTTCGAAAATAAAAATCCCTCTATACCCCCTCTGACGACCCGACAATGATTTCTGATGACAAATTATTGTTATTGAGATGGAAATGGATATTCTGTACCCCAATATGATGCGTGCCAAGTCATATTTGAATTTTGAAGTCATTTTGAAAATGAGAAATCCCTCTATACACCCTCTAACGACCCGACAATGAGTTCTGTTGACGAATTATTGTTATTCAGATAATAATGGATATTCTGCATCCCACCATGATGCGTGCCAAGTCATATTAGATTTTTGAAGAAATATTGAAAATGAAAAATCCCTCTATACCCCCTCTAACCGACCCGACAATGATTTCTGTTGACGAATTATTGTTATTCAGATGGAAATTAATATTCTGCACTCTACCATGTTGCGTGCCAAGTCATATTTGATTTTGAGGTAATTTTGAAAATGAAAAATCCCTCTATACCCCCTCTAACGACCCGACAATGATTTCTGTTGACAAATTATTGTTATTCAGATGGCAATGGATATTTTGCACCCCACCATGATGCGTGCCAAGTCATATTAGATTTTTGAAGAAATTTTGAAAATGAAAAATCCCTCTATACCCCCTCCAACGACCCGTCAATGATTTCTGTTGACGAATTATTGTTATTCAGATGGAAATGGATATTCTGCACCCCACCATGATGCGTGCCAAGTCATATTTCATTTGGAGGTAATTTTGAAAATGAAAAATCCCTCTGTACCCCCTCTGACGACCCGACAATGATTTCTGTCGACAAATTATTGTTATTCAGATGGAAATGGATATTCTACACCCCACCATGATGCGTGTCAAGTCATATTGGATTTTTGAAGAAATATTGAAAATGAAAAATCCCTCTATACCCCCTCTAACGACCCGACAATGATTTCTGTTGACGAATTATCGTTATCCAGATGGTAATGAATATTCTGCACCCGACCATGTTGCGTGCCAAGTCTTATTAGATTTTTGAAGAAATTTTGAAAATGAAAAATCCCTCTATACCCCCTCTGACGACCCGACAAAGATTTCTGTTGACGAATTATTGTTATTTAGATGGAAATGGATATTCTGCACCCACCATGATGCGTGCCAAGTCATATTTGATTTTTAGGTAATTTTGAAAATGAAAAATCCCTCTATACCCCCTCTGACGACCCGACAATGATTTCTGTTAACAAATTATTGTTATTGAGATGGAAATGGATATTCTGTACCCCACTATGACGCGTGCCAAGTCATATTTCATTTTTGAAGTCATTTTGAAAATGAAAAATCCCTCTATACCCCATCTGACGACCCGACAATGATTTCTGTCGACGAATTATTGTTATTCAGATGGAAATGGATATTCTGCAACCCACCATGATGCGTGCCAAGTCATATTGGATTTTTGAAGAAATATTGAAAATGAAAAATCCCTCTATACACCCTCTAACGACCCGACAATGATTTCTGTTGACGAATTATTGTTATCCAGATGGAAATGAATATTCTGCACCCCACCATGTTGTGTGCCAAGTCATATTTGATTTTAAGGTAATTTTGAAAATGAAAAATCCCTCTATACCCCCTCTAACGGCCCGACAATGATTTCTGTTGACAAATTATTGTTAATCAGATGGAAATGGATATTTTGCACCCCACCATGATGCGTGCCAAGTCATATTGGATTTTTGAAGAAATATTGAAAATGAAAAATCCCTCTATACCCCCTCTAACGACCCGACAATAATTTCTGGTGACAAATTATTGTTGTTCAGATGGAAATGGATATTCTGCACCCCACCATGATGCTTGCCAAGTCATATTAGATTTTAAAGAAATTTTGAAAATGAAAAATCCCTCTATACCCCCTCCAACGACCCATCAATGATTTCTGTTGACGAATTATTGTTGTTCATATGGGAATGGATATTCTGCACCCCACTATGATGCGTGCCAAGTCATATTTGATTTTGAGGTAATTTTGAAAATGAAAAATCCCTCTATACCCCCTCTGATGACCCGACAATGATTTCTGTTGAAAAATTATTGTTATTGAGATGGAAATGGATATTCTGTACCCTACCGTGATGCGTGCCAAGTCATATTAGAATATTGAAGAAATTTTGAAAATGAATAATCCCTCTATACCCCCTCCAACGACCCGTCAATGATTTCTGTTGACGAATTATTGTTATTCAGATGGAAATGAATATTCTGCACCCCACCATGTTGCGTGTTAAGTCATATTTGATTTTGAGGTAATTTTGAAAAGGAAAAATCCCTCCATACCCCCTCTGACGACCCGACAATGATTTCTGTTAACAAATTATTGTTATTGAGATGGAAATGGATATTCTGTACCCAACTATGATGCGTGCCAAGTCATATTTGATTTTTGAAGTCATTTTGAAAATGAAAAATCCCTCTATACCCCCTCTGACGACCCGACAATGATTTCTGTTAACAAATTATTGTTATTGAGATGGAAATGGATATTCTGTACCCCACTATGATGCGTGCCAAGTCATATTTGATTTTTGAAGTCATTTTGAAAATGAAAAATCCCTCTATACCCCCTCTGACGACCCGACAATGATTTCTGTTGACGAATTATTGTTATTTAGATGAAAATGGATATTCTGCACCCCACCATGATGCGTGCCAAGTCATATTAGAGTTTTGAAGAAATATTGAAAATGAAAAGTCCCTCTATACCCCCTCTAACGACCCGACAATGATTTCTGTTGACAAATTAATGTTATTCAGATGGAAATGAATATTCTGCACCCCACCATGTTGCGTGCCAAGTCATATTTGATTTTGAGGTAATTTTGAAAATGAAAAATCCCTCTATACCCCCTCTAACGGCCCGACAATGATTTCTGTTGACGAATTATTGTTATTCAGATGGAAATAGATATTTTGCACCCCACCATGATGCGTGCCAAGTCATATTGGATTTTTGAAGAAATATTGAAAATGAAAAATCCCCCTCTGTACCCCCTCTGACGACCCGACAATGATTTCTGTTAACAAATTATTTTTATTGAGATGGAAATGGATATTCTGTACCCCACTATGATGCGTGCCAAGTCATATTTGATTTTTGAAGTCATTTTGAAAATGAAAAATCCCTCTATACCCCCTCTGACGACCCGACAATGATTTCTGTTGACGAATTATTGTTATTTAGATGGAAATGGATATTCTGCACCCCATCATGATGCGTGCCAAGTCATATTTGATTTTGAGGTAATTTTGAAAATGAAAAATCCCTCTATACCCCCTCTGACGACCCGACAATGATTTATGTTAACAAATTATTGTTATTGAGATGGAAATGGATATTCTGTACCCCTCTATGACGCGTGCCAAGTCATATTGGATTTTTGAAGAAATATTGAAAATGAAAAATCCCTCTATACCCCCTCTGACGACCCGACAATGATTTCTGTTGACGAATTATTGTTATCCAGATGGAAATGAATATTCTGCACCCCACCATGTTGCGTGCCAAGTCATATTTGATTTTGAGGTAATTTTGAAAATGAAAAATCCCTCTATACCCCCTCTAATGACCCGACAATGATTTCTGTCGACGAATTATTGTTATTCAGATGGAAATAGATATTCTGCACCCCACCATGATGCGTGCCAAGTCATATTAGATTTTTGAAGAAATATTGAATATGAGAAATCCCTCTATACCCCCTCCAACGACCCGTCAATTATTTCTGTTGACGAATTATTGTTATATAGATGGAAATGGATATTCTGCACCCCACCATGATGCGTGCCAAGTCATATTTGATTTTGAGGTAAATTTTAAAATGAAAAATCCCTCTATACCCCCTCTGACGACCCGACAATGATTTCTGTTTACAAATTATTGTTATTGAGATGGAAATGGATATTCTGTACCCCACCATGATGCGAGCCAAGTCATATTAGATTTTTGAAGAAATATTGAAAATGAGAAATCCCTCTATACCCCCTCCAACGACCCGTCAATTATTTCTGTTGACGAATTATTGTTATATAGATGGAAATGGATATTCTGCACCCCACCATGATGCGTGCCAAGTCATATTTGATTTTGAGGTAAATTTTAAAATGAAAAATCCCTCTATACCCCCTCTGACGACCCGACAATGATTTCTGTTAACAAATTATTGTTATTGAGATGGAAATGGATATTCCGTACCCCACTATGTTGCGTGCCAAGTCATATTTGAATTTTGAAGTCATTTTGAAAATGAAAAATCCCTCTATACTCCCTCTGACGACCCGACAATGATTTCTGTCGACGAATTATTGTTATTCAGATGGAAATGGATATTCTGTACCCCACCATGATGCGTGCCCAGTCATATTGGATTTTTGAAAAAATATTGAATACCCCCTCTAACGACCCGGCAATGATTTCTGTTGACGAATTTATGTTATCCAGATGGAAATGAATATTCTGCACCCAACTATGATGCGTGCCAAGTCATATTTGATTTTGAGGTAATTTTGAAAATGAAAAATCCCTCTATACCCCTCTGACGACCCGACAATGATTTCTGTTGACAAATTATTGATATTGAGATGGAAATGGATATTCTGTACCCCACCATGATGCGTGCCAAGTCATATTTGATTTTTGAAGTCATTTTGAAAATGAAAAATCCCTCTATATCCCCTCTAACGACCCGACAATGAGTTCTGTTGACGAATTATTGTTATTCAGATGATAATGGATATTCTGCACCCCACCATGATGCTTGCCAAGTCATATTAGATTTTAAAGAAATTTTGAAAATGAAAAATCCCTCTATACCCCCTCCAACGACCCATCAATGATTTCTGTTGACGAATTATTGTTGTTCATATGGGAATGGATATTCTGCACCCCACTATGATGCGTGCCAAGTCATATTTGATTTTGAGGTAATTTTGAAAATGAAAAATCCCTCTATACCCCCTCTGATGACCCGACAATGATTTCTGTTGAAAAATTATTGTTATTGAGATGGAAATGGATATTCTGTACCCTACCATGATGCGTGCCAAGTCATATTAGAATATTGAAGAAATTTTGAAAATGAATAATCCCTCTATACCCCCTCCAACGACCCGTCAATGATTTCTGTTGACGAATTATTGTTATTCAGATGGAAATGAATATTCTGCACCCCACCATGTTGCGAGCCAAGTCATATTTGATTTTGAGGTAATTTTGAAAATGAAAAATCCCTCCATACCCCCTCTGACGACCCGACAATGATTTCTGTTAACAAATTATTGTTATTGAGATGGAAATGGATATTCTGTACCCAACTATGATGCGTGCCAAGTCATATTTGATTTTTGAAGTCATTTTGAAAATGAAAAATCCCTCTATACCCCCTCTGACGACCCGACAATGATTTCTGTTGACGAATTATTGTTATTTAGATGAAAATGGATATTCTGCACCCCACCTTGATGCGTGCCAAGTCATATTAGATTTTAAAGAAATTTTGAAAATGAAAAATCCCTCTATACCCCCTCCAACGACCCATCAATGATTTCTGTTGACGAATTATTGTTGTTCATATGGGAATGGATATTCTGCACCCCACCATGATGCGTGCCAAGTCATATTGGATTTTTGAAGAAATATTGAAATTGAAAAATCCCCCTCTGTACCCCCTCTGACGACCCGACAATGATTTCTGTTAACAAATTATTTTTATTGAGATGGAAATGGATATTCTGTACCCCACTATGATGCGTGCCAAGTCATATTTGATTTTTGAAGTCATTTTGAAAATGAAAAATCCCTCTATACCCCCTCTGACGACCCGACAATGATTTCTGTTGACGAATTATTGTTATTTAGATGAAAATGGATATTCTGCACCCCACCTTGATGCGTGCCAAGTCATATTAGATTTTAAAGAAATTTTGAAAATGAAAAATCTCTCTATACCCCCTCTAACGGCCCGACAATGATTTCTGTTGACGAATTATTGTTATTCAGATGGAAATAGATATTTTGCACCCCACCATGATGCGTGCCAAGTCATATTGGATTTTTGAAGAAATATTGAAATTGAAAAATCCCCCTCTGTACCCCCTCTGACGACCCGACAATGATTTCTGTTAACAAATTATTTTTATTGAGATGGAAATGGATATTCTGTACCCCACTATGATGCGTGCCAAGTCATATTTGATTTTTGAAGTCATTTTGAAAATGAAAAATCCCTCTATACCCCCTCTGATGACCCGACAATGATTTCTGTTGAAAAATTATTGTTATTGAGATGGAAATGGATATTCTGTACCCTACCATGATGCGTGCCAAGTCATATTAGAATATTGAAGAAATTTTGAAAATGAATAATCCCTCTATACCCCCTCCAACGACCCGTCAATGATTTCTGTTGACGAATTATTGTTATTCAGATGGAAATGAATATTCTGCACCCCACCATGTTGCGAGCCAAGTCATATTTGATTTTGAGGTAATTTTGAAAATGAAAAATCCCTCCATACCCCCTCTGACGACCCGACAATGATTTCTGTTAACAAATTATTGTTATTGAGATGGAAATGGATATTCTGTACCCAACTATGATGCGTGCCAAGTCATATTTGATTTTTGAAGTCATTTTGAAAATGAAAAATCCCTCTATACCCCCTCTGACGACCCGACAATGATTTCTGTTGACGAATTATTGTTATTTAGATGAAAATGGATATTCTGCACCCCACCTTGATGCGTGCCAAGTCATATTAGATTTTAAAGAAATTTTGAAAATGAAAAATCCCTCTATACCCCCTCCAACGACCCATCAATGATTTCTGTTGACGAATTATTGTTGTTCATATGGGAATGGATATTCTGCACCCCACCATGATGCGTGCCAAGTCATATTGGATTTTTGAAGAAATATTGAAATTGAAAAATCCCCCTCTGTACCCCCTCTGACGACCCGACAATGATTTCTGTTAACAAATTATTTTTATTGAGATGGAAATGGATATTCTGTACCCCACTATGATGCGTGCCAAGTCATATTTGATTTTTGAAGTCATTTTGAAAATGAAAAATCCCTCTATACCCCCTCTGACGACCCGACAATGATTTCTGTTGACGAATTATTGTTATTTAGATGAAAATGGATATTCTGCACCCCACCTTGATGCGTGCCAAGTCATATTAGATTTTAAAGAAATTTTGAAAATGAAAAATCTCTCTATACCCCCTCTAACGGCCCGACAATGATTTCTGTTGACGAATTATTGTTATTCAGATGGAAATAGATATTTTGCACCCCACCATGATGCGTGCCAAGTCATATTGGATTTTTGAAGAAATATTGAAATTGAAAAATCCCCCTCTGTACCCCCTCTGACGACCCGACAATGATTTCTGTTAACAAATTATTTTTATTGAGATGGAAATGGATATTCTGTACCCCACTATGATGCGTGCCAAGTCATATTTGATTTTTGAAGTCATTTTGAAAATGAAAAATCCCTCTATACCCCCTCTGACGACCCGACAATGATTTCTGTTGACGAATTATTGTTATTTAGATGGAAATGGATATTCTGCACCCCATCATGATGCGTGCCAAGTCATATTTGATTTTGAGGTAATTTTGAAAATGAAAAATCCCTCTATACCCCCTCTGACGACCCGACAATGATTTATGTTAACAAATTATTGTTATTGAGATGGAAATGGATATTCTGTACCCCTCTATGACGCGTGCCAAGTCATATTGGATTTTTGAAGAAATATTGAAAATGAAAAATCCCTCTATACCCCCTCTGACGACCCGACAATGATTTCTGTTGACGAATTATTGTTATCCAGATGGAAATGAATATTCTGCACCCCACCATGTTGCGTGCCAAGTCATATTTGATTTTGAGGTAATTTTGAAAATGAAAAATCCCTCTATACCCCCTCTAATGACCCGACAATGATTTCTGTCGACGAATTATTGTTATTCAGATGGAAATAGATATTCTGCACCCCACCATGATGCGTGCCAAGTCATATTAGATTTTTGAAGAAATATTGAAAATGAGAAATCCCTCTATACCCCCTCCAACGACCCGTCAATTATTTCTGTTGACGAATTATTGTTATATAGATGGAAATGGATATTCTGCACCCCACCATGATGCGTGCCAAGTCATATTTGATTTTGAGGTAAATTTTAAAATGAAAAATCCCTCTATACCCCCTCTGACGACCCGACAATGATTTCTGTTTACAAATTATTGTTATTGAGATGGAAATGGATATTCTGTACCCCACCATGATGCGTGCCAAGTCATATTAGATTTTTGAAGAAATATTGAAAATGAGAAATCCCTCTATACCCCCTCCAACGACCCGTCAATTATTTCTGTTGACGAATTATTGTTATATAGATGGAAATGGATATTCTGCACCCCACCATGATGCGTGCCAAGTCATATTTGATTTTGAGGTAAATTTTAAAATGAAAAATCCCTCTATACCCCCTCTGACGACCCGACAATGATTTCTGTTAACAAATTATTGTTATTGAGATGGAAATGGATATTCCGTACCCCACTATGTTGCGTGCCAAGTCATATTTGAATTTTGAAGTCATTTTGAAAATGAAAAATCCCTCTATACTCCCTCTGACGACCCGACAATGATTTCTGTCGACGAATTATTGTTATTGAGATGGAAATGGATATTCTGTACCCCACCATGATGCGTGCCAAGTCATATTAGATTTTTGAAGAAATATTGAAAATGAGAAATCCCTCTATACCCCCTCCAACGACCCGTCAATTATTTCTGTTGACGAATTATTGTTATATAGATGGAAATGGATATTCTGCACCCCACCATGATGCGTGCCAAGTCATATTTGATTTTGAGGTAAATTTTAAAATGAAAAATCCCTCTATACCCCCTCTGACGACCCGACAATGATTTCTGTTAACAAATTATTGTTATTGAGATGGAAATGGATATTCCGTACCCCACTATGTTGCGTGCCAAGTCATATTTGATTTTGAGGTAATTTTGAAAATGAAAATTCCCTCTATACCCCCTCTAACGACCCGGCAATGATTTCTGTTGACGAATTTTTGTTATCCAGATGGAAATGAATATTCTGCACCCCACTATGATGCGTGCCAAGTCATATTTGATTTTGAGGTAATTTTGAAAATGAAAAATCCCTCTATACCCCTCTGACGACCCGACAATGATTTCTGTTGACAAATTATTGATATTGAGATGGAAATGAATATTCTGTACCCCACCATGATGCGTGCCAAGTCATATTTGATTTTTGAAGTCATTTTGAAAATGAAAAATCCCTCTATACCCCCTCTAACGACCCGACAATGAGTTCTGTTCACGAATTATTGTTATTCAGATGATAATGGATATTCTGCACCCCACCATGTTGCGTGCCAAGTCATATTTGGTTTTGAGGTAATTTTGAAAATGAAAAATCCCTCTATACCCTCTCTAACGACCCGACAATGATTTCTGTCGAAGATTTATTGTTATTCATATGGAAATAAATATTCTGCACCTCACCATGATGCGTGCCAAGTCATATTTGATTTTTGAAGAAATATTGAAATTGAGAAATCCCTTTATACCCCCTCTGACGACCCGACAATGATTTCTGTTGACGAATTATTGTTATTCAGATGGCAATGGATATTCTGCACCCCACCATGATGCGTGCCAAGTCATATTGGATTTTTGAAGAAATATTGAATATGAAAAATCCCTCTATACCCCCCTAACGACCCGACAATGATTTCTGTTGACAGATTATTGTTATTCAGATGGCAATGGATATTCTGCACCCCACCATGATGCGTGCCAAGTCATATTGGATTTTTGAAGAAATATTGAAAATGAAAAATCCCTCTATACCCCCTCTAACGACCCGACAATGATTTCTGTTGACGAATTATTGTTATTCAGATGGAAATGAATATTCTGCACCCCACCATGTTGCGTGCCAAGTCATATTTGATTTTGAGGTAATTTTGAAAATGAAAAATCCCTCTATACCCTCTCTAACGACCCGACAATGATTTCTGTCGACGAATTATTGTTATTTAGATGGAAATGGATATTCTGCACCCCACCATAATGCGTGCCAAGTCATATTTGATTTTGAGGTAATTTTGAAAATGAAATATCCCTCTATACCCCCTCTGACGACCCGACAATGATTTCTGTTAACAAATTATTGCTATTGAGATGGAAATGGATATTCTGTACCCCACTATGATGCGTGCCAAGTCATATTTGATTTTTGAAGTCATTTTGAAAATGAAAAATCCTTCTATACTCCCTCTAACGACCCGACAATGATTTCTGTCGACGAATTATTGTTATTCAGATGGCAATGGATATTCTGCACCCCACCATGATGCGTGCCAAGTCATATTAGATTTTTGAAGAAATTTTGAAAATGAAAAATCCCTCTATACCCCCTCCAACGACCCGTCAATGATTTCTGTTGACGAATTATTGTTATTCAGATGAAAATGGATATTCTACACCCCACTATGATGCGTGCCAAGTCATATTTGATTTTGAGGTAATTTTGAAAATGAAAAATCCCTCTATAACTCCTCTGACGACCCGACAATGATTTCTGGTGACGAATTATTGATATTGAGATGGAAATGGATATTCTGTACCCCACCATGATGCGTGCCAAGTCTTATTTGATTTTTGAAGTCATTTCGAAAATGAAAAATCCCTCTATACCCCTCTAACGACCCGACAATGAGTTCTGTTGACGAATTATTGTTATTCAGATGATAATGGATATTCTGCACCCCACTATGTTGCGTGCCAAGTCATATTTGATTTTGAGGTAATTTTGAAAATGAAAAATCCCTCTATACCCTCTCTAACGACCCGACAATGATTTCTGTAGAAGAATGATTGTTATTCATATGGAAATAAATATTCTGCACCTCACCATGATGCGTGCCAAGTCATATTTGAATTTTGAAGTCATTTTGAAAATGAAAAATCCCTTTATACCCCCTCTAACGACCCGACAATGATTTCTGTTGACGAATTATTGTTATTCAGATAGAAATAGATATTCTGCACCCCACCATAATGTGTGCCAAGTCATATTGGATTTTTGAAAAAATATTGAATATGAAAAATCCCTCTATACCCCCTCTAACGACCCGGCAATTATTACTGTTGACGAATTTTTGTTATCCAGATGGAAATGAATATTCTGCACCCCACCATGTTGCGTGCCAAGTCATATATGATTTTGAGGTAATTTTGAAATAGAGAAATCCCTCTATACCCCCTCTAATGACCCGGCAATGATTTCTGTCGACGAATTATTGTTATTCAGATAGAAATAGATATTCTGCACCCCACCATTATGTGTGCCAAGTCATATTAGATTTTTGAAGAAATTTTGAAAATGAAAAATCCCTCTATACCCCCTCCAACGACCCGTCAATGATTTCTGTTGACGAATTATTGTTATTCAGATGGAAATGGATATTCTGCACCCCACTATGATGCGTGCCAAGTCATATTTGATTTTGAGGTAAATTTGAAAATGAAAAATCCCTCTATACCCCCTCTGACGACCCGACAATGATTTCTGTTAACAAATTATTGTTATTGAGATGGAAATGGATATTCTGTACCCCACTATGATGCGTGCCAAGTCATATTGGATTTTTGATAAAATATTGAGAATGAAAAATCCCTCTATATCCCCTCTAACGACCCGGCAATGATTTCTGTTGACGAATTTTTGTTATCCAGATGGAAATAAATATTCTGCACCCCACCATGTTGCGTGCCAAGTCATATTTGATTTTGAGGTAATTTTGAAAATGAGAAATCCCTCTATACCCCCTCTAATGACCCGACAATGATTTCTGTCGACGAATTATTGTTATTCAGATGGAAATAGATATTCTTCACCCCACCATGATGCGTGCCAAGTCATATTAGATTTTTGAAGAAATATTGAAAATGAGAAATCCCTCTATACCCCCTCCAACGACCCGTCAATTATTTCTGTAGACGAATTATTGTTATATAGATGGAAATGGATATTCTGCACCCCACCATGATGCGTGCCAAGTCATATTAGATTTTTGAAGAAATATTGAAAATGAGAAATCCCTCTATACCCCCTCCAACGACCCGTCAATTATTTCTGTTGACGAATTATTGTTATATAAATGGAAATGGATATTCTGCACCCCACCATGATGCGTGCCAAGTCATATTTGATTTTGAGGTAAATTTTAAAATGAAAAATCCCTCTATACCCCCTCTGACGACCCGACAATGATTTCTGTTAACAAATTATTGTTATTGAGATGGAAATGGATATTCCGTACCCCACTATGTTGCTCGCCAAGTCATATTTGAATTTTGAAGTCATTTTGAAAATGAAAAATCCCTCTATACTCCCTCTGACGACCCGACAATGATTTTTGTCGACGAATTATTGTTATTCAGATGGAAATGGATATTCTGTACCCCACCATGATGCGTGCCCAGTCATATTGGATTTTTGAAAAAATATTGAAAATGAAAATTCCCTCTATACCCCCTCTAACGACCCGGCAATGATTTCTGTTGACGAATTTTTGTTATCCAGATGGAAATGAATATTCTGCACCCCACCATGATGCGTGCCAAGTCATATTGGATTTTGAGGTAATTTTGAAAATGAAAAATCCCTCTATACCCCCTCTAACGGCCCGACAATGATTTCTGTTGACAAATTATTGTTATTCAGATGGCAATGGATATTTTGCACCCCACCATGATGCGTGCCAAGTCATATTGGATTTTGAGGTAATTTTGAAAATGAAAAATCCCTCTATACCCCCTCTAACGGCCCGACAATGATTTCTGTTGACAAATTATTGTTATTCAGATGGCAATGGATATTTTGCACCCCACCATGATGCGTGCCAAGTCATATTTGATTTTGAGGTAAATTTTAAAATGAAAAATCCCTCTATACCCCCTCTGACGACCCGACAATGATTTCTGTTTACAAATTATTGTTATTGAGATGGAAATGGATATTCTGTACCCCACCATGATGCGTGCCAAGTCATATTAGATTTTTGAAGAAATATTGAAAATGAGAAATCCCTCTATACTCCCTCCAACGACCCGTCAATTATTTCTGTTGACGAATTATTGTTATATAGATGGAAATGGATATTCTGCACCCCACCATGATGCGTGCCAAGTCATATTTGATTTTGAGGTAAATTTTAAAATGAAAAATCCCTCTATACCCCCTCTGACGACCCGACAATGATTTCTGTTAACAAATTATTGTTATTGAGATGGAAATGGATATTCCGTACCCCACTATGTTGCGTGCCAAGTCATATTTGAATTTTGAAGTCATTTTGAAATAGAGAAATCCCTCTATACCCCCTCTAATGACCCGGCAATGATTTCTGTCGACGAATTATTGTTATTCAGATAGAAATAGATATTCTGCACCCCACCATTATGTGTGCCAAGTCATATTAGATTTTTGAAGAAATTTTGAAAATGAAAAATCCCTCTATACCCCCTCCAACGACCCGTCAATGATTTCTGTTGACGAATTATTGTTATTCAGATGGAAATGGATATTCTGCACCCCACTATGATGCGTGCCAAGTCATATTTGATTTTGAGGTAAATTTGAAAATGAAAAATCCCTCTATACCCCCTCTGACGACCCGACAATGATTTCTGTTAACAAATTATTGTTATTGAGATGGAAATGGATATTCTGTACCCCACTATGATGCGTGCCAAGTCATATTGGATTTTTGATAAAATATTGAGAATGAAAAATCCCTCTATATCCCCTCTAACGACCCGGCAATGATTTCTGTTGACGAATTTTTGTTATCCAGATGGAAATAAATATTCTGCACCCCACCATGTTGCGTGCCAAGTCATATTTGATTTTGAGGTAATTTTGAAAATGAGAAATCCCTCTATACCCCCTCTAATGACCCGACAATGATTTCTGTCGACGAATTATTGTTATTCAGATGGAAATAGATATTCTGCACCCCACCATGATGCGTGCCAAGTCATATTAGATTTTTGAAGAAATATTGAAAATGAGAAATCCCTCTATACCCCCTCCAACGACCCGTCAATTATTTCTGTAGACGAATTATTGTTATATAGATGGAAATGGATATTCTGCACCCCACCATGATGCGTGCCAAGTCATATTAGATTTTTGAAGAAATATTGAAAATGAGAAATCCCTCTATACCCCCTCCAACGACCCGTCAATTATTTCTGTTGACGAATTATTGTTATATAAATGGAAATGGATATTCTGCACCCCACCATGATGCGTGCCAAGTCATATTTGATTTTGAGGTAAATTTTAAAATGAAAAATCCCTCTATACCCCCTCTGACGACCCGACAATGATTTCTGTTAACAAATTATTGTTATTGAGATGGAAATGGATATTCCGTACCCCACTATGTTGCGTGCCAAGTCATATTTGAATTCTGAAGTCATTTTGAAAATGAAAAATCCCTCTATACTCCCTCTGACGACCCGACAATGATTTCTGTCGACGAATTATTGTTATTCAGATGGAAATGGATATTCTGTACCCCACCATGATGCGTGCCCAGTCATATTGGATTTTTGAAAAAATATTGAAAATGAAAATTCCCTCTATACCCCCTCTAACGACCCGGCAATGATTTCTGTTGACGAATTTTTGTTATCCAGATGGAAATGAATATTCTGCACCCCACCATGATGCGTGCCAAGTCATATTGGATTTTGAGGTAATTTTGAAAATGAAAAATCCCTCTATACCCCCTCTAACGGCCCGACAATGATTTCTGTTGACAAATTATTGTTATTCAGATGGCAATGGATATTTTGCACCCCACCATGATGCGTGCCAAGTCATATTGGATTTTGAGGTAATTTTGAAAATGAAAAATCCCTCTATACCCCCTCTAACGGCCCGACAATGATTTCTGTTGACAAATTATTGTTATTCAGATGGCAATGGATATTTTGCACCCCACCATGATGCGTGCCAAGTCATATTTGATTTTGAGGTAAATTTTAAAATGAAAAATCCCTCTATACCCCCTCTGACGACCCGACAATGATTTCTGTTTACAAATTATTGTTATTGAGATGGAAATGGATATTCTGTACCCCACCATGATGCGTGCCAAGTCATATTAGATTTTTGAAGAAATATTGAAAATGAGAAATCCCTCTATACTCCCTCCAACGACCCGTCAATTATTTCTGTTGACGAATTATTGTTATATAGATGGAAATGGATATTCTGCACCCCACCATGATGCGTGCCAAGTCATATTTGATTTTGAGGTAAATTTTAAAATGAAAAATCCCTCTATACCCCCTCTGACGACCCGACAATGATTTCTGTTAACAAATTATTGTTATTGAGATGGAAATGGATATTCCGTACCCCACTATGTTGCGTGCCAAGTCATATTTGAATTTTGAAGTCATTTTGAAAATGAAAAATCCCTCTATACTCCCTCTGACGACCCGACAATGATTTCTGTCGACGAATTATTGTTATTGAGATGGAAATGGATATTCTGTACCCCACCATGATGCGTGCCAAGTCATATTAGATTTTTGAAGAAATATTGAAAATGAGAAATCCCTCTATACCCCCTCCAACGACCCGTCAATTATTTCTGTTGACGAATTATTGTTATATAGATGGAAATGGATATTCTGCACCCCACCATGATGCGTGCCAAGTCATATTTGATTTTGAGGTAAATTTTAAAATGAAAAATCCCTCTATACCCCCTCTGACGACCCGACAATTATTTCTGTTAACAAATTATTGTTATTGAGATGGAAATGGATATTCCGTACCCCACTATGTTGCGTGCCAAGTCATATTTGATTTTGAGGTAATTTTGAAAATGAAAATTCCCTCTATACCCCCTCTAACGACCCGGCAATGATTTCTGTTGACGAATTTTTGTTATCCAGATGGAAATGAATATTCTGCACCCCACTATGATGCGTGCCAAGTCATATTTGATTTTGAGGTAATTTTGAAAATGAAAAATCCCTCTATACCCCTCTGACGACCCGACAATGATTTCTGTTGACAAATTATTGATATTGAGATGGAAATGGATATTCTGTACCCCACCATGATGCGTGCCAAGTCATATTTGATTTTTGAAGTCATTTTGAAAATGAAAAATCCCTCTATACCCCCTCTAACGACCCGACAATGAGTTCTGTTCACGAATTATTGTTATTCAGATGATAATGGATATTCTGCACCCCACCATGTTGCGTGCCAAGTCATATTTGGTTTTGAGGTAATTTTGAAAATGAAAAATCCCTCTATACCCTCTCTAACGACCCGACAATGATTTCTGTCGAAGATTTATTGTTATTCATATGGAAATAAATATTCTGCACCTCACCATGATGCGTGCCAAGTCATATTTGATTTTTGAAGAAATATTGAAATTGAGAAATCCCTTTATACCCCCTCTGACGACCCGACAATGATTTCTGTTGACGAATTATTGTTATTCAGATGGCAATGGATATTCTGCACCCCACCATGATGCGTGCCAAGTCATATTGGATTTTTGAAGAAATATTGAAAATGAAAAATCCCTCTATACCCCCCTAACAACCCGACAATGATTTCTGTTGACAGATTATTGTTATTCAGATGGCAATGGATATTCTGCACCCCACCATGATGCGTGCCAAGTCATATTGGATTTTTGAAGAAATATTGAAAATGAAAAATCCCTCTATACCCCCTCTAACGACCCGACAATGATTTCTGTTGACGAATTATTGTTATTCAGATGGAAATGAATATTCTGCACCCCACCATGTTGCGTGCCAAGTCATATTTGATTTTGAGGTAATTTTGAAAATGAAAAATCCCTCTATACCCTCTCTAACGACCCGACAATGATTTCTGTCGACGAATTATTGTTATTTAGATGGAAATGGATATTCTGCACCCCACCATAATGCGTGCCAAGTCATATTTGATTTTGAGGTAATTTTGAAAATGAAATATCCCTCTATACCCCCTCTGACGACCCGACAATGATTTCTGTTAACAAATTATTGCTATTGAGATGGAAATGGATATTCTGTACCCCACTATGATGCGTGCCAAGTCATATTTGATTTTTGAAGTCATTTTGAAAATGAAAAATCCTTCTATACTCCCTCTAACGACCCGACAATGATTTCTGTCGACGAATTATTGTTATTCAGATGGCAATGGATATTCTGCACCCCACCATGATGCGTGCCAAGTCATATTAGATTTTTGAAGAAATTTTGAAAATGAAAAATCCCTCTATACCCCCTCCAACGACCCGTCAATGATTTCTGTTGACGAATTATTGTTATTCAGATGAAAATGGATATTCTACACCCCACTATGATGCGTGCCAAGTCATATTTGATTTTGAGGTAATTTTGAAAATGAAAAATCCCTCTATAACTCCTCTGACGACCCGACAATGATTTCTGGTGACGAATTATTGATATTGAGATGGAAATGGATATTCTGTACCCCACCATGATGCGTGCCAAGTCTTATTTGATTTTTGAAGTCATTTCGAAAATGAAAAATCCCTCTATACCCCTCTAACGACCCGACAATGAGTTCTGTTGACGAATTATTGTTATTCAGATGATAATGGATATTCTGCACCCCACTATGTTGCGTGCCAAGTCATATTTGATTTTGAGGTAATTTTGAAAATGAAAAATCCCTCTATACCCTCTCTAACGACCCGACAATGATTTCAGTAATGATTGTTATTCATATGGAAATAAATATTCTGCACCTCACCATGATGCGTGCCAAGTCATATTTGAATTTTGAAGTCATTTTGAAAATGAAAAATCCCTTTATACCCCCTCTAACGACCCGACAATGATTTCTGTTGACGAATTATTGTTATTCAGATAGAAATAGATATTCTGCACCCCACCATAATGTGTGCCAAGTTATATTGGATTTTTGAAAAAATATTGAAAATGAAAAATCCCTCTATACCCCCTCTAACGACCCGGCAATTATTACTGTTGACGAATTTTTGTTATCCAGATGGAAATGAATATTCTGCACCCCACCATGTTGCGTGCCAAGTCATATATGATTTTGAGGTAATTTTGAAATTGAGAAATCCCTCTATACTCCCTCTAATGACCCGGCAATGATTTCTGTCGACGAATTATTGTTATTCAGATAGAAATAGATATTCTGCACCCCACCATTATGTGTGCCAAGTCATATTAGATTTTTGAAGAAATTTTGAAAATGAAAAATCCCTCTATACCCCCTCCAACGACCCGTCAATGATTTCTGTTGACGAATTATTGTTATTCAGATGGAAATGGATATTCTGCACCCCACTATGATGCGTGCCAAGTCATATTTGATTTTGAGGTAATTTTGAAAATGAGAAATCCCTCTATACCCCCTCTAATGACCCGACAATGATTTCTGTTAACAAATTATTGTTATTGAGATGGAAATGGATATTCTGTACCCCACTATGATGCGTGCCAAGTCATATTAGATTTTTGAAGAAATATTGAAAATGAGAAATCCCTCTATACCCCCTCCAACGACCCGTCAATTATTTCTGTAGACGAATTATTGTTATATAGATGGAAATGGATATTCTGCACCCCACCATGATGCGTGCCAAGTCATATTAGATTTTTGAAGAAATATTGAAAATGAGAAATCCCTCTATACCCCCTCCAACGACCCGTCAATTATTTCTGTTGACGAATTATTGTTATATAAATGGAAATGGATATTCTGCACCCCACCATGATGCGTGCCAAGTCATATTTGATTTTGAGGTAAATTTTAAAATGAAAAATCCCTCTATACCCCCTCTGACGACCCGACAATGATTTCTGTTAACAAATTATTGTTATTGAGATGGAAATGGATATTCCGTACCCCACTATGTTGCGTGCCAAGTCATATTTGAATTTTGAAGTCATTTTGAAAATGAAAAATCCCTCTATACTCCCTCTGACGACCCGACAATGATTTCTGTCGACGAATTATTGTTATTCAGATGGAAATGGATATTCTGTACCCCACCATGATGCGTGCCCAGTCATATTGGATTTTTGAAAAAATATTGAAAATGAAAATTCCCTCTATACCCCCTCTAACGACCCGGCAATGATTTCTGTTGACGAATTTTTGTTATCCAGATGGAAATGAATATTCTGCACCCCACCATGATGCGTGCCAAGTCATATTGGATTTTGAGGTAATTTTGAAAATGAAAAATCCCTCTATACCCCCTCTAACGGCCCGACAATGATTTCTGTTGACAAATTATTGTTATTCAGATGGCAATGGATATTTTGCACCCCACCATGATGCGTGCCAAGTCATATTGGATTTTTGAAGAAATATTGAAAATGAAAAATCCCTCTATACCCCCTCTGACGACCCGACAATGATTTCTGTTGACGAATTATTGTTATCCAGATGGAAATGAATATTCTGCACCCCACCATGTTGCGTGCCAAGTCATATTTGATTTTGAGGTAATTTTGAAAATGAAAAATCCCTCTATACCCCCTCTAACGGCCCGACAATGATTTCTGTTGACAAATTATTGTTATTCAGATGGAAATGGATATTTTGCACCCCACCATGATGCGTGCCAAGTCATATTGAATTTTTGAAGAAATATTGAAAATGAAAAATCCCTCTATACCCCCTCTAACGACCCGACAATGATTTCTGTTGACAAATTATTGTTATTCAGATGGCAATGGATATTTTGCACCCCACCATGATGCGTGCCAAGTCATATTGGATTTTGAGGTAATTTTGAAAATGAAAAATCCCTCTATACCCCCTCTAACGGCCCGACAATGATTTCTGTTGACAAATTATTGTTATTCAGATGGCAATGGATATTTTGCACCCCACCATGATGCGTGCCAAGTCATATTGGATTTTTGAAAAAATATTGAAAATGAAAAATCCCTCTATACCCCCTCTAACGACCCGACAATGATTTCTGTTGACGAATTATCGTTATCCAGATGGTAATGAATATTCTGCACCCGACCATGTTGCGTGCCAAGTCTTATTAGATTTTTGAAGAAATTTTGAAAATGAAATATCCCTCTATACCCCCTCCAACGACCCGTCAATGATTTCTGTTGACGAATTATTGTTATTTAGATGGAAATGGATATTCTGCACCCCACCATGATGCGTGCCAAGTCATATTTGATTTTGAGGTAATTTTGAAAATGAAAAATCCCTCCATACCCACTCTGTCGACCCGACAATGATTTCTGTTAACAAATTATTGTTATTGAGATGGAAATGGATATTCTGTACCCCACTATGATGCGTGCCAAGTCATATTTGATTTTTGAAGTCATTTTGAAAATGAAAAATCCCTCTATACCCCCTCTGACGACCCGACAATGATTTCTGTCGACGAATTATTGTTATTCAGATGGAAATGGATATTCTGCAACCCACCATGATGCGTGCCAAGTCATATTGGATTTTTGAGGAAATATTGAAAATGAAAAATTCCTCTATACACCTTCTAACGACCCGACAATGATTTCTGTTGACGAATTATTGTTATCCAAATGGAAATGAATATTCTGCACCCCACCATGTTGCGTGCCAAGTCATATTTGATTTTTAGGTAATTTTGAAAGTGAAAAATCCCTCTATACCCCCTCTAACGACCCGACAATGATTTCTGTCGACTAATTATTGTTATTCAGATGGAAATAGATATTCTGCACCCCACCATGATGCGTGCCAAGTCATATAAGATTTTGGAAGAAATATTGAAAATGAAAAATCCCTCTATACCCCCTCTGACGACCCGACAATGATTTCTATTGACGAATTATTGTTATTCAGATGGACATGGATACTTTGCACACCACCATGATGCGTGCCAAGTCATATTAGATTTTTGAAGAAATTTTGAAAATGAAATATCCCTCTATACCCCCTCCAACGACCCGTCAATGATTTTTGTTGTCGAATCATTGTTATTCAGATGGAAATGGATATTCTGCACCCCACTATGATGCGTGCCAAGTCATATTTGATTTTGAGGTAATTTTGAAAATGTAAAATCACTCTATACCCCCTCTGACGACCCGACAATGATTTCTGTTGACAAATTATTGTTATTGAGATGGAAATGGATATTCTGTACCCCACCATGATGCGTGCCAAGTACTATTTGATTATTGAAGTCATTTTGAAAATGAAAAATCCATCTATACCCCCTCTACCCGACAATGATTTCTGTCGACGAATTATTGTTATTCAGATGGAAATGGATATTCTGCAACCCACCATGATGCGTGCCAAGTCATATTGGATTTTTGAAGAAATATTGAAAATGAAAAATCCCTCTATACACCCTCTAACGACCCGACAATGATTTCTGTTGACGAATTATTGTTATCCAGATGGAAATGAATATTCTGCACCCCACCATGTTGTGTGCCAAGTCATATTTGATTTTAAGGTAATTTTGAAAATGAAAAATCCCTCTATACCCCCTCTAACGGCCCGACAATGATTTCTGTTGACAAATTATTGTTATTCAGATGGAAATGGATATTTTGCACCACACCATGATGCGTGCCAAGTCATATTGGATTTTTGAAGAAATATTGAAAATGAAAAATCCCTCTATACCCCCTCTAACGACCCGACAATAATTTCTGGTGACAAATTATTGTTGTTCAGATGGAAATGGATATTCTGCACCCCACCATGATGCTTGCCAAGTCATATTAGATTTTAATGAAATTTTGAAAATGAAAAATCCCTCTATACCCCCTCCAACGACCCGTCAATGATTTCTGTTGACGAATTATTGTTATTCAGATGGGAATGGATATTCTGCACCCCACTATGATGCGTGCCAAGTCATATTTGATTTTGAGGTAATTTTGAAAATGAAAAATCCCTCTATACCCCCTCTGATGACCCGACAATGATTTCTGTTGAGAAATTATTGTTATTGAGATGGAAATGGATATTCTGTACCCTACCATGATGCGTGCCAAGTCATATTAGAATATTGAAGAAATTTTGAAAATGAAAAATCCCTCTATACCCCCTCCAACGACCCGTCAATGATTTCTGTTGACGAATTATTGTTATTCAGATGGAAATGAATATTCTGCACCCCACCATGTTGCGTGCCAAGTCATATTTGATTTTGAGGTAATTTTGAAAATGAAAAATCCCTCCATACCCCCTCTGACGACCCGACAATGATTTCTGTTAACAAATTATTGTTATTGAGATGGAAATGGATATTCCGTACCCAACTATGATGCGTGCCAAGTCATATTTGATTTTTGAAGTCATTTTGAAAATGAAAAATCCCTCTATACCCCCTCTGACGACCCGACAATGATTTTTGTTTACAAATTATTGTTATTGAGATGGAAATGGATATTCTGTACCCCACTATGATGCGTGCCAAGTCATATTTGATTTTTGAAGTCATTTTGAAAATGAAAAATCCCTCTATACACCCTCTGACGACCCGACAATGATTTCTGTTGACGAATTATTGTTATTTAGATGAAAATGGATATTCTGCACCCCACCATGATGCGTGCCAAGTCATATTGGATTTTTGAAGAAATATTGAAAATGAAAAGTCCCTCTATACCCCCTCTAACGACCCGACAATGATTTCTGTTGACGAATTATTGTTATTCAGATGGAAATGAATATTCTGCACCCCACCATGTTGCGTGCCAAGTCATATTTGATTTTGAGCTAATTTTGAAAATGAGAAATCCCTCTATACCCCCTCTAACGGCCCGACAATGATTTCTGTTGACGAATTATTGTTATTCAGATGGAAATAGATATTTTGCACCCCACCATGATGCGTGCCAAGTCATATTGGATTTTTGAAGAAATATTGAAAATGAAAAATCCCCCTCTGTACCCCCTCTGACGACCCGACAATGATTTATGTTAACAAATTATTGTTATTGAGATGGAAATGGATATTCTGTACCCCTCTATGACGCGTGCCAAGTCATATTGGATTTTTGAAGAAATATTGAAAATGAAAAATCCCTCTATACCCCCTCTGACGACCCGACAATGATTTCTGTTGACGAATTATTGTTATCCAGATGGAAATGAATATTCAGCACCCCACTATGATGCGTGCCAAGTCATATTTGATTTTGAGGTAATTTTGAAAATGAAAAATCCCTCTATACCCCTCTGACGACCCGACAATGATTTCTGTCGACAAATGATTGATATTGAGATGGAAATGGATATTCTGTACCCCACCATGATGCGTGCCAAGTCATATTTGATTTTTGAAGTCATTTTGAAAATGAAAAATCCCTCTATACCCCCTCTAACGACCCGACAATGAGTTCTGTTCACGAATTATTGTTATTCAGATGATAATGGATATTCTGCACCCCACCATTTTGCGTGCCAAGTCATATTTGGTTTTGAGGTAATTTTGAAAATGAAAAATCCCTCTATACCCTCTCTAACGACCCGACAATGATTTCTGTCGAAGATTTATTGTTATTCATATGGAAATAAATATTCTGCACCTCACCATGATGCGTGCCAAGTCATATTTGATTTTTGAAGAAATATTGAAATTGAGAAATCCCTTTATACCCCCTCTGACGACCCGACAATGATTTCTGTTGACGAATTATTGTTATTCAGATGGCAATGGATATTCTGCACCCCACCATGATGCGTGCCAAGTCATATTGGATTTTTGAAGAAATATTGAAAATGAAAAATCCCTCTATACCCCCCTAACGACCCGACAATGATTTCTGTTGACAGATTATTGTTATTCAGATGGCAATGGATATTCTGCACCCCACCATGATGCGTGCCAAGTCATATTGGATTTTTGAAGAAATATTGAAAATGAAAAATCCCTCTATACCCCCTCTAACGACCCGACAATGATTTCTGTTGACGAATTATTGTTATTCAGATGGAAATGAATATTCTGCACCCCACCATGTTGCGTGCCAAGTCATATTTGATTTTGAGGTAATTTTGAAAATGAAAAATCCCTCTATACCCTCTCTAACGACCCGACAATGATTTCTGTCGACGAATTATTGTTATTTAGATGGAAATGGATATTCTGCACCCCACCATAATGCGTGCCAAGTCATATTTGATTTTGAGGTAATTTTGAAAATGAAATATCCCTCTATACCCCCTCTGACGACCCGACAATGATTTCTGTTAACAAATTATTGTTATTCAGATGGAAATGGATATTCTACACCCCACCATGATGCGTGTCAAGTCATATTGGATTTTTGAAGAAATATTGAAAATGAAAAATCCCTCTATACCCCCTCTAACGACCCGACAATGATTTCTGTTGACGAATTATCGTTATCCAGATGGTAATGAATATTCTGCACCCGACCATGTTGCGTGCCAAGTCTTATTAGATTTTTGAAGAAATTTTGAAAATGAAAAATCCCTCTATACCCCCTCTGACGACCCGACAAAGATATCTGTTGACGAATTATTGTTATTTAGATGGAAATGGATATTCTGCACCCCACCATGATGCGTGCCAAGTCATATTTGATTTTGAGGTAATTTTGAAAATGAAAAATCCCTCTATACCCCCTCTGACGACCCGACAATGATTTCTGTCGACGAATTATTGTTATTCAGATGGAAATGGATATTCTGCAACCCACCATGATGCGTGCCAAGTCATATTGGATTTTTGAAGAAATATTGAAAATGAAAAATCCCTCTATACACCCTCTAACGACCCGACAATGATTTCTGTTGACGAATTATTGTTATCCAGATGGAAATGAATATTCTGCACCCCACCATGTTGTGTGCCAAGTCATATTTGATTTTAAGGTAATTTTGAAAATGAAAAATCCCTCTATACCCCCTCTAACGGCCCGACAATGATTTCTGTTGACAAATTATTGTTATTCAGATGGAAATGGATATTTTGCACCACACCATGATGCGTGCCAAGTCATATTGGATTTTTGAAGAAATATTGAAAATGAAAAATCCCTCTATACCCCCTCTAACGACCCGACAATAATTTCTGGTGACAAATTATTGTTGTTCAGATGGAAATGGATATTCTGCACCCCACCATGATGCTTGCCAAGTCATATTAGATTTTAAAGAAATTTTGAAAATGAAAAATCCCTCTATACCCCCTCCAACGACCCGTCAATGATTTCTGTTGACGAATTATTGTTATTCAGATGGGAATGGATATTCTGCACCCCACTATGATGCGTGCCAAGTCATATTTGATTTTGAGGTAATTTTGAAAATGAAAAATCCCTCTATACCCCCTCTGATGACCCGACAATGATTTCTGTTGAGAAATTATTGTTATTGAGATGGAAATGGATATTCTGTACCCTACCATGATGCGTGCCAAGTCATATTAGAATATTGAAGAAATTTTGAAAATGAAAAATCCCTCTATACCCCCTCCAACGACCCGTCAATGATTTCTGTTGACGAATTATTGTTATTCAGATGGAAATGAATATTCTGCACCCCACCATGTTGCGTGCCAAGTCATATTTGATTTTGAGGTAATTTTGAAAATGAAAAATCCCTCCATACCCCCTCTGACGACCCGACAATGATTTCTGTTAACAAATTATTGTTATTGAGATGGAAATGGATATTCCGTACCCAACTATGATGCGTGCCAAGTCATATTTGATTTTTGAAGTCATTTTGAAAATGAAAAATCCCTCTATACCCCCTCTGACGACCCGACAATGATTTTTGTTTACAAATTATTGTTATTGAGATGGAAATGGATATTCTGTACCCCACTATGATGCGTGCCAAGTCATATTTGATTTTTGAAGTCATTTTGAAAATGAAAAATCCCTCTATACACCCTCTGACGACCCGACAATGATTTCTGTTGACGAATTATTGTTATTTAGATGAAAATGGATATTCTGCACCCCACCATGATGCGTGCCAAGTCATATTGGATTTTTGAAGAAATATTGAAAATGAAAAGTCCCTCTATACCCCCTCTAACGACCCGACAATGATTTCTGTTGACGAATTATTGTTATTCAGATGGAAATGAATATTCTGCACCCCACCATGTTGCGTGCCAAGTCATATTTGATTTTGAGCTAATTTTGAAAATGAGAAATCCCTCTATACCCCCTCTAACGGCCCGACAATGATTTCTGTTGACGAATTATTGTTATTCAGATGGAAATAGATATTTTGCACCCCACCATGATGCGTGCCAAGTCATATTGGATTTTTGAAGAAATATTGAAAATGAAAAATCCCCCTCTGTACCCCCTCTGACGACCCGACAATGATTTCTGTTAACAAATTATTGTTATTGAGATGGAAATGGATATTCTGTACCCCTCTATGACGCGTGCCAAGTCATATTGGATTTTTGAAGAAATATTGAAAATGAAAAATCCCTCTATACCCCCTCTGACGACCCGACAATGATTTCTGTTGACGAATTATTGTTATCCAGATGGAAATGAATATTCAGCACCCCACTATGATGCGTGCCAAGTCATATTTGATTTTGAGGTAATTTTGAAAATGAAAAATCCCTCTATACCCCTCTGACGACCCGACAATGATTTCTGTTGACAAATTATTGATATTGAGATGGAAATGGATATTCTGTACCCCACCATGATGCGTGCCAAGTCATATTTGATTTTTGAAGTCATTTTGAAAATGAAAAATCCCTCTATACCCCCTCTAACGACCCGACAATGAGTTCTGTTCACGAATTATTGTTATTCAGATGAAAATGGATATTCTGCACCCCACCATGTTGCGTGCCAAGTCATATTTGGTTTTGAGGTAATTTTGAAAATGAAAAATCCCTCTATACCCTCTCTAACGACCCGACAATGATTTCTGTCGAAGATTTATTGTTATTCATATGGAAATAAATATTCTGCACCTCACCATGATGCGTGCCAAGTCATATTTGATTTTTGAAGAAATATTGAAATCGAGAAATCCCTTTATACCCCCTCTGACGACCCGACAATGATTTCTGTTGACGAATTATTGTTATTCAGATGGCAATGGATATTCTGCACCCCACCATGATGCGTGCCAAGTCATATTGGATTTTTGAAGAAATATTGAAAATGAAAAATCCCTCTATACCCCCCTAACGACCCGACAATGATTTCTGTTGACAGATTATTGTTATTCAGATGGCAATGGATATTCTGCACCCCACCATGATGCGTGCCAAGTCATATTGGATTTTTGAAGAAATATTGAAAATGAAAAATCCCTCTATACCCCCTCTAACGACCCGACAATGATTTCTGTTGACGAATTATTGTTATTCAGATGGAAATGAATATTCTGCACCCCACCATGTTGCGTGCCAAGTCATATTTGATTTTGAGGTAATTTTGAAAATGAAAAATCCCTCTATACCCTCTCTAACGACCCGACAATGATTTCTGTCGACGAATTATTGTTATTTAGATGGAAATGGATATTCTGCACCCCACCATAATGCGTGCCAAGTCATATTTGATTTTGAGGTAATTTTGAAAATGAAATATCCCTCTATACCCCCTCTGACGACCCGACAATGATTTCTGTTAACAAATTATTGCTATTGAGATGGAAATGGATATTCTGTACCCCACTATGATGCGTGCCAAGTCATATTTGATTTTTGAAGTCATTTTGAAAATGAAAAATCCTTCTATACTCCCTCTAACGACCCGACAATGATTTCTGTCGACGAATTATTGTTATTCAGATGGCAATGGATATTCTGCACCCCACCATGATGCGTGCCAAGTCATATTAGATTTTTGAAGAAATTTTGAAAATGAAAAATCCCTCTATACCCCCTCCAACGACCCGTCAATGATTTCTGTTGACGAATTATTGTTATTCAGATGAAAATGGATATTCTACACCCCACTATGATGCGTGCCAAGTCATATTTGATTTTGAGGTAATTTTGAAAATGAAAAATCCCTCTATAACTCCTCTGACGACCCGACAATGATTTCTGGTGACAAATTATTGATATTGAGATGGAAATGGATATTCTGTACCCCACCATGATGCGTGCCAAGTCTTATTTGATTTTTGAAGTCATTTCGAAAATGAAAAATCCCTCTATACCCCTCTAACGACCCGACAATGAGTTCTGTTGACGAATTATTGTTATTCAGATGATAATGGATATTCTGCACCCCACTATGTTGCGTGCCAAGTCATATTTGATTTTGAGGTAATTTTGAAAATGAAAAATCCCTCTATACCCTCTCTAACGACCCGACAATGATTTCTGTAGAAGAATGATTGTTATTCATATGGAAATAAATATTCTGCACCTCACCATGATGCGTGCCAAGTCATATTTGAATTTTGAAGTCATTTTGAAAATGAAAAATCCCTTTATACCCCCTCTAACGACCCGACAATGATTTCTGTTGACGAATTATTGTTATTCAGATAGAAATAGATATTCTGCACCCCACCATAATGTGTGCCAAGTCATATTGGATTTTTGAAAAAATATTGAAAATGAAAAATCCCTCTATACCCCCTCTAACGACCCGGCAATTATTACTGTTGACGAATTTTTGTTATCCAGATGGAAATGAATATTCTGCACCCCACCATGTTGCGTGCCAAGTCATATATGATTTTGAGGTAATTTTGAAATTGAGAAATCCCTCTATACTCCCTCTAATGACCCGGCAATGATTTCTGTCGACGAATTATTGTTATTCAGATAGAAATAGATATTCTGCACCCCACCATTATGTGTGCCAAGTCATATTAGATTTTTGAAGAAATTTTGAAAATGAAAAATCCCTCTATACCCCCTCCAACGACCCGTCAATGATTTCTGTTGACGAATTATTGTTATTCAGATGGAAATGGATATTCTGCACCCCACTATGATGCGTGCCAAGTCATATTTGATTTTGAGGTAAATTTGAAAATGAAAAATCCCTCTATACCCCCTCTGACGACCCGACAATGATTTCTGTTAACAAATTATTGTTATTGAGATGGAAATGGATATTCTGTACCCCACTATGATGCGTGCCAAGTCATATTGGATTTTTGATAAAATATTGAGAATGAAAAATCCCTCTATATCCCCTCTAACGACCCGGCAATGATTTCTGTTGACGAATTTTTGTTATCCAGATGGAAATAAATATTCTGCACCCCACCATGTTGCGTGCCAAGTCAAATTTGATTTTGAGGTAATTTTGAAAATGAGAAATCCCTCTATACCCCCTCTAATGACCCGACAATGATTTCTGTCGACGAATTATTGTTATTCAGATGGAAATAGATATTCTGCACCCCACCATGATGCGTGCCAAGTCATATTAGATTTTTGAAGAAATATTGAAAATGAGAAATCCCTCTATACCCCCTCCAACGACCCGTCAATTATTTCTGTAGACGAATTATTGTTATATAGATGGAAATGGATATTCTGCACCCCACCATTATGCGTGCCAAGTCATATTAGATTTTTGAAGAAATATTGAAAATGAGAAATCCCTCTATACCCCCTCCAACGACCCGTCAATTATTTCTGTTGACGAATTATTGTTATATAAATGGAAATGGATATTCTGCACCCCACCATGATGCGTGCCAAGTCATATTTGATTTTGAGGTAAATTTTAAAATGAAAAATCCCTCTATACCCCCTCTGACGACCCGACAATGATTTCTGTTAACAAATTATTGTTATTGAGATGGAAATGGATATTCCGTACCCCACTATGTTGCGTGCCAAGTCATATTTGAATTTTGAAGTCATTTTGAAAATGAAAAATCCCTCTATACTCCCTCTGACGACCCGACAATGATTTCTGTCGACGAATTATTGTTATTCAGATGGAAATGGATATTCTGTACCCCACCATGATGCGTGCCCAGTCATATTGGATTTTTGAAAAAATATTGAAAATGAAAATTCCCTCTATACCCCCTCTAACGACCCGGCAATGATTTTTGTTGACGAATTTTTGTTATCCAGATGGAAATGAATATTCTGCACCCCACCATGATGCGTGCCAAGTCATATTGGATTTTGAGGTAATTTTGAAAATGAAAAATCCCTCTATACCCCCTCTAACGGCCCGACAATGATTTCTGTTGACAAATTATTGTTATTCAGATGGCAATGGATATTTTGCACCCCACCATGATGCGTGCCAAGTCATATTGGATTTTTGAAGAAATATTGAAAATGAAAAATCCCTCTATACCCCCTCTGACGACCCGACAATGATTTCTGTTGACGAATTATTGTTATCCAGATGGAAATGAATATTCTGCACCCCACCATGTTGCGTGCCAAGTCATATTTGATTTTGAGGTAATTTTGAAAATGAAAAATCCCTCTATACCCCCTCTAACGGCCCGACAATGATTTCTGTTGACAAATTATTGTTATTCAGATGGAAATGGATATTTTGCACCCCACCATGATGCGTGCCAAGTCATATTGAATTTTTGAAGAAATATTGAAAATGAAAAATCCCTCTATACCCCCTCTAACGACCCGACAATGATTTCTGTTGACAAATTATTGTTATTCAGATGGCAATGGATATTTTGCACCCCACCATGATGCGTGCCAAGTCATATTGGATTTTGAGGTAATTTTGAAAATGAAAAATCCCTCTATACCCCCTCTAACGGCCCGACAATGATTTCTGTTGACAAATTATTGTTATTCAGATGGCAATGGATATTTTGCACCCCACCATGATGCGTGCCAAGTCATATTGGATTTTTGAAAAAATATTGAAAATGAAAAATCCCTCTATACCCCCTCTAACGACCCGACAATGATTTCTGTTGACGAATTATCGTTATCCAGATGGTAATGAATATTTTGCACCCGACCATGTTGCGTGCCAAGTCTTATTAGAATTTTGAAGAAATTTTGAAAATGAAATATCCCTCTATACCCCCTCCAACGACCCGTCAATGATTTCTGTTGACGAATTATTGTTATTTAGATGGAAATGGATATTCTGCACCCCACCATGATGCGTGCCAAGTCATATTTGATTTTGAGGTAACTTTGAAAATGAAAAATCCCTCCATACCCACTCTGTCGACCCGACAATGATTTCTGTTAACAAATTATTGTTATTGAGATGGAAATGGATATTCTGTACCCCACTATGATGCGTGCCAAGTCATATTTGATTTTTGAAGTCATTTTGAAAATGAAAAATCCCTCTATACCCCCTCTGACGACCCGACAATGATTTCTGTCGACGAATTATTGTTATTCAGATGGAAATGGATATTCTGCAACCCACCATGATGCGTGCCAAGTCATATTGGATTTTTGAGGAAATATTGAAAATGAAAAATTCCTCTATACACCTTCTAACGACCCGACAATGATTTCTGTTGACGAATTATTGTTATCCAGATGGAAATGAATATTCTGCACCCCACCATGTTGCGTGCCAAGTCATATTTGATTTTTAGGTAATTTTGAAAGTGAAAAATCCCTCTATACCCCCTCTAACGACCTGACAATGATTTCTGTCGACTAATTATTGTTATTCAGATGGAAATAGATATTCTGCACCCCACCATGATGCGTGCCAAGTCATATAAGATTTTGGAAGAAATATTGAAAATGAAAAATCCCTCTATACCCCCTCTGACGACCCGACAATGATTTCTATTGACGAATTATTGTTATTCAGATGGACATGGATACTTTGCACACCACCATGATGCGTGCCAAGTCATATTAGATTTTTGAAGAAATTTTGAAAATGAAATATCCCTCTATACCCCCTCCAACGACCCGTCAATGATTTTTGTTGTCGAATCATTGTTATTCAGATGGAAATGGATATTCTGCACCCCGCTATGATGCGTGCCAAGTCATATTTGATTTTGAGGTAATTTTGAAAATGTAAAATCACTCTATACCCCCTCTGACGACCCGACAATGATTTCTGTTGACAAATTATTGTTATTGAGATGGAAATGGATATTCTGTACCCCACCATGATGCGTGCCAAGTACTATTTGATTATTGAAGTCATTTTGAAAATGAAAAATCCATCTATACCCCCTCTACCCGACAATGAGTTCTGTTGACGAATTATTGTTATTCAGATGATAATGGATATTCTGCTCCCCACCATGATGCGTGCCAAGTCATATTGGATTTTTGAAGAAATATTGAAAATGAAAAATCCCTCTATACCCCCTCTAACGACCCGACAATGATTTCTGTTGACGAATTATTGTTATTCAGATGGAAATGAATATTCTGCACCCCACTATGTTGCGTGCCAAGTCATATTTGATTTTGAGGTGATTTTGAAAATGAAAAATCCCTCTATACCCCCTCTAACGGCCCGACAATGATTTCTGTTGACGAATTATTGTTATTCAGATGGAAATAGATATTCTGCACCCCACCATGATGCGTGCCAAGTCATATTGGATTTTTGAAGAAATATTGAAAATGAAAAATCCCCCTCTGTACCCCCTCTGACGACCCGACAATGATTTCTGTAAACAAATTATTGTTATTGAGATGGAAATGGATATTCTGTACCCCACTATGATGCGTGCCTAGTCATATTTGATTTTTGAAGTCATTTTGAAAATGAAAAATCCTTCTATACCCCCTCTGACGACCCGACAATGATTTCTGTTGACGAATTATTGTTATTTAGATGGAAATGGATATTCTGCACCCCACCATGATGCGTGCCAAGTCATATTTGATTTTGAGGTAATTTTGAAAATGAAAAATCCCTCTATACCCCCTCTGACGACCCGACAATGATTTATGTTAACAAATTATTTTTATTGAGATGGAAATGGATATTCTGTACCCCTCTATGACGCGTGCCAAGTCATATTGGATTTTTGAAGAAATATTGAAAATGAAAAATCCCTCTATACCCCGTCTGACGACCCGACAATGATTTCTGTTGACGAATTATTGTTATCCAGATGGAAATGAATATTCTGCACACCACCATGTTGCGTGCCAAGTCATATTTGATTTTGAGGTAATTTTGAAAATGAAAAATCCCTCTAGACCCCCTCTAACGGCCCGACAATGATTTCTGTTGACAAATTATTGTTATTCAGATGAAAATGGATATTTTGCACCCCACCATGATGCGTGCCAAGTCATATTGGATTTTTGAAGAAATATTGAAAATGGAAAATCCCTCTATACCCCCTCTAACGACCCGACAATGATTTCTGTTGACAAATTATTGTTATTCAGATGGAAATGGATATTCTGCACCCCACCATGATGCGTGCCAAGTCATATTAGATTTTTGAGGTAATTTTGAAAATAAAAATCCCTCTATACCCCCTCTGACGACCCGACAATGATTTCTGATGACAAATTATTGTTATTGAGATGGAAATGGATATTCTGTACCCCATTATGATGCGTGCCAAGTCATATTTGAATTTTGAAGTCATTTTGAAAATGAGAAATCCCTCTATACACCCTCTAACGACCCGACAATGAGTTCTGTTGACGAATTTTTGTTATTCAGATAATAATGGATATTCTGCATCCCTCCATGATGCGTGCCAAGTCATATTAGATTTTTGAAGAAATATTGAAAATGAAAAATCCCTCTATACCCCCTCTAACCGACCCGACAATGATTTCTGTTGACGAATTATTGTTATTCAGATGGAAATTAATATTCTGCACTCCACCATGTTGCGTGCCAAGTCATATTTGATTTTGAGGTAATTTTGAAAATGAAAAATCCCTCTATACCCCCTCTAACGGCCCGACAATGATTTCTGTTGACAAATTATTGTTATTCAGATGGCAATGGATATTTTGCACCCCACCATGATGCGTGCCAAGTCATATTAGATTTTTGAAGAAATTTTGAAAATGAAAAATCCCTCTATACCCCCTCCAACGACCCGTCAATGATTTCTGTTGACGAATTATTGTTATTCAGATGGAAATGGATATTCTGCACCCCACCATGATGCGTGCCAAGTCATATTTCATTTGGAGGTAATTTTGAAATTGAAAAATCCCTCTGTACCCCCTCTGACGACCCGACAATGATTTCTGTCGACAAATTATTGTTATTCAGATGGAAATGGATATTCTACAACCCACCATGATGCGTGTCAAGTCATATTGGATTTTTGAAGAAATATTGAAAATGAAAAATCCCTCTATACCCCCTCTAACGACCCGACAATGATTTCTGTTGACGAATTATCGTTATCCAGATGGTAATGAATATTCTGCACCCGACCATGTTGCGTGCCAAGTCTTATTAGATTTTTGAAGAAATTTTGAAAATGAAAAATCCCTCTATACCCCCTCTGACGACCCGACAAAGATATCTGTTGACGAATTATTGTTATTTAGATGGAAATGGATATTCTGCACCCCACCATGACGCGTGCCAAGTCATATTTGATTTTGAGGTAATTTTGAAAATGAAAAATCCCTCTATACCCCCTCTGACGACCCGACAATGATTTCTGTTAACAAATTATTGTTATTGAGATGGAAATGGATATTCTGTACCCCACTATGACGCGTGCCAAGTCATATTTGATTTTTGAAGTCATTTTGAAAATGAAAAATCCCTCTATACCCCATCTGACGACCCGACAATGATTTCTGTCGACGAATTATTGTTATTCAGATGGAAATGGATATTCTGCAACCCACCATGATGCGTGCCAAGTCATATTGGATTTTTGAAGAAATATTGAAAATGAAAAATCCCTCTATACACCCTCTAACGACCCGACAATGATTTCTGTTGACGAATTATTGTTATCCAGATGGAATTGAATATTCTGCACCCCACCATGTTGTGTGCCAAGTCATATTTGATTTTAAGGTAATTTTGAAAATGAAAAATCCCTCTATACCCCCTCTAACGGCCCGACAATGATTTCTGTTGACAAATTATTGTTATTCAGATGGAAATGGATATTTTGCACCACACCATGATGCGTGCCAAGTCATATTGGATTTTTGAAGAAATATTGAAAATGAAAAATCCCTCTATACCCCCTCTAACGACCCGACAATAATTTCTGGTGACAAATTATTGTTGTTCAGATGGAAATGGATATTCTGCACCCCACCATGATGCTTGCCAAGTCATATTAGATTTTAAAGAAATTTTGAAAATGAAAAATCCCTCTATACCCCCTCCAACGACCCGTCAATGATTTCTGTTGACGAATTATTGTTATTCAGATGGGAATGGATATTCTGCACCCCACTATGATGCGTGCTAAGTCATATTTGATTTTGAGGTAATTTTGAAAATGAAAAATCCCTCTATACCCCCTCTGATGACCCGACAATGATTTCTGTTGAGAAATTATTGTTATTGAGATGGAAATGGATATTCTGTACCCTACCATGATGCGTGCCAAGTCATATTAGAATATTGAAGAAATTTTGAAAATGAAAAATCCCTCTATACCCCCTCCAACGACCCGTCAATGATTTCTGTTGACGAATTATTGTTATTCAGATGGAAATGAATATTCTGCACCCCACCATGTTGCGTGCCAAGTCATATTTGATTTTGAGGTAATTTTGAAAATGAAAAATCCCTCCATACCCCCTCTGACGACCCGACAATGATTTCTGTTAACAAATTATTGTTATTGAGATGGAAATGGATATTCCGTACCCAACTATGATGCGTGCCAAGTCATATTTGATTTTTGAAGTCATTTTGAATATGAAAAATCCCTCTATACCCCCTCTGACGACCCGACAATGATTTTTGTTTACAAATTATTGTTATTGAGATGGAAATGGATATTCTGTACCCCACTATGATGCGTGCCAAGTCATATTTGATTTTTGAAGTCATTTTGAAAATGAAAAATCCCTCTATACACCCTCTAACGGCCCGACAATGATTTCTGTTGACGAATTATTGTTATTCAGATGGAAATAGATATTCTGCACCCCACCATGATGCGTGCCAAGTCATATTGGATTTTTGAAGAAATATTGAAAATGAAAAATCCCCCTCTGTACCCCCTCTGACGACCCGACAATGATTTCTGTAAACAAATTATTGTTATTGAGATGGAAATGGATATTCTGTACCCCACTATGATGCGTGCCTAGTCATATTTGATTTTTGAAGTCATTTTGAAAATGAAAAATCCTTCTATACCCCCTCTGACGACCCGACAATGATTTCTGTTGACGAATTATTGTTATTTAGATGGAAATGGATATTCTGCACCCCACCATGATGCGTGCCAAGTCATATTTGATTTTGAGGTAATTTTGAAAATGAAAAATCCCTCTATACCCCCTCTGACGACCCGACAATGATTTATGTTAACAAATTATTTTTATTTAGATGGAAATGGATATTCTGCACCCCACCATGATGCGTGCCAAGTCATATTTGATTTTGAGGTAATTTTGAAAATGAAAAATCCCTCTATACCCCCTCTGACGACCCGACAATGATTTATGTTAACAAATTATTTTTATTGAGATGGAAATGGATATTCTGTACCCCTCTATGACGCGTGCCAAGTCATATTGGATTTTTGAAGAAATATTGAAAATGAAAAATCCCTCTATACCCCGTCTGACGACCCGACAATGATTTCTGTTGACGAATTATTGTTATCCAGATGGAAATGAATATTCTGCACCCCACCATGATGCGTGCCAAGTCATATTGGATTTTTGAAGAAATATTGAAAATGAAAAGTCCCTCTATACCCCCTCTAACGACCCGACAATGATTTCTGTTGACGAATTATTGTTATTCAGATGGAAATGAATATTCTGCACCCCACCATGTTGCGTGCCAAGTCATATTTGATTTTGAGCTAATTTTGAAAATGAGAAATCCCTCTATACCCCCTCTAACGGCCCGACAATGATTTCTGTTGACGAATTATTGTTATTCAGATGGAAATAGATATTTTGCACCCCACCATGATGCGTGCCAAGTCATATTGGATTTTTGAAGAAATATTGAAAATGAAAAATCCCCCTCTGTACCCCCTCTGACGACCCGACAATGATTTCTGTTAACAAATTATTGTTATTGAGATGGAAATGGATATTCTGTACCCCTCTATGACGCGTGCCAAGTCATATTGGATTTTTGAAGAAATATTGAAAATGAAAAATCCCTCTATACCCCCTCTGACGACCCGACAATGATTTCTGTTGACGAATTATTGTTATCCAGATGGAAATGAATATTCAGCACCCCACTATGATGCGTGCCAAGTCATATTTGATTTTGAGGTAATTTTGAAAATGAAAAATCCCTCTATACCCCTCTGACGACCCGACAATGATTTCTGTTGACAAATTATTGATATTGAGATGGAAATGGATATTCTGTACCCCACCATGATGCGTGCCAAGTCATATTTGATTTTTGAAGTCATTTTGAAAATGAAAAATCCCTCTATACCCCCTCTAACGACCCGACAATGAGTTCTGTTCACGAATTATTGTTATTCAGATGAAAATGGATATTCTGCACCCCACCATGTTGCGTGCCAAGTCATATTTGGTTTTGAGGTAATTTTGAAAATGAAAAATCCCTCTATACCCTCTCTAACGACCCGACAATGATTTCTGTCGAAGATTTATTGTTATTCATATGGAAATAAATATTCTGCACCTCACCATGATGCGTGCCAAGTCATATTTGATTTTTGAAGAAATATTGAAATCGAGAAATCCCTTTATACCCCCTCTGACGACCCGACAATGATTTCTGTTGACGAATTATTGTTATTCAGATGGCAATGGATATTCTGCACCCCACCATGATGCGTGCCAAGTCATATTGGATTTTTGAAGAAATATTGAAAATGAAAAATCCCTCTATACCCCCCTAACGACCCGACAATGATTTCTGTTGACAGATTATTGTTATTCAGATGGCAATGGATATTCTGCACCCCACCATGATGCGTGCCAAGTCATATTGGATTTTTGAAGAAATATTGAAAATGAAAAATCCCTCTATACCCCCTCTAACGACCCGACAATGATTTCTGTTGACGAATTATTGTTATTCAGATGGAAATGAATATTCTGCACCCCACCATGTTGCGTGCCAAGTCATATTTGATTTTGAGGTAATTTTGAAAATGAAAAATCCCTCTATACCCTCTCTAACGACCCGACAATGATTTCTGTCGACGAATTATTGTTATTTAGATGGAAATGGATATTCTGCACCCCACCATAATGCGTGCCAAGTCATATTTGATTTTGAGGTAATTTTGAAAATGAAATATCCCTCTATACCCCCTCTGACGACCCGACAATGATTTCTGTTAACAAATTATTGCTATTGAGATGGAAATGGATATTCTGTACCCCACTATGATGCGTGCCAAGTCATATTTGATTTTTGAAGTCATTTTGAAAATGAAAAATCCTTCTATACTCCCTCTAACGACCCGACAATGATTTCTGTCGACGAATTATTGTTATTCAGATGGCAATGGATATTCTGCACCCCACCATGATGCGTGCCAAGTCATATTAGATTTTTGAAGAAATTTTGAAAATGAAAAATCCCTCTATACCCCCTCCAACGACCCGTCAATGATTTCTGTTGACGAATTATTGTTATTCAGATGAAAATGGATATTCTACACCCCACTATGATGCGTGCCAAGTCATATTTGATTTTGAGGTAATTTTGAAAATGAAAAATCCCTCTATAACTCCTCTGACGACCCGACAATGATTTCTGGTGACAAATTATTGATATTGAGATGGAAATGGATATTCTGTACCCCACCATGATGCGTGCCAAGTCTTATTTGATTTTTGAAGTCATTTCGAAAATGAAAAATCCCTCTATACCCCTCTAACGACCCGACAATGAGTTCTGTTGACGAATTATTGTTATTCAGATGATAATGGATATTCTGCACCCCACTATGTTGCGTGCCAAGTCATATTTGATTTTGAGGTAATTTTGAAAATGAAAAATCCCTCTATACCCTCTCTAACGACCCGACAATGATTTCTGTAGAAGAATGATTGTTATTCATATGGAAATAAATATTCTGCACCTCACCATGATGCGTGCCAAGTCATATTTGAATTTTGAAGTCATTTTGAAAATGAAAAATCCCTTTATACCCCCTCTAACGACCCGACAATGATTTCTGTTGACGAATTATTGTTATTCAGATAGAAATAGATATTCTGCACCCCACCATAATGTGTGCCAAGTCATATTGGATTTTTGAAAAAATATTGAAAATGAAAAATCCCTCTATACCCCCTCTAACGACCCGGCAATTATTACTGTTGACGAATTTTTGTTATCCAGATGGAAATGAATATTCTGCACCCCACCATGTTGCGTGCCAAGTCATATATGATTTTGAGGTAATTTTGAAATTGAGAAATCCCTCTATACTCCCTCTAATGACCCGGCAATGATTTCTGTCGACGAATTATTGTTATTCAGATAGAAATAGATATTCTGCACCCCACCATTATGTGTGCCAAGTCATATTAGATTTTTGAAGAAATTTTGAAAATGAAAAATCCCTCTATACCCCCTCCAACGACCCGTCAATGATTTCTGTTGACGAATTATTGTTATTCAGATGGAAATGGATATTCTGCACCCCACTATGATGCGTGCCAAGTCATATTTGATTTTGAGGTAAATTTGAAAATGAAAAATCCCTCTATACCCCCTCTGACGACCCGACAATGATTTCTGTTAACAAATTATTGTTATTGAGATGGAAATGGATATTCTGTACCCCACTATGATGCGTGCCAAGTCATATTGGATTTTTGATAAAATATTGAGAATGAAAAATCCCTCTATATCCCCTCTAACGACCCGGCAATGATTTCTGTTGACGAATTTTTGTTATCCAGATGGAAATAAATATTCTGCACCCCACCATGTTGCGTGCCAAGTCAAATTTGATTTTGAGGTAATTTTGAAAATGAGAAATCCCTCTATACCCCCTCTAATGACCCGACAATGATTTCTGTCGACGAATTATTGTTATTCAGATGGAAATAGATATTCTGCACCCCACCATGATGCGTGCCAAGTCATATTAGATTTTTGAAGAAATATTGAAAATGAGAAATCCCTCTATACCCCCTCCAACGACCCGTCAATTATTTCTGTAGACGAATTATTGTTATATAGATGGAAATGGATATTCTGCACCCCACCATTATGCGTGCCAAGTCATATTAGATTTTTGAAGAAATATTGAAAATGAGAAATCCCTCTATACCCCCTCCAACGACCCGTCAATTATTTCTGTTGACGAATTATTGTTATATAAATGGAAATGGATATTCTGCACCCCACCATGATGCGTGCCAAGTCATATTTGATTTTGAGGTAAATTTTAAAATGAAAAATCCCTCTATACCCCCTCTGACGACCCGACAATGATTTCTGTTAACAAATTATTGTTATTGAGATGGAAATGGATATTCCGTACCCCACTATGTTGCGTGCCAAGTCATATTTGAATTTTGAAGTCATTTTGAAAATGAAAAATCCCTCTATACTCCCTCTGACGACCCGACAATGATTTCTGTCGACGAATTATTGTTATTCAGATGGAAATGGATATTCTGTACCCCACCATGATGCGTGCCCAGTCATATTGGATTTTTGAAAAAATATTGAAAATGAAAATTCCCTCTATACCCCCTCTAACGACCCGGCAATGATTTTTGTTGACGAATTTTTGTTATCCAGATGGAAATGAATATTCTGCACCCCACCATGATGCGTGCCAAGTCATATTGGATTTTGAGGTAATTTTGAAAATGAAAAATCCCTCTATACCCCCTCTAACGGCCCGACAATGATTTCTGTTGACAAATTATTGTTATTCAGATGGCAATGGATATTTTGCACCCCACCATGATGCGTGCCAAGTCATATTGGATTTTTGAAGAAATATTGAAAATGAAAAATCCCTCTATACCCCCTCTGACGACCCGACAATGATTTCTGTTGACGAATTATTGTTATCCAGATGGAAATGAATATTCTGCACCCCACCATGTTGCGTGCCAAGTCATATTTGATTTTGAGGTAATTTTGAAAATGAAAAATCCCTCTATACCCCCTCTAACGGCCCGACAATGATTTCTGTTGACAAATTATTGTTATTCAGATGGAAATGGATATTTTGCACCCCACCATGATGCGTGCCAAGTCATATTGAATTTTTGAAGAAATATTGAAAATGAAAAATCCCTCTATACCCCCTCTAACGACCCGACAATGATTTCTGTTGACAAATTATTGTTATTCAGATGGCAATGGATATTTTGCACCCCACCATGATGCGTGCCAAGTCATATTGGATTTTGAGGTAATTTTGAAAATGAAAAATCCCTCTATACCCCCTCTAACGGCCCGACAATGATTTCTGTTGACAAATTATTGTTATTCAGATGGCAATGGATATTTTGCACCCCACCATGATGCGTGCCAAGTCATATTGGATTTTTGAAAAAATATTGAAAATGAAAAATCCCTCTATACCCCCTCTAACGACCCGACAATGATTTCTGTTGACGAATTATCGTTATCCAGATGGTAATGAATATTTTGCACCCGACCATGTTGCGTGCCAAGTCTTATTAGATTTTTGAAGAAATTTTGAAAATGAAATATCCCTCTATACCCCCTCCAACGACCCGTCAATGATTTCTGTTGACGAATTATTGTTATTTAGATGGAAATGGATATTCTGCACCCCACCATGATGCGTGCCAAGTCATATTTGATTTTGAGGTAACTTTGAAAATGAAAAATCCCTCCATACCCACTCTGTCGACCCGACAATGATTTCTGTTAACAAATTATTGTTATTGAGATGGAAATGGATATTCTGTACCCCACTATGATGCGTGCCAAGTCATATTTGATTTTTGAAGTCATTTTGAAAATGAAAAATCCCTCTATACCCCCTCTGACGACCCGACAATGATTTCTGTCGACGAATTATTGTTATTCAGATGGAAATGGATATTCTGCAACCCACCATGATGCGTGCCAAGTCATATTGGATTTTTGAGGAAATATTGAAAATGAAAAATTCCTCTATACACCTTCTAACGACCCGACAATGATTTCTGTTGACGAATTATTGTTATCCAGATGGAAATGAATATTCTGCACCCCACCATGTTGCGTGCCAAGTCATATTTGATTTTTAGGTAATTTTGAAAGTGAAAAATCCCTCTATACCCCCTCTAACGACCTGACAATGATTTCTGTCGACTAATTATTGTTATTCAGATGGAAATAGATATTCTGCACCCCACCATGATGCGTGCCAAGTCATATAAGATTTTGGAAGAAATATTGAAAATGAAAAATCCCTCTATACCCCCTCTGACGACCCGACAATGATTTCTATTGACGAATTATTGTTATTCAGATGGACATGGATACTTTGCACACCACCATGATGCGTGCCAAGTCATATTAGATTTTTGAAGAAATTTTGAAAATGAAATATCCCTCTATACCCCCTCCAACGACCCGTCAATGATTTTTGTTGTCGAATCATTGTTATTCAGATGGAAATGGATATTCTGCACCCCGCTATGATGCGTGCCAAGTCATATTTGATTTTGAGGTAATTTTGAAAATGTAAAATCACTCTATACCCCCTCTGACGACCCGACAATGATTTCTGTTGACAAATTATTGTTATTGAGATGGAAATGGATATTCTGTACCCCACCATGATGCGTGCCAAGTACTATTTGATTATTGAAGTCATTTTGAAAATGAAAAATCCATCTATACCCCCTCTACCCGACAATGAGTTCTGTTGACGAATTATTGTTATTCAGATGATAATGGATATTCTGCTCCCCACCATGATGCGTGCCAAGTCATATTGGATTTTTGAAGAAATATTGAAAATGAAAAATCCCTCTATACCCCCTCTAACGACCCGACAATGATTTCTGTTGACGAATTATTGTTATTCAGATGGAAATGAATATTCTGCACCCCACTATGTTGCGTGCCAAGTCATATTTGATTTTGAGGTGATTTTGAAAATGAAAAATCCCTCTATACCCCCTCTAACGGCCCGACAATGATTTCTGTTGACGAATTATTGTTATTCAGATGGAAATAGATATTCTGCACCCCACCATGATGCGTGCCAAGTCATATTGGATTTTTGAAGAAATATTGAAAATGAAAAATCCCCCTCTGTACCCCCTCTGACGACCCGACAATGATTTCTGTAAACAAATTATTGTTATTGAGATGGAAATGGATATTCTGTACCCCACTATGATGCGTGCCTAGTCATATTTGATTTTTGAAGTCATTTTGAAAATGAAAAATCCTTCTATACCCCCTCTGACGACCCGACAATGATTTCTGTTGACGAATTATTGTTATTTAGATGGAAATGGATATTCTGCACCCCACCATGATGCGTGCCAAGTCATATTTGATTTTGAGGTAATTTTGAAAATGAAAAATCCCTCTATACCCCCTCTGACGACCCGACAATGATTTATGTTAACAAATTATTTTTATTGAGATGGAAATGGATATTCTGTACCCCTCTATGACGCGTGCCAAGTCATATTGGATTTTTGAAGAAATATTGAAAATGAAAAATCCCTCTATACCCCGTCTGACGACCCGACAATGATTTCTGTTGACGAATTATTGTTATCCAGATGGAAATGAATATTCTGCACACCACCATGTTGCGTGCCAAGTCATATTTGATTTTGAGGTAATTTTGAAAATGAAAAATCCCTCTAGACCCCCTCTAACGGCCCGACAATGATTTCTGTTGACAAATTATTGTTATTCAGATGAAAATGGATATTTTGCACCCCACCATGATGCGTGCCAAGTCATATTGGATTTTTGAAGAAATATTGAAAATGGAAAATCCCTCTATACCCCCTCTAACGACCCGACAATGATTTCTGTTGACAAATTATTGTTATTCAGATGGAAATGGATATTCTGCACCCCACCATGATGCGTGCCAAGTCATATTAGATTTTTGAGGTAATTTTGAAAATAAAAATCCCTCTATACCCCCTCTGACGACCCGACAATGATTTCTGATGACAAATTATTGTTATTGAGATGGAAATGGATATTCTGTACCCCATTATGATGCGTGCCAAGTCATATTTGAATTTTGAAGTCATTTTGAAAATGAGAAATCCCTCTATACACCCTCTAACGACCCGACAATGAGTTCTGTTGACGAATTTTTGTTATTCAGATAATAATGGATATTCTGCATCCCTCCATGATGCGTGCCAAGTCATATTAGATTTTTGAAGAAATATTGAAAATGAAAAATCCCTCTATACCCCCTCTAACCGACCCGACAATGATTTCTGTTGACGAATTATTGTTATTCAGATGGAAATTAATATTCTGCACTCCACCATGTTGCGTGCCAAGTCATATTTGATTTTGAGGTAATTTTGAAAATGAAAAATCCCTCTATACCCCCTCTAACGGCCCGACAATGATTTCTGTTGACAAATTATTGTTATTCAGATGGCAATGGATATTTTGCACCCCACCATGATGCGTGCCAAGTCATATTAGATTTTTGAAGAAATTTTGAAAATGAAAAATCCCTCTATACCCCCTCCAACGACCCGTCAATGATTTCTGTTGACGAATTATTGTTATTCAGATGGAAATGGATATTCTGCACCCCACCATGATGCGTGCCAAGTCATATTTCATTTGGAGGTAATTTTGAAATTGAAAAATCCCTCTGTACCCCCTCTGACGACCCGACAATGATTTCTGTCGACAAATTATTGTTATTCAGATGGAAATGGATATTCTACAACCCACCATGATGCGTGTCAAGTCATATTGGATTTTTGAAGAAATATTGAAAATGAAAAATCCCTCTATACCCCCTCTAACGACCCGACAATGATTTCTGTTGACGAATTATCGTTATCCAGATGGTAATGAATATTCTGCACCCGACCATGTTGCGTGCCAAGTCTTATTAGATTTTTGAAGAAATTTTGAAAATGAAAAATCCCTCTATACCCCCTCTGACGACCCGACAAAGATATCTGTTGACGAATTATTGTTATTTAGATGGAAATGGATATTCTGCACCCCACCATGACGCGTGCCAAGTCATATTTGATTTTGAGGTAATTTTGAAAATGAAAAATCCCTCTATACCCCCTCTGACGACCCGACAATGATTTCTGTTAACAAATTATTGTTATTGAGATGGAAATGGATATTCTGTACCCCACTATGACGCGTGCCAAGTCATATTTGATTTTTGAAGTCATTTTGAAAATGAAAAATCCCTCTATACCCCATCTGACGACCCGACAATGATTTCTGTCGACGAATTATTGTTATTCAGATGGAAATGGATATTCTGCAACCCACCATGATGCGTGCCAAGTCATATTGGATTTTTGAAGAAATATTGAAAATGAAAAATCCCTCTATACACCCTCTAACGACCCGACAATGATTTCTGTTGACGAATTATTGTTATCCAGATGGAATTGAATATTCTGCACCCCACCATGTTGTGTGCCAAGTCATATTTGATTTTAAGGTAATTTTGAAAATGAAAAATCCCTCTATACCCCCTCTAACGGCCCGACAATGATTTCTGTTGACAAATTATTGTTATTCAGATGGAAATGGATATTTTGCACCACACCATGATGCGTGCCAAGTCATATTGGATTTTTGAAGAAATATTGAAAATGAAAAATCCCTCTATACCCCCTCTAACGACCCGACAATAATTTCTGGTGACAAATTATTGTTGTTCAGATGGAAATGGATATTCTGCACCCCACCATGATGCTTGCCAAGTCATATTAGATTTTAAAGAAATTTTGAAAATGAAAAATCCCTCTATACCCCCTCCAACGACCCGTCAATGATTTCTGTTGACGAATTATTGTTATTCAGATGGGAATGGATATTCTGCACCCCACTATGATGCGTGCTAAGTCATATTTGATTTTGAGGTAATTTTGAAAATGAAAAATCCCTCTATACCCCCTCTGATGACCCGACAATGATTTCTGTTGAGAAATTATTGTTATTGAGATGGAAATGGATATTCTGTACCCTACCATGATGCGTGCCAAGTCATATTAGAATATTGAAGAAATTTTGAAAATGAAAAATCCCTCTATACCCCCTCCAACGACCCGTCAATGATTTCTGTTGACGAATTATTGTTATTCAGATGGAAATGAATATTCTGCACCCCACCATGTTGCGTGCCAAGTCATATTTGATTTTGAGGTAATTTTGAAAATGAAAAATCCCTCCATACCCCCTCTGACGACCCGACAATGATTTCTGTTAACAAATTATTGTTATTGAGATGGAAATGGATATTCCGTACCCAACTATGATGCGTGCCAAGTCATATTTGATTTTTGAAGTCATTTTGAATATGAAAAATCCCTCTATACCCCCTCTGACGACCCGACAATGATTTTTGTTTACAAATTATTGTTATTGAGATGGAAATGGATATTCTGTACCCCACTATGATGCGTGCCAAGTCATATTTGATTTTTGAAGTCATTTTGAAAATGAAAAATCCCTCTATACACCCTCTAACGGCCCGACAATGATTTCTGTTGACGAATTATTGTTATTCAGATGGAAATAGATATTCTGCACCCCACCATGATGCGTGCCAAGTCATATTGGATTTTTGAAGAAATATTGAAAATGAAAAATCCCCCTCTGTACCCCCTCTGACGACCCGACAATGATTTCTGTAAACAAATTATTGTTATTGAGATGGAAATGGATATTCTGTACCCCACTATGATGCGTGCCTAGTCATATTTGATTTTTGAAGTCATTTTGAAAATGAAAAATCCTTCTATACCCCCTCTGACGACCCGACAATGATTTCTGTTGACGAATTATTGTTATTTAGATGGAAATGGATATTCTGCACCCCACCATGATGCGTGCCAAGTCATATTTGATTTTGAGGTAATTTTGAAAATGAAAAATCCCTCTATACCCCCTCTGACGACCCGACAATGATTTATGTTAACAAATTATTTTTATTGAGATGGAAATGGATATTCTGTACCCCTCTATGACGCGTGCCAAGTCATATTGGATTTTTGAAGAAATATTGAAAATGAAAAATCCCTCTATACCCCGTCTGACGACCCGACAATGATTTCTGTTGACGAATTATTGTTATCCAGATGGAAATGAATATTCTGCACACCACCATGTTGCGTGCCAAGTCATATTTGATTTTGAGGTAATTTTGAAAATGAAAAATCCCTCTAGACCCCCTCTAACGGCCCGACAATGATTTCTGTTGACAAATTATTGTTATTCAGATGAAAATGGATATTTTGCACCCCACCATGATGCGTGCCAAGTCATATTGGATTTTTGAAGAAATATTGAAAATGGAAAATCCCTCTATACCCCCTCTAACGACCCGACAATGATTTCTGTTGACAAATTATTGTTATTCAGATGGAAATGGATATTCTGCACCCCACCATGATGCGTGCCAAGTCATATTAGATTTTTGAGGTAATTTTGAAAATAAAAATCCCTCTATACCCCCTCTGACGACCCGACAATGATTTCTGATGACAAATTATTGTTATTGAGATGGAAATGGATATTCTGTACCCCATTATGATGCGTGCCAAGTCATATTTGAATTTTGAAGTCATTTTGAAAATGAGAAATCCCTCTATACACCCTCTAACGACCCGACAATGAGTTCTGTTGACGAATTATTGTTATTCAGATAATAATGGATATTCTGCATCCCTCCATGATGCGTGCCAAGTCATATTAGATTTTTGAAGAAATATTGAAAATGAAAAATCCCTCTATACCCCCTCTAACCGACCCGACAATGATTTCTGTTGACGAATTATTGTTATTCAGATGGAAATTAATATTCTGCACTCCACCATGTTGCGTGCCAAGTCATATTTGATTTTGAGGTAATTTTGAAAATGAAAAATCCCTCTATACCCCCTCTAACGGCCCGACAATGATTTCTGTTGACAAATTATTGTTATTCAGATGGCAATGGATATTTTGCACCCCACCATGATGCGTGCCAAGTCATATTAGATTTTTGAAGAAATTTTGAAAATGAAAAATCCCTCTATACCCCCTCCAACGACCCGTCAATGATTTCTGTTGACGAATTATTGTTATTCAGATGGAAATGGATATTCTGCACCCCACCATGATGCGTGCCAAGTCATATTTCATTTGGAGGTAATTTTGAAATTGAAAAATCCCTCTGTACCCCCTCTGACGACCCGACAATGATTTCTGTCGACAAATTATTGTTATTCAGATGGAAATGGATATTCCACAACCCACCATGATGCGTGTCAAGTCATATTGGATTTTTGAAGAAATATTGAAAATGAAAAATCCCTCTATACCCCCTCTAACGACCCGACAATGATTTCTGTTGACGAATTATCGTTATACAGATGGTAATGAATATTCTGCACCCGACCATGTTGCGTGCCAAGTCTTATTAGATTTTTGAAGAAATTTTGAAAATGAAAAATCCCTCTATACCCCCTCTGACGACCCGACAAAGATATCTGTTGACGAATTATTGTTATTTAGATGGAAATGGATATTCTGCACCCCACCATGACGCGTGCCAAGTCATATTTGATTTTGAGGTAATTTTGAAAATGAAAAATCCCTCTATACCCCCTCTGACGACCCGACAATGATTTCTGTTAACAAATTATTGTTATTGAGATGGAAATGGATATTCTGTACCCCACTATGACGCGTGCCAAGTCATATTTGATTTTTGAAGTCATTTTGAAAATGAAAAATCCCTCTATACCCCATCTGACGACCCGACAATGATTTCTGTCGACGAATTATTGTTATTCAGATGGAAATGGATATTCTGCAACCCACCATGATGCGTGCCAAGTCATATTGGATTTTTGAAGAAATATTGAAAATGAAAAATCCCTCTATACACCCTCTAACGACCCGACAATGATTTCTGTTGACGAATTATTGTTATCCAGATGGAATTGAATATTCTGCACCCCACCATGTTGTGTGCCAAGTCATATTTGATTTTAAGGTAATTTTGAAAATGAAAAATCCCTCTATACCCCCTCTAACGGCCCGACAATGATTTCTGTTGACAAATTATTGTTATTCAGATGGAAATGGATATTTTGCACCACACCATGATGCGTGCCAAGTCATATTGGATTTTTGAAGAAATATTGAAAATGAAAAATCCCTCTATACCCCCTCTAACGACCCGACAATAATTTCTGGTGACAAATTATTGTTGTTCAGATGGAAATGGATATTCTGCACCCCACCATGATGCTTGCCAAGTCATATTAGATTTTAAAGAAATTTTGAAAATGAAAAATCCCTCTATACCCCCTCCAACGACCCGTCAATGATTTCTGTTGACGAATTATTGTTATTGAGATGGAAATGGATATTCTGTACCCTACCATGATGCGTGCCAAGTCATATTAGAATATTGAAGAAATTTTGAAAATGAAAAATCCCTCTATACCCCCTCCAACGACCCGTCAATGATTTCTGTTGACGAATTATTGTTATTCAGATGGAAATGAATATTCTGCACCCCACCATGTTGCGTGCCAAGTCATATTTGATTTTGAGGTAATTTTGAAAATGAAAAATCCCTCTATACCCCCTCTGATGACCCGACAATGATTTCTGTTGAGAAATTATTGTTATTGAGATGGAAATGGATATTCTGTACCCTACCATGATGCGTGCCAAGTCATATTAGAATATTGAAGAAATTTTGAAAATGAAAAATCCCTCTATACCCCCTCCAACGACCCGTCAATGATTTCTGTTGACGAATTATTGTTATTCAGATGGAAATGAATATTCTGCACCCCACCATGTTGCGTGCCAAGTCATATTTGATTTTGAGGTAATTTTGAAAATGAAAAATCCCTCCATACCCCCTCTGACGACCCGACAATGATTTCTGTTAACAAATTATTGTTATTGAGATGGAAATGGATATTCCGTACCCAACTATGATGCGTGCCAAGTCATATTTGATTTTTGAAGTCATTTTGAAAATGAAAAATCCCTCTATACCCCCTCTGACGACCCGACAATGATTTTTGTTTACAAATTATTGTTATTGAGATGGAAATGGATATTCTGTACCCCACTATGATGCGTGCCAAGTCATATTTGATTTTTGAAGTCATTTTGAAAATGAAAAATCCCTCTATACACCCTCTGACGACCCGACAATGATTTCTGTTGACGAATTATTGTTATTTAGATGAAAATGGATATTCTGCACCCCACCATGATGCGTGCCAAGTCATATTGGATTTTTGAAGAAATATTGAAAATGAAAAGTCCCTCTATACCCCCTCTAACGACCCGACAATGATTTCTGTTGACGAATTATTGTTATTCAGATGGAAATGAATATTCTGCACCCCACCATGTTGCGTGCCAAGTCATATTTGATTTTGAGCTAATTTTGAAAATGAGAAATCCCTCTATACCCCCTCTAACGGCCCGACAATGATTTCTGTTGACGAATTATTGTTATTCAGATGGAAATAGATATTTTGCACCCCACCATGATGCGTGCCAAGTCATATTGGATTTTTGAAGAAATATTGAAAATGAAAAATCCCCCTCTGTACCCCCTCTGACGACCCGACAATGATTTCTGTTAACAAATTATTGTTATTGAGATGGAAATGGATATTCTGTACCCCTCTATGACGCGTGCCAAGTCATATTGGATTTTTGAAGAAATATTGAAAATGAAAAATCCCTCTATACCCCCTCTGACGACCCGACAATGATTTCTGTTGACGAATTATTGTTATCCAGATGGAAATGAATATTCAGCACCCCTCCATGTTGCGTGCCTAGTCATATTTGATTTTGAGGTAATTTTGAAAATGAAAAATCCCTCTATACCCCCTCTAATGACCCGACAATGATTTCTGTCGACGAATTATTGTTATTCAGATGGAAATAGATATTCTGCACCCCACCATGATGCGTGCCAAGTCATATTAGATTTTTGAAGAAATATTGAAAATGAGAAATCCCTCTATACCCCCTCCAACGACCCGTCAATTATTTCTGTAGACGAATTATTGTTATATAGATGGAAATGGATATTCCGTACCCCACTATGATGCGTGCCAAGTCATATTTGAATTTTGAAGTCATTTTGAAAATGAAAAATCCCTCTATACTCCCTCTGACGACCCGACAATGATTTCTGTCGACGAATTATTGTTATTCAGATGGAAATGGATATTCTGTACCCCACCATGATGCGTGCCAAGTCATATTAGATTTTTGAAGAAATATTGAAAATGAGAAATCCCTCTATACCCCCTCCAACGACCCGTCAATTATTTCTGTTGACGAATTATTGTTATATAGATGGAAATGGATATTCTGCACCCCACCATGATGCGTGCCAAGTCATTTTTGATTTTGAGGTAAATTTTAAAATGAAAAATCCCTCTATACCCCCTCTGACGACCCGACAATGATTTCTGTTAACAAATTATTGTTATTGAGATGGAAATGGATATTCCGTACCCCACTATGATGCGTGCCAAGTCATATTTGAATTTTGAAGTCATTTTGAAAATGAAAAATCCCTCTATACTCCCTCTGACGACCCGACAATGATTTCTGTCGACGAATTATTGTTATTCAGATGGAAATGGATATTCTGTACCCCACCATGATGCGTGCCCAGTCATATTGGATTTTTGAAAAAATATTGAAAATGAAAAATCCCTCTATACCCCCTCTAACGACCCGGCAATGATTTCTGTTGACGAATTTTTGTTATCCAGATGGAAATGAATATTCTGCACCCCACTATGATGCGTGCCAAGTCATATTTGATTTTGAGGTAATTTTGAAAATGAAAAATCCCTCTATACCCCTCTGACGACCCGACAATGATTTCTGTTGACAAATTATTGATATTGAGATGGAAATGGATATTCTGTACCCCACCATGATGCGTGCCAAGTCATATTTGATTTTTGAAGTCATTTTGAAAATGAAAATCCCTCTATACCCCCTCTAACGACCCGACAATGAGTTCTGTTCACGAATTATTGTTATTCAGTTGATAATGGATATTCTGCACCCCACCATGTTGCGTGCCAAGTCATATTTGATTTTGAGGTAATTTTGAAAATGAAAAATCCCTCTATACCCTCTCTAACGACCCGACAATGATTTCTGTCGAAGATTTATTGTTATTCATATGGAAATAAATATTCTGCACCTCACCATGATGCGTGCCAAGTCATATTTGATTTTTGAAGAAATATTGAAAATGAGAAATCCCTCTATACCCCCTCTGACGACCCGACAATGATTTCTGTTGACAGATTATTGTTATTCAGATGGCAATGGATATTCTGCACCCCACCATGATGCGTGCCAAGTCATATTGGATTTTTGAAGAAATATTGAAAATGAAAAATCCCTCTATACCCCCTCTAACGACCCGACAATGATTTCTGTTGACGAATTATTGTTATTCAGATGGAAATGAATATTCTGCACCCCACCATGTAGCGTGCCAAGTCATATTTGATTTTGAGGTAATTTTGAAAATGAAAAATCCCTCTATACCCCCTCCAACGACCCGTCAATTATTTCTGTTGACGAATTATTGTTATATAGATGGAAATGGATATTCTGCACCCCACCATGATGCGTGCCAAGTCATTTTTGATTTTGAGGTAATTTTGAAAATGAGAAATCCCTCTATACCCCCTCTAATGACCCGACAATGATTTCTGTCGACGAATTATTGTTATTCAGATGGAAATAGATATTCTGCACCCCACCATGATGCGTGCCAAGTCATATTAGATTTTTGAAGAAATATTGAAAATGAGAAATCCCTCTATACCCCCTCCAACGACCCGTCAATTATTTCTGTAGACGAATTATTGTTATATAGATGGAAATGGATATTCTGCACCCCACCATGATGCGTGCCAAGTCATATTAGATTTTTGAAGAAATATTGAAAATGAGAAATCCCTCTATACCCCCTCCAACGACCCGTCAATTATTTCTGTTGACGAATTATTGTTATATAAATGGAAATGGATATTCTGCACCCCACCATGATGCGTGCCAAGTCATATTTGATTTTGAGGTAAATTTTGAAATGAAAAATCCCTCTATACCCCCTCTGACGACCCGACAATGATTTCTGTTAACAAATTATTGTTATTGAGATGGAAATGGATATTCCGTACCCCACTATGTTGCGTGCCAAGTCATATTTGAATTTTGAAGTCATTTTGAAAATGAAAAATCCCTCTATACTCCCTCTGACGACCCGACAATGATTTCTGTCGACGAATTATTGTTATTCAGATGGAAATGGATATTCTGTACCCCACCATGATGCGTGCCCAGTCATATTGGATTTTTGAAAAAATATTGAAAATGAAAATTCCCTCTATACCCCCTCTAACGACCCGGCAATGATTTCTGTTGACGAATTTTTGTTATCCAGATGGAAATGAATATTCTGCACCCCACCATGATGCGTGCCAAGTCATATTGGATTTTGAGGTAATTTTGAAAATGAAAAATCCCTCTATACCCCCTCTAACGGCCCGACAATGATTTCTGTTGACAAATTATTGTTATTCAGATGGCAATGGATATTTTGCACCCCACCATGATGCGTGCCAAGTCATATTGGATTTTTGAAGAAATATTGAAAATGAAAAATCCCTCTATACCCCCTCTGACGACCCGACAATGATTTCTGTTGACGAATTATTGTTATCCAGATGGAAATGAATATTCTGCACCCCACCATGTTGCGTGCCAAGTCATATTTGATTTTGAGGTAATTTTGAAAATGAAAAATCCCTCTATACCCCCTCTAACGGCCCGACAATGATTTCTGTTGACAAATTATTGTTATTCAGATGGAAATGGATATTTTGCACCCCACCATGATGCGTGCCAAGTCATATTGAATTTTTGAAGAAATATTGAAAATGAAAAATCCCTCTATACCCCCTCTAACGACCCGACAATGATTTCTGTTGACAAATTATTGTTATTCAGATGGCAATGGATATTTTGCACCCCACCATGATGCGTGCCAAGTCATATTGGATTTTTGAAAAAATATTGAAAATGAAAAATCCCTCTATACCCCCTCTAACGACCCGACAATGATTTCTGTTGACGAATTATCGTTATCCAGATGGTAATGAATATTTTGCACCCGACCATGTTGCGTGCCAAGTCTTATTAGATTTTTGAAGAAATTTTGAAAATGAAATATCCCTCTATATCCCCTCCAACGACCCGTCAATGATTTCTGTTGACGAATCATTGTTATTTAGATGGAAATGGATATTCTGCACCCCACCATGATGCGTGCCAAGTCATATTTGATTTTGAGGTAATTTTGAAAATGAAAAATCCCTCCATACCCACTCTGTCGACCCGACAATGATTTCTGTTAACAAATTATTGTTATTGAGATGGAAATGGATATTCTGTACCCCACTATGATGCGTGCCAAGTCATATTTGATTTTTGAAGTCATTTTGAAAATGAAAAATCCCTCTATACCCCCTCTGACGACCCGACAATGATTTCTGTCGACGAATTATTGTTATTCAGATGGAAATGGATATTCTGCAACCCACCATGATGCGTGCCAAGTCATATTGGATTTTTGAGGAAATATTGAAAATGAAAAATTCCTCTATACACCTTCTAACGACCCGACAATGATTTCTGTTGACGAATTATTGTTATCCAGATGGAAATGAATATTCTGCACCCCACCATGTTGCGTGCCAAGTCATATTTGATTTTTAGGTAATTTTGAAAGTGAAAAATCCCTCTATACCCCCTCTAACGACCCGACAATGATTTCTGTCGACTAATTATTGTTATTCAGATGGAAATAGATATTCTGCACCCCACCATGATGCGTGCCAAGTCATATAAGATTTTGGAAGAAATATTGAAAATGAAAAATCCCTCTATACCCCCTCTGACGACCCGACAATGATTTCTATTGACGAATTATTGTTATTCAGATGGACATGGATACTTTGCACACCACCATGATGCGTGCCAAGTCATATTAGATTTTTGAAGAAATTTTGAAAATGAAATATCCCTCTATACCCCCTCCAACGACCCGTCAATGATTTTTGTTGTCGAATCATTGTTATTCAGATGGAAATGGATATTCTGCACCCCGCTATGATGCGTGCCAAGTCATATTTGATTTTGAGGTAATTTTGAAAATGTAAAATCACTCTATACCCCCTCTGACGACCCGACAATGATTTCTGTTGACAAATTATTGTTATTGAGATGGAAATGGATATTCTGTACCCCACCATGATGCGTGCCAAGTACTATTTGATTATTGAAGTCATTTTGAAAATGAAAAATCCATCTATACCCCCTCTACCCGACAATGAGTTCTGTTGACGAATTATTGTTATTCAGATGATAATGGATATTCTGCTCCCCACCATGATGCGTGCCAAGTCATATTGGATTTTTGAAGAAATATTGAAAATGAAAAATCCCTCTATACCCCCTCTAACGACCCGACAATGATTTCTGTTGACGAATTATTGTTATTCAGATGGAAATGAATATTCTGCACCCCACTATGTTGCGTGCCAAGTCATATTTGATTTTGAGGTGATTTTGAAAATGAAAAATCCCTCTATACCCCCTCTAACGGCCCGACAATGATTTCTGTTGACGAATTATTGTTATTCAGATGGAAATAGATATTCTGCACCCCACCATGATGCGTGCCAAGTCATATTGGATTTTTGAAGAAATATTGAAAATGAAAAATCCCCCTCTGTACCCCCTCTGACGACCCGACAATGATTTCTGTAAACAAATTATTGTTATTGAGATGGAAATGGATATTCTGTACCCCACTATGATGCGTGCCTAGTCATATTTGATTTTTGAAGTCATTTTGAAAATGAAAAATCCTTCTATACCCCCTCTGACGACCCGACAATGATTTCTGTTGACGAATTATTGTTATTTAGATGGAAATGGATATTCTGCACCCCACCATGATGCGTGCCAAGTCATATTTGATTTTGAGGTAATTTTGAAAATGAAAAATCCCTCTATACCCCCTCTGACGACCCGACAATGATTTATGTTAACAAATTATTTTTATTGAGATGGAAATGGATATTCTGTACCCCTCTATGACGCGTGCCAAGTCATATTGGATTTTTGAAGAAATATTGAAAATGAAAAATCCCTCTATACCCCGTCTGACGACCCGACAATGATTTCTGTTGACGAATTATTGTTATCCAGATGGAAATGAATATTCTGCACACCACCATGTTGCGTGCCAAGTCATATTTGATTTTGAGGTAATTTTGAAAATGAAAAATCCCTCTAGACCCCCTCTAACGGCCCGACAATGATTTCTGTTGACAAATTATTGTTATTCAGATGGAAATGGATATTTTGCACCCCACCATGATGCGTGCCAAGTCATATTGGATTTTTGAAGAAATATTGAAAATGGAAAATCCCTCTATACCCCCTCTAACGACCCGACAATGATTTCTGTTGACAAATTATTGTTATTCAGATGGAAATGGATATTCTGCACCCCACCATGATGCGTGCCAAGTCATATTAGATTTTTGAGGTAATTTTGAAAATAAAAATCCCTCTATACCCCCTCTGACGACCCGACAATGATTTCTGATGACAAATTATTGTTATTGAGATGGAAATGGATATTCTGTACCCCATTATGATGCGTGCCAAGTCATATTTGAATTTTGAAGTCATTTTGAAAATGAGAAATCCCTCTATACACCCTCTAACGACCCGACAATGAGTTCTGTTGACGAATTATTGTTATTCAGATAATAATGGATATTCTGCATCCCACCATGATGCGTGCCAAGTCATATTAGATTTTTGAAGAAATATTGAAAATGAAAAATCCCTCTATACCCCCTCCAACGACCCGTCAATGATTTCTGTTGACGAATTATTGTTATTCAGATGGAAATTAATATTCTGCACTCCACCATGTTGCGTGCCAAGTCATATTTGATTTTGAGGTAATTTTGAAAATGAAAAATCCCTCTATACCCCCTCTAACGGCCCGACAATGATTTCTGTTGACAAATTATTGTTATTCAGATGGCAATGGATATTTTGCACCCCACCATGATGCGTGCCAAGTCATATTAGATTTTTGAAGAAATTTTGAAAATGAAAAATCCCTCTATACCCCCTCCAACGACCCGTCAATGATTTCTGTTGACGAATTATTGTTATTCAGATGGAAATGGATATTCTGCACCCCACCATGATGCGTGCCAAGTCATATTTCATTTGGAGGTAATTTTGAAATTGAAAAATCCCTCTGTACCCCCTCTGACGACCCGACAATGATTTCTGTCGACAAATTATTGTTATTCAGATGGAAATGGATATTCTACACCCCACCATGATGCGTGTCAAGTCATATTGGATTTTTGAAGAAATATTGAAAATGAAAAATCCCTCTATACCCCCTCTATCGACCCGACAATGATTTCTGTTGACGAATTATCGTTATCCAGATGGTAATGAATATTCTGCACCCGACCATGTTGCGTGCCAAGTCTTATTAGATTTTTGAAGAAATTTTGAAAATGAAAAATCCCTCTATACCCCCTCTGACGACCCGACAAAGATATCTGTTGACGAATTATTGTTATTTAGATGGAAATGGATATTCTGCACCCCACCATGACGCGTGCCAAGTCATATTTGATTTTGAGGTAATTTTGAAAATGAAAAATCCCTCTATACCCCCTCTGACGACCCGACAATGATTTCTGTTAACAAATTATTGTTATTGAGATGGAAATGGATATTCTGTACCCCACTATGACGCGTGCCAAGTCATATTTGATTTTTGAAGTCATTTTGAAAATGAAAAATCCCTCTATACCCCATCTGACGACCCGACAATGATTTCTGTCGACGAATTATTGTTATTCAGATGGAAATGGATATTCTGCAACCCACCATGATGCGTGCCAAGTCATATTGGATTTTTGAAGAAATATTGAAAATGAAAAATCCCTCTATACACCGTCTAACGACCCGACAATGATTTCTGTTGACGAATTATTGTTATCCAGATGGAATTGAATATTCTGCACCCCACCATGTTGTGTGCCAAGTCATATTTGATTTTAAGGTAATTTTGAAAATGAAAAATCCCTCTATACCCCCTCTAACGGCCCGACAATGATTTCTGTTGACAAATTATTGTTATTCAGATGGAAATGGATATTTTGCACCACACCATGATGCGTGCCAAGTCATATTGGATTTTTGAAGAAATATTGAAAATGAAAAATCCCTCTATACCCCCTCTAACGACCCGACAATAATTTCTGGTGACAAATTATTGTTGTTCAGATGGAAATGGATATTCTGCACCCCACCATGATGCTTGCCAAGTCATATTAGATTTTAAAGAAATTTTGAAAATGAAAAATCCCTCTATACCCCCTCCAACGACCCGTCAATGATTTCTGTTGACGACCTATTGTTATTCAGATGGGAATGGATATTCTGCACCCCACTATGATGCGTGCCAAGTCATATTTGATTTTGAGGTAATTTTGAAAATGAAAAATCCCTCTATACCCCCTCTGATGACCCGACAATGATTTCTGTTGAGAAATTATTGTTATTGAGATGGAAATGGATATTCTGTACCCTACCATGATGCGTGCCAAGTCATATTAGAATATTGAAGAAATTTTGAAAATGAAAAATCCCTCTATACCCCCTCCAACGACCCGTCAATGATTTCTGTTGACGAATTATTGTTATTCAGTTGGAAATGAATATTCTGCACCCCACCATGTTGCGTGCCAAGTCATATTTGATTTTGAGGTAATTTTGAAAATGAAAAATCCCTCCATACCCCCAACTATGATGCGTGCCAAGTCATATTTGATTTTTGAAGTCATTTTGAAAATGAAAAATCCCTCTATACCCCCTCTGACGACCCGACAATGATTTTTGTTTACTAATTATTGTTATTGAGATGGAAATGGATATTCTGTACCCCACTATGATGCGTGCCAAGTCATATTTGATTTTTGAAGTCATTTTGAAAATGAAAAATCCCTCTATACACCCTCTGACGACCCGACAATGATTTCTGTTGACGAATTATTGTTATTTAGATGAAAATGGATATTCTGCACCCCACCATGATGCGTGCCAAGTCATATTGGATTTTTGAAGAAATATTGAAAATGAAAAGTCCCTCTATACCCCCTCTAACGACCCGACAATGATTTCTGTTGACGAATTATTGTTATTCAGATGGAAATGAATATTCTGCACCCCACCATGTTGCGTGCCAAGTCATATTTGATTTTGAGCTAATTTTGAAAATGAGAAATCCCTCTATACCCCCTCTAACGGCCCGACAATGATTTCTGTTGACGAATTATTGTTATTCAGATGGAAATAGATATTTTGCACCCCACCATGATGCGTGCCAAGTCATATTGGATTTTTGAAGAAATATTGAAAATGAAAAATCCCCCTCTGTACCCCCTCTGACGACCCGACAATGATTTCTGTTAACAAATTATTGTTATTGAGATGGAAATGGATATTCTGTACCCCTCTATGACGCGTGCCAAGTCATATTGGATTTTTGAAGAAATATTGGAAATGAAAAATCCCTCTATACCCCCTCTGACGACCCGACAATGATTTCTGTTGACGAATTATTGTTATCCAGATGGAAATGAATATTCAGCACCCCACCATGTTGCGTGCCTAGTCATATTTGATTTTGAGGTAATTTTGAAAATGAAAAATCCCTCTATACCCCCTCTAATGACCCGACAATGATTTCTGTCGACGAATTATTGTTATTCAGATGGAAATAGATATTCTGCACCCCACCATGATGCGTGCCAAGCCATATTAGATTTTTGAAGAAATATTGAAAATGAGAAATCCCTCTATACCCCCTCCAACGACCCGTCAATTATTTCTGTTGACGAATTATTGTTATATAGATGGAAATGGATATTCTGCACCCCACCATGATGCGTGCCAAGTCATATTTGATTTTGAGGTAAATTTTAAAATGAAAAATCCCTCTATACCCCCTCTGACGACCCGACAATGATTTCTGTTTACAAATTATTGTTATTGAGATGGAAATGGATATTCTGTACCCCACCATGATGCGTGCCAAGTCATATTAGATTTTTGAAGAAATATTGAAAATGAGAAATCCCTCTATACCCCCTCCAACGACCCGTCAATTATTTCTGTTGACGAATTATTGTTATATAGATGGAAATGGATATTCTGCACCCCACCATGATGCGTGCCAAGTCATTTTTGATTTTGAGGTAAATTTTAAAATGAAAAATCCCTCTATACCCCCTCTGACGACCCGACAATGATTTCTGTTAACAAATTATTGTTATTGAGATGGAAATGGATATTCCGTACCCCACTATGATGCGTGCCAAGTCATATTTGAATTTTGAAGTCATTTTGAAAATGAAAAATCCCTCTATACTCCCTCTGACGACCCGACAATGATTTCTGTCGACGAATTATTGTTATTCAGATGGAAATGGATATTCTGTACCCCACCATGATGCGTGCCCAGTCATATTGGATTTTTGAAAAAATATTGAAAATGAAAAATCCCTCTATACCCCCTCTAACGACCCGGCAATGATTTCTGTTGACGAATTTTTGTTATCCAGATGGAAATGAATATTCTGCACCCCACTATGATGCGTGCCAAGTCATATTTGATTTTGAGGTAATTTTGAAAATGAAAAATCCCTCTATACCCCTCTGACGACCCGACAATGATTTCTGTTGACAAATTATTGATATTGAGATGGAAATGGATATTCTGTACCCCACCATGATGCGTGCCAAGTCATATTTGATTTTTGAAGTCATTTTGAAAATGAAAAATCCCTCTATACCCCCTCTAACGACCCGACAATGAGTTCTGTTCACGAATTATTGTTATTCAGTTGATAATGGATATTCTGCACCCCACCATGTTGCGTGCCAAGTCATATTTGATTTTGAGGTAATTTTGAAAATGAAAAATCCCTCTATACCCTCTCTAACGACCCGACAATGATTTCTGTCGAAGATTTATTGTTATTCATATGGAAATAAATATTCTGCACCTCACCATGATGCGTGCCAAGTCATATTTGATTTTTGAAGAAATATTGAAAATGAGAAATCCCTCTATACCCCCTCTGACGACCCGACAATGATTTCTGTTGACAGATTATTGTTATTCAGATGGCAATGGATATTCTGCACCCCACCATGATGCGTGCCAAGTCATATTGGATTTTTGAAGAAATATTGAAAATGAAAAATCCCTCTATACCCCCTCTAACGACCCGACAATGATTTCTGTTGACGAATTATTGTTATTCAGATGGAAATGAATATTCTGCACCCCACCATGTAGCGTGCCAAGTCATATTTGATTTTGAGGTAATTTTGAAAATGAAAAATCCCTCTATACCATCTCTAACGACCCGACAATGATTTCTGTCGACGAATTATTGTTATTTAGATGGAAATGGATATTCTGCACCCCACCATAATGCGTGCCAAGTCATATTTGATTTTGAGGTAATTTTGAAAATGAAATATCCCTCTATACCCCCTCTGACGACCCGACAATGATTTCTGTTAACAAATTATTGCTATTGAGATGGAAATGGATATTCTGTACCCCCCTATGATGCGTGCCAAGTCATATTTGATTTTTGAAGTCATTTTGAAAATGAAAAATCCTACTATACTCCCTCTAACGACCCGACAATGATTTCTGTCGACGAATTATTGTTATTCAGATGGAAATAGATATTCTGCATTCCACCATGATGCGTGCAAAGTCATATTTGATTTAGAGGTAATTTTGAAAATGAAAAATCCCTCTATACCCCCTCTAACGACCCGACAATGATTTCTGTTGACAAATTATTGTTATTCAGATGGCAATGGATATTCTGCACCCCACCATGATGCGTGCCAAGTCATATTAGATTTTTGAAGAAATTTTGAAAATGAGAAATCCCTCTATACCCCCTCCAACGACCCGTCAATTATTTCTGTTGACGAATTATTGTTATATAGATGGAAATGGATATTCTGCACCCCACCATGATGCGTGCCAAGTCATATTTGATTTTGAGGTAAATTTTAAAATGAAAAATCCCTCTATACCCCCTCTGACGACCCGACAATGATTTCTGTTTACAAATTATTGTTATTGAGATGGAAATGGATATTCTGTACCCCACCATGATGCGTGCCAAGTCATATTAGATTTTTGAAGAAATATTGAAAATGAGAAATCCCTCTATACCCCCTCCAACGACCCGTCAATTATTTCTGTTGACGAATTATTGTTATATAGATGGAAATGGATATTCTGCACCCCACCATGATGCGTGCCAAGTCATTTTTGATTTTGAGGTAAATTTTAAAATGAAAAATCCCTCTATACCCCCTCTGACGACCCGACAATGATTTCTGTTAACAAATTATTGTTATTGAGATGGAAATGGATATTCCGTACCCCACTATGATGCGTGCCAAGTCATATTTGAATTTTGAAGTCATTTTGAAAATGAAAAATCCCTCTATACTCCCTCTGACGACCCGACAATGATTTCTGTCGACGAATTATTGTTATTCAGATGGAAATGGATATTCTGTACCCCACCATGATGCGTGCCCAGTCATATTGGATTTTTGAAAAAATATTGAAAATGAAAAATCCCTCTATACCCCCTCTAACGACCCGGCAATGATTTCTGTTGACGAATTTTTGTTATCCAGATGGAAATGAATATTCTGCACCCCACTATGATGCGTGCCAAGTCATATTTGATTTTGAGGTAATTTTGAAAATGAAAAATCCCTCTATACCCCTCTGACGACCCGACAATGATTTCTGTTGACAAATTATTGATATTGAGATGGAAATGGATATTCTGTACCCCACCATGATGCGTGCCAAGTCATATTTGATTTTTGAAGTCATTTTGAAAATGAAAAATCCCTCTATACCCCCTCTAACGACCCGACAATGAGTTCTGTTCACGAATTATTGTTATTCAGTTGATAATGGATATTCTGCACCCCACCATGTTGCGTGCCAAGTCATATTTGATTTTGAGGTAATTTTGAAAATGAAAAATCCCTCTATACCCTCTCTAACGACCCGACAATGATTTCTGTCGAAGATTTATTGTTATTCATATGGAAATAAATATTCTGCACCTCACCATGATGCGTGCCAAGTCATATTTGATTTTTGAAGAAATATTGAAAATGAGAAATCCCTCTATACCCCCTCTGACGACCCGACAATGATTTCTGTTGACAGATTATTGTTATTCAGATGGCAATGGATATTCTGCACCCCACCATGATGCGTGCCAAGTCATATTGGATTTTTGAAGAAATATTGAAAATGAAAAATCCCTCTATACCCCCTCTAACGACCCGACAATGATTTCTGTTGACGAATTATTGTTATTCAGATGGAAATGAATATTCTGCACCCCACCATGTAGCGTGCCAAGTCATATTTGATTTTGAGGTAATTTTGAAAATGAAAAATCCCTCTATACCATCTCTAACGACCCGACAATGATTTCTGTCGACGAATTATTGTTATTTAGATGGAAATGGATATTCTGCACCCCACCATAATGCGTGCCAAGTCATATTTGATTTTGAGGTAATTTTGAAAATGAAATATCCCTCTATACCCCCTCTGACGACCCGACAATGATTTCTGTTAACAAATTATTGCTATTGAGATGGAAATGAATATTCTGTACCCCCCTATGATGCGTGCCAAGTCATATTTGATTTTTGAAGTCATTTTGAAAATGAAAAATCCTACTATACTCCCTCCAACGACCCGACAATGATTTCTGTCGACGAATTATTGTTATTCAGATGGAAATAGATATTCTGCATTCCACCATGATGCGTGCAAAGTCATATTTGATTTAGAGGTAATTTTGAAAATGAAAAATCCCTCTATACCCCCTCTAACGACCCGACAATGATTTCTGTTGACAAATTATTGTTATTCAGATGGCAATGGATATTCTGCACCCCACCATGATGCGTGCCAAGTCATATTAGATTTTTGAAGAAATTTTGAAAATGAAAAATCCCTCTATACCCCCTCCAACGACCCGTCAATGATTTCTGTTGACGAATTATTGTTATTCAGATGAAAATGGATATTCTACACCCCACTATGATGCGTGCCAAGTCATATTTGATTTTGAGGTAATTTTGAAAATGAAAAATCCCTCTATAACCCCTCTGACGACCCGACAATGATTTCTGGTGACGAATTATTGATATTGAGATGGAAATGGATATTCTGTACCCCACCATGATGCGTGCCAAGTCTTATTTGATTTTTGAAGTCATTTCGAAAATGAAAAATCCCTCTATACCCCTCTAACGACCCGACAATGAGTTCTGTTGACGAATTATTGTTATTCAGATGATAATGGATATTCTGCACCCCACTATGTTGCGTGCCAAGTCATATTTGATTTTGAGGTAATTTTGAAAATGAAAAATCCCTCTATACCCTCTCTAACGACCCGACAATGATTTCTGTCGAAGAATTATTGTTATTCATATGGAAATAAATATTCTGCACCTCACCATGATGCGTGCCAAGTCATATTTGAATTTTGAAGTCATTTTGAAAATGAAAAATCCCTTTATACCCCCTCTAACGACCCGACAATGATTTCTGTTGACGAATTATTGTTATTCAGATAGAAATAGATATTCTGCACCCCACCATGATGTGTGCCAAGTCATATTGGATTTTTGAAAAAATATTGAAAATGAAAAATCCCTCTATACCCCCTCTAACGACCCGGCAATGATTTCTGTTGACGAATTTTTGTTATCCAGATGGAAATGAATATTCTGCACCCCACCATGTTGCGTGCCAAGTCATATATGATTTTGAGGTAATTTTGAAATTGAGAAATCCCTCTATACCCCCTCTAATGACCCGGCAATGATTTCTGTCGACGAATTATTGTTATTCAGATAGAAATAGATATTCTGCACCCCACCATTATGTGTGCCAAGTCATATTAGATTTTTGAAGAAATTTTGAAAATGAAAAATCCCTCTATACCCCCTCCAACGACCCGTCAATGATTTCTGTTGACGAATTATTGTTATTCAGATGGAAATGGATATTCTGCACCCCACTATGATGCGTGCCAAGTCATATTTGATTTTGAGGTAAATTTGAAAATGAAAAATCCCTCTATACCCCCTCTGACGACCCGACAATGATTTCTGTTAACAAATTATTGTTATTGAGATGGAAATGGATATTCTGTACCCCACTATGATGCGTGCCAAGTCATATTGGATTTTTGATAAAATATTGAGAATGAAAAATCCCTCTATATCCCCTCTAACGACCCGGCAATGATTTCTGTTGACGAATTTTTGTTATACAGATGGAAATAAATATTCTGCACCCCACCATGTTGCGTGCCAAGTCATATTTGATTTTGAGGTAATTTTGAAAATGAGAAACCCCTCTATACCCCCTCTAATGACCCGACAATGATTTCTGTCGACGAATTATTGTTATTCAGATGGAAATAGATATTCTGCACCCCACCATGATGCGTGCCAAGTCATATTAGATTTTTGAAGAAATATTGAAAATGAGAAATCCCTCTATACCCCCTCCAACGACCCGTCAATTATTTCTGTAGACGAATTATTGTTATATAGATGGAAATGGATATTCTGCACCCCACCATGATGCGTGCCAAGTCATATTAGATTTTTGAAGAAATATTGAAAATGAGAAATCCCTCTATACCCCCTCCAACGACCCGTCAATTATTTCTGTTGACGAATTATTGTTATATAAATGGAAATGGATATTCTGCACCCCACCATGATGCGTGCCAAGTCATATTTGATTTTGAGGTAAATTTTAAAATGAAAAATCCCTCTATACCCCCTCTGACGACCCGACAATGATTTCTGTTAACAAATTATTGTTATTGAGATGGAAATGGATATTCCGTACCCCACTATGTTGCGTGCCAAGTCATATTTGAATTTTGAAGTCATTTTGAAAATGAAAAATCCCTCTATACTCCCTCTGACGACCCGACAATGATTTCTGTCGACGAATTATTGTTATTCAGATGGAAATGGATATTCTGTACCCCACCATGATGCGTGCCCAGTCATATTGGATTTTTGAAAAAATATTGAAAATGAAAATTCCCTCTATACCCCCTCTAACGACCCGGCAATGATTTCTGTTGACGAATTTTTGTTATCCAGATGGAAATGAATATTCTGCACCCCACTATGATGCGTGCCAAGTCATATTTGATTTTGAGGTAATTTTGAAAATGAAAAATCCCTCTATACCCCTCTGACGACCCGACAATGATTTCTGTTGACAAATTATTGATATTGAGATGGAAATGGATATTCTGTACCCCACCATAATGCGTGCCAAGTCATATTTGATTTTTGAAGTCATTTTGAAAATGAAAAATCCCTCTATACCCCCTCTAACGACCCGACAATGAGTTCTGTTCACGAATTATTGTTATTCAGATGATAATGGATATTCTGCACCCCACCATGTTGCGTGCCAAGTCATATTTGGTTTTGAGGTAATTTTGAAAATGAAAAATCCCTCTATAACCTCTCTAACGACCCGACAATGATTTCTGTCGAAGATTTATTGTTATTCATATGGAAATAAATATTCTGCACCTCACCATGATGCGTGCCAAGTCATATTTGATTTTTGAAGAAATATTGAAAATGAGAAATCCCTTTATACCCCCTCTGACGACCCGACAATGATTTCTGTTGACGAATTATTGTTATTCAGATCGCAATGGATATTCTGCACCCCACCATGATGCGTGCCAAGTCATATTGGATTTTTGAAGAAATATTGAAAATGAAAAATCCCTCTATACCCCTCTAACGACCCGACAATGATTTCTGTTGACAGATTATTGTTATTCAGATGGCAATGGATATTCTGCACCCCACCATGATGCGTGCCAAGTCATATTGGATTTTTGAAGAAATATTGAAAATGAAAAATCCCTCTATACCCCCTCTAACGACCCGACAATGATTTCTGTTGACGAATTATTGTTATTCAGATGGAAATGAATATTCTGCACCCCACCATGTTGCGTGCCAAGTCATATTTGATTTTGAGGTAATTTTGAAAATGAAAAATCCCTCTATACCCTCTCTAACGACCCGACAATGATTTCTGTCGACGAATTATTGTTATTTAGATGGAAATGGATATTCTGCACCCCACCATAATGCGTGCCAAGTCATATTTGATTTTGAGGTAATTTTGAAAATGAAATATCCCTCTATACCCCCTCTGACGACCCGACAATGATTTCTGTTAACAAATTATTGCTATTGAGATGGAAATGGATATTCTGTACCCCACTATGATGCGTGCCAAGTCATATTTGATTTTTGAAGTCATTTTGAAAATGAAAAATCCTTCTATACTCCCTCTAACGACCCGACAATGATTTCTGTCGACGAATTATTGTTATTCAGATGGAAATAGATATTCTGCACCCCACCATGATGCGTGCAAAGTCATATTTGATTTAGAGGTAATTTTGAAAATGAAAAATCCCTCTATACCCCCTCTAACGACCCGACAATGATTTCTGTTGACAAATTATTGTTATTCAGATGGCAATGGATATTCTGCACCCCACCATGATGCGTGCCAAGTCATATTAGATTTTTGAAGAAATTTTGAAAATGAAAAATCCCTCTATACCCCCTCCAACGACCCGTCAATGATTTCTGTTGACGAATTATTGTTATTCAGATGAAAATGGATATTCTTCACCCCACTATGATGCGTGCCAAGTCATATTTGATTTTGAGGTAATTTTGAAAATGAAAAATCCCTCTATAACTCCTCTGACGACCCGACAATGATTTCTGGTGACGAATTATTGATATTGAGATGGAAATGGATATTCTGTACCCCACCATGATGCGTACCAAGTCTTATTTGATTTTTGAAGTCATTTCGAAAATGAAAAATCCCTCTATACCCCTCTAACGACCCGACAATGAGTTCTGTTGACGAATTATTGTTATTCAGATGATAATGGATATTCTGCACCCCACTATGTTGCGTGCCAAGTCATATTTGATTTTGAGGTAATTTTGAAAATGAAAAATCCCTCTATACCCTCTCTAACGACCCGACAATGATTTCTGTCGAAGAATGATTGTTATTCATATGGGAATAAATATTCTGCACCTCACCATGATGCGTGCCAAGTCATATTTGAATTTTGAAGTCATTTTGAAAATGAAAAATCCCTTTATACCCCCTCTAACGACCCGGCAATTATTTCTGTTGACGAATTTTTGTTATCCAGATGGAAATGAATATTCTGCACCCCACCATGTTGCGTGCCAAGTCATATATGATTTTGAGGTAATTTTGAAATTGAGAAATCCCTCTATACCCCCTCTAATGACCCGGCAATGATTTCTGTCGACGAATTATTGTTATTCAGATAGAAATAGATATTCTGCACCCCACCATTATGTGTGCCAAGTCATATTAGATTTTTGAAGTAATTTTGAAAATGAAAAATCCCTCTATACCCCCTCCAACGACCCGTCAATGATATCTGTTGACGAATTATTGTTATTCAGATGGAAATGGATATTCTGCACCCCACTATGATGCGTGCCAAGTCATATTTGATTTTGAGGTAAATTTGAAAATGAAAAATCCCTCTATACCCCCTCTGACGACCCGACAATGATTTCTGTTAACAAATTATTGTTATTGAGATGGAAATGGATATTCTGTACCCCACTATGATGCGTGCCAAGTCATATTGGATTTTTGAAAAAATATTGAGAATGAAAAATCCCTCTATACCCCCTCTAACGACCCGGCAATGATTTCTGTTGACGAATTTTTGTTATCCAGATGGAAATGAATATTCTGCACCCCACCATGTTGCGTGCCAAGTCATATTTGATTTTGAGGTAATTTTGAAAATGAGAAATCCCTCTATACCCCCTCTAATGACCCGACAATGATTTCTGTCGACGAATTATAGTTATTCAGATGGAAATAGATATTCTGCACCCCACCATGATGCGTGCCAAGTCATATTAGATTTTTGAAGAAATATTGAAAATGAGAAATCCCTCTATACCCCCTCCAACGACCCGTCAATTATTTCTGTAGACGAATTATTGTTATATAGATGGAAATGGATATTCTGCACCCCACCATGATGCGTGCCAAGTCATATTTGATTTTGAGGTAAATTTTAAAATGAAAAATCCCTCTATACCCCCTCTGACGACCCGACAATGATTTCTGTTTACAAATTATTGTTATTGAGATGGAAATGGATATTCTGTACCCCACCATGATGCGTGCCAAGTCATATTAGAATTTTGAAGAAATATTGAAAATGAGAAATCCCTCTATACCCCCTCCAACGACCCGTCAATTATTTCTGTTGACGAATTATTGTTATATAGATGGAAATGGATATTCTGCACCCCACCATGATGCGTGCCAAGTCATATTTGATTTTGAGGTAAATTTTAAAATGATAAATCCCTCTATACCCCCTCTAACGGCCCGACAATGATTTCTGTTGACAAATTATTGTTATTCAGATGGAAATGGATATTTTGCACCCCACCATGATGCGTGCCAAGTCATATTGAATTTTTGAAGAAATATTGAAAATGAAAAATCCCTCTATACCCCCTCTAACGACCCGACAATGATTTCTGTTGACAAATTATTGTTATTCAGATGGCAATGGATATTTTGCACCCCACCATGATGCGTGCCAAGTCATATTGGATTTTGAGGTAATTTTGAAAATGAAAAATCCCTCTATACCCCCTCTAACGGCCCGACAATGATTTCTGTTGACAAATTATTGTTATTCAGATGGCAATGGATATTTTGCACCCCACCATGATGCGTGCCAAGTCATATTGGATTTTTGAAGAAATATTGAAAATGAAAAATCCCTCTATACCCCCTCTGACGACCCGACAATGATTTCTGTTGACGAATTATTGTTATTCAGATGGAAATGAATATTCTGCACCCCACCATGTTGCGTGCCAAGTCATATTTGATTTTGAGGTAATTTTGAAAATGAAAAATCCCTCTATACCCCCTCTAACGGCCCGACAATGATTTCTGTTGACAAATTATTGTTATTCAGATGGAAATGGATATTTTGCACCCCACCATGATGCGTGCCAAGTCATATTGAATTTTTGAAGAAATATTGAAAATGAAAAATCCCTCTATACCCCCTCTAACGACCCGACAATGATTTCTGTTGACAAATTATTGTTATTCAGATGGCAATGGATATTTTGCACCCCACCATGATGCGTGCCAAGTCATATTGGATTTTGAGGTAATTTTGAAAATGAAAAATCCCTCTATACCCCCTCTAACGGCCCGACAATGATTTCTGTTGACAAATTATTGTTATTCAGATGGCAATGGATATTTTGCACCCCACCATGATGCGTGCCAAGTCATATTGGATTTTTGAAAAAATATTGAAAATGAAAAATCCCTCTATACCCCCTCTAACGACCCGACAATGATTTCTGTTGACGAATTATCGTTATCCAGATGGTAATGAATATTCTGCACCCGACCATGTTGCGTGCCAAGTCTTATTAGATTTTTGAAGAAATTTTGAAAATGAAATATCCCTCTATACCCCCTCCAACGACCCGTCAATGATTTCTGTTGACGAATTATTGTTATTTAGATGGAAATGGATATTCTGCACCCCACCATGATGCGTGCCAAGTCATATTTGATTTTGAGGTAATTTTGAAAATGAAAAATCCCTCCATACCCACTCTGTCGACCCGACAATGATTTCTGTTAACAAATTATTGTTATTGAGATGGAAATGGATATTCTGTACCCCACTATGATGCGTGCCAAGTCATATTTGATTTTTGAAGTCATTTTGAAAATGAAAAATCCCTCTATACCCCCTCTGACGACCCGACAATGATTTCTGTCGACGAATTATTGTTATTCAGATGGAAATGGATATTCTGCAACCCACCATGATGCGTGCCAAGTCATATTGGATTTTTGAGGAAATATTGAAAATGAAAAATTCCTCTATACACCTTCTAACGACCCGACAATGATTTCTGTTGACGAATTATTGTTATCCAGATGGAAATGAATATTCTGCACCCCACCATGTTGCGTGCCAAGTCATATTTGATTTTTAGGTAATTTTGAAAGTGAAAAATCCCTCTATACCCCCTCTAACGACCCGACAATGATTTCTGTCGACGAATTATTGTTATTCAGATGGAAATAGATATTCTGCACCCCACCATGATGCGTGCCAAGTCATATAAGATTTTGGAAGAAATATTGAAAATGAAAAATCCCTCTATACCCCCTCTGACGACCCGACAATGATTTCTATTGACGAATTATTGTTATTCAGATGGACATGGATACTTTGCACACCACCATGATGCGTGCCAAGTCATATTAGATTTTTGAAGAAATTTTGAAAATGAAATATCCCTCTATACCCCCTCCAACGACCCGTCAATGATTTTTGTTGTCGAATCATTGTTATTCAGATGGAAATGGATATTCTGCACCCCACTATGATGCGTGCCAAGTCATATTTGATTTTGAGGTAATTTTGAAAATGTAAAATCACTCTATACCCCCTCTGACGACCCGACAATGATTTCTGTTGACAAATTATTGTTATTGAGATGGAAATGGATATTCTGTACCCCACCATGATGCGTGCCAAGTACTATTTGATTATTGAAGTCATTTTGAAAATGAAAAATCCATCTATACCCCCTCTACCCGACAATGAGTTCTGTTGACGAATTATTGTTATTCAGATGATAATGGATATTCTGCTCCCCACCATGATGCGTGCCAAGTCATATTGGATTTTTGAAGAAATATTGAAAATGAAAAATCCCTCTATACCCCCTCTAACGACCCGACAATGATTTCTGTTGACGAATTATTGTTATTCAGATGGAAATGAATATTCTGCACCCCACTATGTTGCGTGCCAAGTCATATTTGATTTTGAGGTAATTTTGAAAATGAAAAATCCCTCTATACCCCCTCTAACGGCCCGACAATGATTTCTGTTGACGAATTATTGTTATTCAGATGGAAATAGATATTCTGCACCCCACCATGATGCGTGCCAAGTCATATTGGATTTTTGAAGAAATATTGAAAATGAAAAATCCCCCTCTGTACCCCCTCTGACGACCCGACAATGATTTCTGTTAACAAATTATTGTTATTGAGATGGAAATGGATATTCTGTACCCCACTATGATGCGTGCCTAGTCATATTTGATTTTTGAAGTCATTTTGAAAATGAAAAATCCTTCTATACCCCCTCTGACGACCCGACAATGATTTCTGTTGACGAATTATTGTTATTTAGATGGAAATGGATATTCTGCACCCCACCATGATGCGTGCCAAGTCATATTTGATTTTGAGGTAATTTTGAAAATGAAAAATCCCTCTATACCCCCTCTGACGACCCGACAATGATTTATGTTAACAAATTATTTTTATTGAGATGGAAATGGATATTCTGTACCCCTCTATGACGCGTGCCAAGTCATATTGGATTTTTGAAGAAATATTGAAAATGAAAAATCCCTCTATACCCCGTCTGACGACCCGACAATGATTTCTGTTGACGAATTATTGTTATCCAGATGGAAATGAATATTCTGCACACCACCATGTTGCGTGCCAAGTCATATTTGATTTTGAGGTAATTTTGAAAATGAAAAATCCCTCTAGACCCCCTCTAACGGCCCGACAATGATTTCTGTTGACAAATTATTGTTATTCAGATGGAAATGGATATTTTGCACCCCACCATGATGCGTGCCAAGTCATATTGGATTTTTGAAGAAATATTGAAAATGAAAAATCCCTCTATACCCCCTCTAACGACCCGACAATGATTTCTGTTGACAAATTATTGTTATTCAGATGGAAATGGATATTCTGCACCCCACCATGATGCGTGCCAAGTCATATTAGATTTTTGAGGTAATTTTGAAAATAAAAATCCCTCTATACCCCCTCTGACGACCCGACAATGATTTCTGATGACAAATTATTGTTATTGAGATGGAAATGGATATTCTGTACCCCATTATGATGCGTGCCAAGTCATATTTGAATTTTGAAGTCATTTTGAAAATGAGAAATCCCTCTATACACCCTCTAACGACCCGACAATGAGTTCTGTTGACGAATTATTGTTATTCAGATAATAATGGATATTCTGCATCCCACCATGATGCGTGCCAAGTCATATTAGATTTTTGAAGAAATATTGAAAATGAAAAATCCCTCTATACCCCCTCTAACCGACCCGACAATGATTTCTGTTGACGAATTATTGTTATTCAGATGGAAATTAATATTCTGCACTCCACCATGTTGCGTGCCAAGTCATATTTGATTTTGAGGTAATTTTGAAAATGAAAAATCCCTCTATACCCCCTCTAACGGCCCGACAATGATTTCTGTTGACAAATTATTGTTATTCAGATGGCAATGGATATTTTGCACCCCACCATGATGCGTGCCAAGTCATATTAGATATTTGAAGAAATTTTGAAAATGAAAAATCCCTCTATACCCCCTCCAACGACCCGTCAATGATTTCTGTTGACGAATTATTGTTATTCAGATGGAAATGGATATTCTGCACCCCACCATGATGCGTGCCAAGTCATATTTCATTTGGAGGTAATTTTGAAATTGAAAAATCCCTCTGTACCCCCTCTGACGACCCGACAATGATTTCTGTCGACAAATTATTGTTATTCAGATGGAAATGGATATTCTACACCCCACCATGATGCGTGTCAAGTCATATTGGATTTTTGAAGAAATATTGAAAATGAAAAATCCCTCTATACCCCCTCTAACGACCCGACAATGATTTCTGTTGACAAATTATTGTTATTCAGATGGCAATGGATATTCTGCACCCCACCATGATGCGTGCCAAGTCATATTAGATTTTTGAAGAAATTTTGAAAATGAAAAATCCCTCTATACCCCCTCCAACGACCCGTCAATGATTTCTGTTGACGAATTATTGTTATTCAGATGAAAATGGATATTCTTCACCCCACTATGATGCGTGCCAAGTCATATTTGATTTTGAGGTAATTTTGAAAATGAAAAATCCCTCTATAACTCCTCTGACGACCCGACAATGATTTCTGGTGACGAATTATTGATATTGAGATGGAAATGGATATTCTGTACCCCACCATGATGCGTACCAAGTCTTATTTGATTTTTGAAGTCATTTCGAAAATGAAAAATCCCTCTATACCCCTCTAACGACCCGACAATGAGTTCTGTTGACGAATTATTGTTATTCAGATGATAATGGATATTCTGCACCCCACTATGTTGCGTGCCAAGTCATATTTGATTTTGAGGTAATTTTGAAAATGAAAAATCCCTCTATACCCCCTCTAACGACCCGACAATGATTTCTGTTGACAAATTATTGTTATTCAGATGGCAATGGATATTCTGCACCCCACCATGATGCGTGCCAAGTCATATTAGATTTTTGAAGAAATTTTGAAAATGAAAAATCCCTCTATACCCCCTCCAACGACCCGTCAATGATTTCTGTTGACGAATTATTGTTATTCAGATGAAAATGGATATTCTTCACCCCACTATGATGCGTGCCAAGTCATATTTGATTTTGAGGTAATTTTGAAAATGAAAAATCCCTCTATAACTCCTCTGACGACCCGACAATGATTTCTGGTGACGAATTATTGATATTGAGATGGAAATGGATATTCTGTACCCCACCATGATGCGTACCAAGTCTTATTTGATTTTTGAAGTCATTTCGAAAATGAAAAATCCCTCTATACCCCTCTAACGACCCGACAATGAGTTCTGTTGACGAATTATTGTTATTCAGATGATAATGGATATTCTGCACCCCACTATGTTGCGTGCCAAGTCATATTTGATTTTGAGGTAATTTTGAAAATGAAAAATCCCTCTATACCCTCTCTAACGACCCGACAATGATTTCTGTCGAAGAATGATTGTTATTCATATGGGAATAAATATTCTGCACCTCACCATGATGCGTGCCAAGTCATATTTGAATTTTGAAGTCATTTTGAAAATGAAAAATCCCTTTATACCCCCTCTAACGACCCGGCAATTATTTCTGTTGACGAATTTTTGTTATCCAGATGGAAATGAATATTCTGCACCCCACCATGTTGCGTGCCAAGTCATATATGATTTTGAGGTAATTTTGAAATTGAGAAATCCCTCTATACCCCCTCTAATGACCCGGCAATGATTTCTGTCGACGAATTATTGTTATTCAGATAGAAATAGATATTCTGCACCCCACCATTATGTGTGCCAAGTCATATTAGATTTTTGAAGTAATTTTGAAAATGAAAAATCCCTCTATACCCCCTCCAACGACCCGTCAATGATATCTGTTGACGAATTATTGTTATTCAGATGGAAATGGATATTCTGCACCCCACTATGATGCGTGCCAAGTCATATTTGATTTTGAGGTAAATTTGAAAATGAAAAATCCCTCTATACCCCCTCTGACGACCCGACAATGATTTCTGTTAACAAATTATTGTTATTGAGATGGAAATGGATATTCTGTACCCCACTATGATGCGTGCCAAGTCATATTGGATTTTTGAAAAAATATTGAGAATGAAAAATCCCTCTATACCCCCTCTAACGACCCGGCAATGATTTCTGTTGACGAATTTTTGTTATCCAGATGGAAATGAATATTCTGCACCCCACCATGTTGCGTGCCAAGTCATATTTGATTTTGAGGTAATTTTGAAAATGAGAAATCCCTCTATACCCCCTCTAATGACCCGACAATGATTTCTGTCGACGAATTATAGTTATTCAGATGGAAATAGATATTCTGCACCCCACCATGATGCGTGCCAAGTCATATTAGATTTTTGAAGAAATATTGAAAATGAGAAATCCCTCTATACCCCCTCCAACGACCCGTCAATTATTTCTGTAGACGAATTATTGTTATATAGATGGAAATGGATATTCTGCACCCCTCCATGATGCGTGCCAAGTCATATTTGATTTTGAGGTAAATTTTAAAATGAAAAATCCCTCTATACCCCCTCTGACGACCCGACAATGATTTCTGTTTACAAATTATTGTTATTGAGATGGAAATGGATATTCTGTACCCCACCATGATGCGTGCCAAGTCATATTAGATTTTTGAAGAAATATTGAAAATGAGAAATCCCTCTATACCCCCTCCAACGACCCGTCAATTATTTCTGTTGACGAATTATTGTTATATAGATGGAAATGGATATTCTGCACCCCACCATGATGCGTGCCAAGTCATATTTGATTTTGAGGTAAATTTTAAAATGATAAATCCCTCTATACCCCCTCTAACGGCCCGACAATGATTTCTGTTGACAAATTATTGTTATTCAGATGGAAATGGATATTTTGCACCCCACCATGATGCGTGCCAAGTCATATTGAATTTTTGAAGAAATATTGAAAATGAAAAATCCCTCTATACCCCCTCTAACGACCCGACAATGATTTCTGTTGACAAATTATTGTTATTCAGATGGCAATGGATATTTTGCACCCCACCATGATGCGTGCCAAGTCATATTGGATTTTGAGGTAATTTTGAAAATGAAAAATCCCTCTATACCCCCTCTAACGGCCCGACAATGATTTCTGTTGACAAATTATTGTTATTCAGATGGCAATGGATATTTTGCACCCCACCATGATGCGTGCCAAGTCATATTGGATTTTTGAAGAAATATTGAAAATGAAAAATCCCTCTATACCCCCTCTGACGACCCGACAATGATTTCTGTTGACGAATTATTGTTATTCAGATGGAAATGAATATTCTGCACCCCACCATGTTGCGTGCCAAGTCATATTTGATTTTGAGGTAATTTTGAAAATGAAAAATCCCTCTATACCCCCTCTAACGGCCCGACAATGATTTCTGTTGACAAATTATTGTTATTCAGATGGAAATGGATATTTTGCACCCCACCATGATGCGTGCCAAGTCATATTGAATTTTTGAAGAAATATTGAAAATGAAAAATCCCTCTATACCCCCTCTAACGACCCGACAATGATTTCTGTTGACAAATTATTGTTATTCAGATGGCAATGGATATTTTGCACCCCACCATGATGCGTGCCAAGTCATATTGGATTTTGAGGTAATTTTGAAAATGAAAAATCCCTCTATACCCCCTCTAACGGCCCGACAATGATTTCTGTTGACAAATTATTGTTATTCAGATGGCAATGGATATTTTGCACCCCACCATGATGCGTGCCAAGTCATATTGGATTTTTGAAAAAATATTGAAAATGAAAAATCCCTCTATACCCCCTCTAACGACCCGACAATGATTTCTGTTGACGAATTATCGTTATCCAGATGGTAATGAATATTCTGCACCCGACCATGTTGCGTGCCAAGTCTTATTAGATTTTTGAAGAAATTTTGAAAATGAAATATCCCTCTATACCCCCTCCAACGACCCGTCAATGATTTCTGTTGACGAATTATTGTTATTTAGATGGAAATGGATATTCTGCACCCCACCATGATGCGTGCCAAGTCATATTTGATTTTGAGGTAATTTTGAAAATGAAAAATCCCTCCATACCCACTCTGTCGACCCGACAATGATTTCTGTTAACAAATTATTGTTATTGAGATGGAAATGGATATTCTGTACCCCACTATGATGCGTGCCAAGTCATATTTGATTTTTGAAGTCATTTTGAAAATGAAAAATCCCTCTATACCCCCTCTGACGACCCGACAATGATTTCTGTCGACGAATTATTGTTATTCAGATGGAAATGGATATTCTGCAACCCACCATGATGCGTGCCAAGTCATATTGGATTTTTGAGGAAATATTGAAAATGAAAAATTCCTCTATACACCTTCTAACGACCCGACAATGATTTCTGTTGACGAATTATTGTTATCCAGATGGAAATGAATATTCTGCACCCCACCATGTTGCGTGCCAAGTCATATTTGATTTTTAGGTAATTTTGAAAGTGAAAAATCCCTCTATACCCCCTCTAACGACCCGACAATGATTTCTGTCGACGAATTATTGTTATTCAGATGGAAATAGATATTCTGCACCCCACCATGATGCGTGCCAAGTCATATAAGATTTTGGAAGAAATATTGAAAATGAAAAATCCCTCTATACCCCCTCTGACGACCCGACAATGATTTCTATTGACGAATTATTGTTATTCAGATGGACATGGATACTTTGCACACCACCATGATGCGTGCCAAGTCATATTAGATTTTTGAAGAAATTTTGAAAATGAAATATCCCTCTATACCCCCTCCAACGACCCGTCAATGATTTTTGTTGTCGAATCATTGTTATTCAGATGGAAATGGATATTCTGCACCCCACTATGATGCGTGCCAAGTCATATTTGATTTTGAGGTAATTTTGAAAATGTAAAATCACTCTATACCCCCTCTGACGACCCGACAATGATTTCTGTTGACAAATTATTGTTATTGAGATGGAAATGGATATTCTGTACCCCACCATGATGCGTGCCAAGTACTATTTGATTATTGAAGTCATTTTGAAAATGAAAAATCCATCTATACCCCCTCTACCCGACAATGAGTTCTGTTGACGAATTATTGTTATTCAGATGATAATGGATATTCTGCTCCCCACCATGATGCGTGCCAAGTCATATTGGATTTTTGAAGAAATATTGAAAATGAAAAATCCCTCTATACCCCCTCTAACGACCCGACAATGATTTCTGTTGACGAATTATTGTTATTCAGATGGAAATGAATATTCTGCACCCCACTATGTTGCGTGCCAAGTCATATTTGATTTTGAGGTAATTTTGAAAATGAAAAATCCCTCTATACCCCCTCTAACGGCCCGACAATGATTTCTGTTGACGAATTATTGTTATTCAGATGGAAATAGATATTCTGCACCCCACCATGATGCGTGCCAAGTCATATTGGATTTTTGAAGAAATATTGAAAATGAAAAATCCCCCTCTGTACCCCCTCTGACGACCCGACAATGATTTCTGTTAACAAATTATTGTTATTGAGATGGAAATGGATATTCTGTACCCCACTATGATGCGTGCCTAGTCATATTTGATTTTTGAAGTCATTTTGAAAATGAAAAATCCTTCTATACCCCCTCTGACGACCCGACAATGATTTCTGTTGACGAATTATTGTTATTTAGATGGAAATGGATATTCTGCACCCCACCATGATGCGTGCCAAGTCATATTTGATTTTGAGGTAATTTTGAAAATGAAAAATCCCTCTATACCCCCTCTGACGACCCGACAATGATTTATGTTAACAAATTATTTTTATTGAGATGGAAATGGATATTCTGTACCCCTCTATGACGCGTGCCAAGTCATATTGGATTTTTGAAGAAATATTGAAAATGAAAAATCCCTCTATACCCCGTCTGACGACCCGACAATGATTTCTGTTGACGAATTATTGTTATCCAGATGGAAATGAATATTCTGCACACCACCATGTTGCGTGCCAAGTCATATTTGATTTTGAGGTAATTTTGAAAATGAAAAATCCCTCTAGACCCCCTCTAACGGCCCGACAATGATTTCTGTTGACAAATTATTGTTATTCAGATGGAAATGGATATTTTGCACCCCACCATGATGCGTGCCAAGTCATATTGGATTTTTGAAGAAATATTGAAAATGAAAAATCCCTCTATACCCCCTCTAACGACCCGACAATGATTTCTGTTGACAAATTATTGTTATTCAGATGGAAATGGATATTCTGCACCCCACCATGATGCGTGCCAAGTCATATTAGATTTTTGAGGTAATTTTGAAAATAAAAATCCCTCTATACCCCCTCTGACGACCCGACAATGATTTCTGATGACAAATTATTGTTATTGAGATGGAAATGGATATTCTGTACCCCATTATGATGCGTGCCAAGTCATATTTGAATTTTGAAGTCATTTTGAAAATGAGAAATCCCTCTATACACCCTCTAACGACCCGACAATGAGTTCTGTTGACGAATTATTGTTATTCAGATAATAATGGATATTCTGCATCCCACCATGATGCGTGCCAAGTCATATTAGATTTTTGAAGAAATATTGAAAATGAAAAATCCCTCTATACCCCCTCTAACCGACCCGACAATGATTTCTGTTGACGAATTATTGTTATTCAGATGGAAATTAATATTCTGCACTCCACCATGTTGCGTGCCAAGTCATATTTGATTTTGAGGTAATTTTGAAAATGAAAAATCCCTCTATACCCCCTCTAACGGCCCGACAATGATTTCTGTTGACAAATTATTGTTATTCAGATGGCAATGGATATTTTGCACCCCACCATGATGCGTGCCAAGTCATATTAGATATTTGAAGAAATTTTGAAAATGAAAAATCCCTCTATACCCCCTCCAACGACCCGTCAATGATTTCTGTTGACGAATTATTGTTATTCAGATGGAAATGGATATTCTGCACCCCACCATGATGCGTGTCAAGTCATATTGGATTTTTGAAGAAATATTGAAAATGAAAAATCCCTCTATACCCCCTCTAACGACCCGACAATGATTTCTGTTGACGAATTATCGTTATCCAGATGGTAATGAATATTCTGCACCCGACCATGTTGCGTGCCAAGTCTTATTAGATTTTTGAAGAAATTTTGAAAATGAAAAATCCCTCTATACCCCCTCTGACGACCCGACAAAGATATCTGTTGACGAATTATTGTTATTTAGATGGAAATGGATATTCTGCACCCCACCATGATGCGTGCCAAGTCATATTTGATTTTGAGGTAATTTTGAAAATGAAAAATCCCTCTATACCCCCTCTGACGACCCGACAATGATTTCTGTTAACAAATTATTGTTATTGAGATGGAAATGGATATTCTGTACCCCACTATGACGCGTGCCAAGTCATATTTGATTTTTGAAGTCATTTTGAAAAAGAAAAATCCCTCTATACCCCATCTGACGACCCGACAATGATTTCTGTCGACGAATTATTGTTATTCAGATGGAAATGGATATTCTGCAACCCACCATGATGCGTGCCAAGTCATATTGGATTTTTGAAGAAATATTGAAGATGAAAAATCCCTCTATACACCCTCTAACGACCCGACAATGATTTCTGTTGACGAATTATTGTTATCCAGATGGAAATGAATATTCTGCACCCCACCATGTTGTGTGCCAAGTCATATTTGATTTTAAGGTAATTTTGAAAATGAAAAATCCCTCTATACCCCCTCTAACGACCCGACAATAATTTCTGGTGACAAATTATTGTTGTTCAGATGGAAATGGATATTCTGCACCCCACCATGATGCTTGCCAAGTCATATTAGATTTTAAAGAAATTTTGAAAATGAAAAATCCCTCTATACCCCCTCCAACGACCCGTCAATGATTTCTGTTGACGAATTATTGTTATTCAGATGGGAATGGATATTCTGCACCCCACTATGATGCGTGCCAAGTCATATTTGATTTTGAGGTAATTTTGAAAATGAAAAATCCCTCTATACCTCCTCTGATGACCCGACAATGATTTCTGTTGAAAAATTATTGTTATTGAGATGGAAATGGATATACTGTACCCTACCATGATGCGTGCCAAGTCATATTGGATTTTTGAAGAAATATTGAAAATGAAAAATCCCTCTATACACCCTCTAACGACCCGACAATGATTTCTGTTGACGAATTATCGTTATCCAGATGGTAATGAATATTCTGCACCCGACCATGTTGCGTGCCAAGTCTTATTAGATTTTTGAAGAAATTTTGAAAATGAAAAATCCCTCTATACCCCCTCTGACGACCCGACAAAGATATCTGTTGACGAATTATTGTTATTCAGATGGAAATGGATATTCTGCAACCCACCATGATGCGTGCCAAGTCACATTGGATTTTTGAAGAAATATTGAAAATGAAAAATCCCTCTATACACCCTCTAACGACCCGACAATGATTTCTGTTGACGAATTATTGTTATCCAGATGGAAATGAATATTCTGCACCCCACCATGTTGTGTGCCAAGTCATATTTGATTTTAAGGTAATTTTGAAAATGAAAAATCCCTCTATACCCCCTCTAACGACCCGACAATAATTTCTGTTGACGAATTATTGTTATTCAGATGGGAATGGATATTCTGCACCCCACTATGATGCGTGCCAAGTCATATTTGATTTTGAGGTAATTTTGAAAATGAAAAATCCCTCTATACCTCCTCTGATGACCCGACAATGATTTCTGTTGAAAAATTATTGTTATTGAGATGGAAATGGATATTCCGTACCCAACTATGATGCGTGCCAGGTCATATTTGATTTTTGAAGTTATTTTGAAAATGAAAAATCCCTCTATACCCCCTCTGACGACCCGACAATGATTTCTGTTAACAAATTATTGTTATTGAGATGGAAATGGATATTCTGTACCCCACTATGATGCGTGCCAAGTCATATTTGATTTTTGAAGTCATTTTGAAAATGAAAAATCCCTCTATACACCCTCTGACGACCCGACAATGATTTCTGTTGACGAATTATTGTTATTTAGATGAAAATGGATATTCTGCACCCCACCATGATGCGTGCCAAGTCATATTGGATTTTTGAAGAAATATTGAAAATGAAAAGTTCCTCTATACCCCCTCTAACCACCCGACAATGATTTCTGTTGACGAATTACTGTTATTCAGATGGAAATGAATATTCTGCACCCCACCATGTTGCGTGCCAAGTCATATTTGATTTTGAGCTAATTTTGAAAATGAGAAATCCCTCTATACCCCCTCTAACGGCCCGACAATGATTTCTGTTGACGAATTATTGTTATTCAGATGGAAATAGATATTTTGCACCCCACCATGATGCGTGCCAAGTCATATTGGATTTTTGAAGAAATATTGAAAATGAAAAATCCCCCTCTGTACCCCCTCTGACGACCCGACAATGATTTCTGTTAACAAATTATTGTTATTGAGATGGAAATGGATATTCTGTACCCCTCTATGACGCGTGCCAAGTCATATTGGATTTTTGAAGAAAAATTGAAAATGAAAAATCCCTCTATACCCCCTCTGACGACCCGACAATGATTTCTGTTGACGAATTATTGTTATCCAGATGGAAATGAATATTCAGCACCCCACCATGTTGCGTGCCTAGTCATATTTGATTTTGAGGTAATTTTGAAAATGAAAAATCCCTCTATACCCCCTCTAATGACCCGACAATGATTTCTGTCGACGAATTATTGTTATTCAGATGGAAATAGATATTCTGCACCCCACCATGATGCGTGCCAAGTCATATTAGATTTTTGAAGAAATATTGAAAATGAGAAATCCCTCTATACCCCCTCCAACGACCCGTCAATTATTTCTGTTGACGAATTATTGTTATATAGATGGAAATGAATATTCTGCACCCCACCATGATGCGTGCCAAGTCATATTTGATTTTGAGGTAAATTTTAAAATGAAAAATCCCTCTATACCCCCTCTGACGACCCGACAATGATTTCTGTTTACAAATTATTGTTACTGAGATGGAAATGGATATTCTGTACCCCACCATGATGCGTGCCAAGTCATATTAGATTTTTGAAGAAATATTGAAAATGAGAAATCCCTCTATACCCCCTCCAACGACCCGTCAATTATTTCTGTTGACGAATTATTGTTATATAGATGGAAATGGATATTCTGCACCCCACCATGATGCGTGCCAAGTCATATTTGATTTTGAGGTAAATTTTAAAATGATAAATCCCTCTATACCCCCTCTAACGGCCCGACAATGATTTCTGTTGACAAATTATTGTTATTCAGATGGAAATGGATATTTTGCACCCCACCATGATGCGTGCCAAGTCATATTGAATTTTTGAAGAAATATTGAAAATGAAAAATCCCTCTATACCCCCTCTAACGACCCGACAATGATTTCTGTTGACAAATTATTGTTATTCAGATGGCAATGGATATTTTGCACCCCACCATGATGCGTGCCAAGTCATATTGGATTTTGAGGTAATTTTGAAAATGAAAAATCCCTCTATACCCCCTCTAACGGCCCGACAATGATTTCTGTTGACAAATTATTGTTATTCAGAGGCAATGGATATTTTGCACCCCACCATGATGCGTGCCAAGTCATATTGGATTTTTGAAGAAATATTGAAAATGAAAAATCCCTCTATACCCCCTCTGACGACCCGACAATGATTTCTGTTGACGAATTATTGTTATCCAGATGGAAATGAATATTCTGCACCCCACCATGTTGCGTGCCAAGTCATATTTGATTTTGAGGTAATTTTGAAAATGAAAAATCCCTCTATACCCCCTCTAACGGCCCGACAATGATTTCTGTTGACAAATTATTGTTATTCAGATGGAAATGGATATTTTGCACCCCACCATGATGCGTGCCAAGTCATATTGGATTTTGAGGTAATTTTGAAAATGAAAAATCCCTCTATACCCCCTCTAACGGCCCGACAATGATTTCTGTTGACAAATTATTGTTATTCAGATGGCAATGGATATTTTGCACCCCACCATGATGCGTGCCAAGTCATATTGGATTTTTGAAAAAATATTGAAAATGAAAAATCCCTCTATACCCCCTCTAACGACCCGACAATGATTTCTGTTGACGAATTATCGTTATCCAGATGGTAATGAATATTCTGCACCCGACCATGTTGCGTGCCAAGTCTTATTAGATTTTTGAAGAAATTTTGAAAATGAAATATCCCTCTATACCCCCTCCAACGACCCGTCAATGATTTCTGTTGACGAATTATTGTTATTTAGATGGAAATGGATATTCTGCACCCCACCATGATGCGTGCCAAGTCATATTTGATTTTGAGGTAATTTTGAAAATGAAAAATCCCTCCATACCCACTCTGTCGACCCGACAATGATTTCTGTTAACAAATTATTGTTATTGAGATGGAAATGGATATTCTGTACCCCACTATGATGCGTGCCAAGTCATATTTGATTTTTGAAGTCATTTTGAAAATGAAAAATCCCTCTATACCCCCTCTGACGACCCGACAATGATTTCTGTCGACGAATTATTGTTATTCAGATGGAAATGGATATTCTGCAACCCACCATGATGCGTGCCAAGTCATATTGGATTTTTGAGGAAATATTGAAAATGAAAAATTCCTCTATACACCTTCTAACGACCCGACAATGATTTCTGTTGACGAATTATTGTTATCCAGATGGAAATGAATATTCTGCACCCCACCATGTTGCGTGCCAAGTCATATTTGATTTTTAGGTAATTTTGAAAGTGAAAAATCCCTCTATACCCCCTCTAACGACCCGACAATGATTTCTGTCGACGAATTATTGTTATTCAGATGGAAATAGATATTCTGCACCCCACCATGATGCGTGCCAAGTCATATAAGATTTTGGAAGAAATATTGAAAATGAAAAATCCCTCTATACCCCCTCTGACGACCCGACAATGATTTCTATTGACGAATTATTGTTATTCAGATGGACATGGATACTTTGCACACCACCATGATGCGTGCCAAGTCATATTAGATTTTTGAAGAAATTTTGAAAATGAAATATCCCTCTATACCCCCTCCAACGACCCGTCAATGATTTTTGTTGTCGAATCATTGTTATTCAGATGGAAATGGATATTCTGCACCCCACTATGATGCGTGCCAAGTCATATTTGATTTTGAGGTAATTTTGAAAATGTAAAATCACTCTATACCCCCTCTGACGACCCGACAATGATTTCTGTTGACAAATTATTGTTATTGAGATGGAAATGGATATTCTGTACCCCACCATGATGCGTGCCAAGTACTATTTGATTATTGAAGTCATTTTGAAAATGAAAAATCCATCTATACCCCCTCTACCCGACAATGAGTTCTGTTGACGAATTATTGTTATTCAGATGATAATGGATATTCTGCTCCCCACCATGATGCGTGCCAAGTCATATTGGATTTTTGAAGAAATATTGAAAATGAAAAATCCCTCTATACCCCCTCTAACGACCCGACAATGATTTCTGTTGACGAATTATTGTTATTCAGATGGAAATGAATATTCTGCACCCCACTATGTTGCGTGCCAAGTCATATTTGATTTTGAGGTAATTTTGAAAATGAAAAATCCCTCTATACCCCCTCTAACGGCCCGACAATGATTTCTGTTGACGAATTATTGTTATTCAGATGGAAATAGATATTCTGCACCCCACCATGATGCGTGCCAAGTCATATTAGATTTTTGAAGAAATATTGAAAATGAAAAATCCCCCTCTGTACCCCCTCTGACGACCCGACAATGATTTCTGTTAACAAATTATTGTTATTGAGATGGAAATGGATATTCTGTACCCCACTATGATGCGTGCCCAGTCATATTTGATTTTTGAAGTCATTTTGAAAATGAAAAATCCTTCTATACCCCCTCTGACGACCCGACAATGATTTCTGTCGACGAATTATTGTTATTTAGATGGAAATGGATATTCTGCACCCCACCATGATGCGTGCCAAGTCATATTTGATTTTGAGGTAATTTTGAAAATGAAAAATCCCTCTATACCCCCTCTGACGACCCGACAATGATTTATGTTAACAAATTATTTTCATTGAGATGGAAATGGATATTCTGTACCCCTCTATGACGCGTGCCAAGTCATATTGGATTTTTGAAGAAATATTGAAAATGAAAAATCCCTCTATACCCCGTCTGACGACCCGACAATGATTTCTGTTGACGAATTATTGTTATCCAGATGGAAATGAATATTCTGCACACCACCATGTTGCGTGCCAAGTCATATTTGATTTTGAGGTAATTTTGAAAATGAAAAATCCCTCTAGACCCCCTCTAACGGCCCGACAATGATTTCTGTTGACAAATTATTGTTATTCAGATGGAAATGGATATTTTGCACCCCACCATGATGCGTGCCAAGTCATATTGGATTTTTGAAGAAATATTGAAAATGAAAAATCCCTCTATACCCCCTCTAACGACCCGACAATGATTTCTGTTGACAAATTATTGTTATTCAGATGGAAATGGATATTCTGCACCCCACCATGATGCGTGCCAAGTCATATTAGATTTTTGAGGTAATTTTGAAAATAAAAATCCCTCTATACCCCCTCTGACGACCCGACAATGATTTCTGATGACAAATTATTGTTATTGAGATGGAAATGGATATTCTGTACCCCATTATGATGCGTGCCAAGTCATATTTGAATTTTGAAGTCATTTTGAAAATGAGAAATCCCTCTATACACCCTCTAACGACCCGACAATGAGTTCTGTTGACGAATTATTGTTATTCAGATAATAATGGATATTCTGCATCCCACCATGATGCGTGCCAAGTCATATTAGATTTTTGAAGAAATATTGAAAATGAAAAATCCCTCTATACCCCCTCTAACCGACCCGACAATGATTTCTGTTGACGAATTATTGTTATTCAGATGGAAATTAATATTCTGCACTCCACCATGTTGCGTGCCAAGTCATATTTGATTTTGAGGTAATTTTGAAAATGAAAAATCCCTCTATACCCCCTCTAACGGCCCGACAATGATTTCTGTTGACAAATTATTGTTATTCAGATGGCAATGGATATTTTGCACCCCACCATGATGCGTGCCAAGTCATATTAGATTTTTGAAGAAATTCTGAAAATGAAAAATCCCTCTATACCCCCTCCAACGACCCGTCAATGATTTCTGTTGACGAATTATTGTTATTCAGATGGAAATGGATATTCTGCACCCCACCATGATGCGTGCCAAGTCATATTTCATTTGGAGGTAATTTTGAAATTGAAAAATCCCTCTGTACCCCCTCTGACGACCCGACAATGATTTCTGTCGACAAATTATTGTTATTCAGATGGAAATGGATATTCTACACCCCACCATGATGCGTGTCAAGTCATATTGGATTTTTGAAGAAATATTGAAAATGAAAAATCCCTCTATACCCCCTCTAACGACCCGACAATGATTTCTGATGACGAATTATCGTTATCCAGATGGTAATGAATATTCTGCACCCGACCATGTTGCGTGCCAAGTCTTATTAGATTTTTGAAGAAATTTTGAAAATGAAAAATCCCTCTATACCCCCTCTGACGACCCGACAAAGATATCTGTTGACGAATTATTGTTATTTAGATGGAAATGGATATTCTGCACCCCACCATGATGCGTGCCAAGTCATATTTGATTTTGAGGTAATTTTGAAAATGAAAAATCCCTCTATACCCCCTCTGACGACCCGACAATGATTTCTGTTAACAAATTATTGTTATTGAGATGGAAATGGATATTCTGTACCCCACTATGACGCGTGCCAAGTCATATTTGATTTTTGAAGTCATTTTGAAAAAGAAAAATCCCTCTATACCCCATCTGACGACCCGACAATGATTTCTGTCGACGAATTATTGTTATTCAGATGGAAATGGATATTCTGCAACCCACCATGATGCGTGCCAAGTCATATTGGATTTTTGAAGAAATATTGAAAATGAAAAATCCCTCTATACACCCTCTAACGACCCGACAATGATTTCTGTTGACGAATTATTGTTATCCAGATGGAAATGAATATTCTGCACCCCACCATGTTGTGTGCCAAGTCATATTTGATTTTAAGGTAATTTTGAAAATGAAAAATCCCTCTATACCCCATCTAACGACCCGACAATAATTTCTGGTGACAAATTATTGTTGTTCAGATGGAAATGGATATTCTGCACCCCACCATGATGCTTGCCAAGTCATATTAGATTTTAAAGAAATTTTGAAAATGAAAAATCCCTCTATACCCCCTCCAACGACCCGTCAATGATTTCTGTTGACGAATTATTGTTATTCAGATGGGAATGGATATTCTGCACCCCACTATGATGCGTGCCAAGTCATATTTGATTTTGAGGTAATTTTGAAAATGAAAAATCCCTCTATACCTCCTCTGATGACCCGACAATGATTTCTGTTGAAAAATTATTGTTATTGAGATGGAAATGGATATACTGTACCCTACCATGATGCGTGCCAAGTCATATTGGATTTTTGAAGAAATATTGAAAATGAAAAATCCCTCTATACACCCTCTAACGACCCGACAATGATTTCTGTTGACGAATTATCGTTATCCAGATGGTAATGAATATTCTGCACCCGACCATGTTGCGTGCCAAGTCTTATTAGATTTTTGAAGAAATTTTGAAAATGAAAAATCCCTCTATACCCCCTCTGACGACCCGACAAAGATATCTGTTGACGAATTATTGTTATTCAGATGGAAATGGATATTCTGCAACCCACCATGATGCGTGCCAAGTCATATTGGATTTTTGAAGAAATATTGAAAATGAAAAATCCCTCTATACACCCTCTAACGACCCGACAATGATTTCTGTTGACGAATTATTGTTATCCAGATGGAAATGAATATTCTGCACCCCACCATGTTGTGTGCCAAGTCATATTTGATTTTAAGGTAATTTTGAAAATGAAAAATCCCTCTATACCCCCTCTAACGACCCGACAATAATTTCTGGTGACAAATTATTGTTGTTCAGATGGAAATGGATATTCTGCACCCCACCATGATGCTTGCCAAGTCATATTAGATTTTAAAGAAATTTTGAAAATGAAAAATCCCTCTATACCCCCTCCAACGACCCGTCAATGATTTCTGTTGACGAATTATTGTTATTCAGATGGGAATGGATATTCTGCACCCCACTATGATGCGTGCCAAGTCATATTTGATTTTGAGGTAATTTTGAAAATGAAAAATCCCTCTATACCTCCTCTGATGACCCGACAATGATTTCTGTTGAAAAATTATTGTTATTGAGATGGAAATGGATATACTGTACCCTACCATGATGCGTGCCAAGTCATATTAGAATATTGAAGAAATTTTGAAAATGAAAAATCCCTCTATACCCCCTCCAACGACCCGTCAATGATTTCTGTTGACGAATTATTGTTATTCAGATGGAAATGAATATTCTGCACCCCACCATGTTGCGTGCCAAGTCATATTTGATTTTGAGGTAATTTTGAAAATGAAAAATCCCTCCATACCCCCTCTGACGACCCGACAATGATTTCTGTTAACAAATTATTGTTATTGAGATGGAAATGGATATTCCGTACCCAACTATGATGCGTGCCAGGTCATATTTGATTTTTGAAGTCATTTTGAAAATGAAAAATCCCTCTATACCCCCTCTGACGACCCGACAATGATTTCTGTTAACAAATTATTGTTATTGAGATGGAAATGGATATTCTGTACCCCACTATGATGCGTGCCAAGTCATATTTGATTTTTGAAGTCATTTTGAAAATGAAAAATCCCTCTATACACCCTCTGACGACCCGACAATGATTTCTGTTGACGAATTATTGTTATTTAGATGAAAATGGATATTCTGCACCCCACCATGATGCGTGCCAAGTCATATTGGATTTTTGAAGAAATATTGAAAATGAAAAGTTCCTCTATACCCCCTCTAACGACCCGACAATGATTTCTGTTGACGAATTATTGTTATTCAGATGGAAATGAATATTCTGCACCCCACCATGTTGCGTGCCAAGTCATATTTGATTTTGAGCTAATTTTGAAAATGAGAAATCCCTCTATACCCCCTCTAACGGCCCGACAATGATTTCTGTTGACGAATTATTGTTATTCAGATGGAAATAGATATTTTGCACCCCACCATGATGCGTGCCAAGTCATATTGGATTTTTGAAGAAATATTGAAAATGAAAAATCCCCCTCTGTACCCCCTCTGACGACCCGACAATGATTTCTGTTAACAAATTATTGTTATTGAGATGGAAATGGATATTCTGTACCCCTCTATGACGCGTGCCAAGTCATATTGGATTTTTGAAGAAATATTGAAAATGAAAAATCCCTCTATACCCCCTCTGACGACCCGACAATGATTTCTGTTGACGAATTATTGTTATCCAGATGGAAATGAATATTCAGCACCCCACCATGTTGCGTGCCTAGTCATATTTGATTTTGAGGTAATTTTGAAAATGAAAAATCCCTCTATACCCCCTCTAATGACCCGACAATGATTTCTGTCGACGAATTATTGTTATTCAGATGGAAATAGATATTCTGCACCCCACCATGATGCGTGCCAAGTCATATTAGATTTTTGAAGAAATATTGAAAATGAGAAATCCCTCTATACCCCCTCCAACGACCCGTCAATTATTTCTGTTGACGAATTATTGTTATATAGATGGAAATGGATATTCTGCACCCCACCATGATGCGTGCCAAGTCATATTTGATTTTGAGGTAAATTTTAAAATGAAAAATCCCTCTATACCCCCTCTGACGACCCGACAATGATTTCTGTTTACAAATTATTGTTATTGAGATGGAAATGGATATTCTGTACCCCACCATGATGCGTGCCAAGTCATATTAGATTTTTGAAGAAATATTGAAAATGAGAAATCCCTCTATACCCCCTCCAACGACCCGTCAATTATTTCTGTTGACGAATTATTGTTATATAGATGGAAATGGATATTCTGCACCCCACCATGATGCGTGCCAAGTCATTTTTGATTTTGAGGTAAATTTTAAAATGAAAAATCCCTCTATACCCCCTCTGACGACCCGACAATGATTTCTGTTAACAAATTATTGTTATTGAGATGGAAATGGATATTCCGTACCCCACTATGATGCGTGCCAAGTCATATTTGAATTTTGAAGTCATTTTGAAAATGAAAAATCCCTCTATACTCCCTCTGACGACCCGACAATGATTTCTGTCGACGAATTATTGTTATTCAGATGGAAATGGATATTCTGTACCCCACCATGATGCGTGCCCAGTCATATTGGATTTTTGAAAAAATATTGAAAATGAAAAATCCCTCTATACCCCCTCTAACGACCCGGCAATGATTTCTGTTGACGAATTTTTGTTATCCAGATGGAAATGAATATTCTGCACCCCACTATGATGCGTGCCAAGTCATATTTGATTTTGAGGTAATTTTGAAAATGAAAAATCCCTCTATACCCCTCTGACGACCCGACAATGATTTCTGTTGACAAATTATTGATATTGAGATGGAAATGGATATTCTGTACCCCACCATGATGCGTGCCAAGTCATATTTGATTTTTGAAGTCATTTTGAAAATGAAAAATCCCTCTATACCCCCTCTAACGACCCGACAATGAGTTCTGTTCACGAATTATTGTTATTTAGTTGATAATGGATATTCTGCACCCCACCATGTTGCGTGCCAAGTCATATTTGATTTTGAGGTAATTTTGAAAATGAAAAATCCCTCTATACCCCCTCTAACGACCCGACAATGATTTCTGTCGACGAATTATTATTATTTAGATGGAAATGGATATTCTGCACCCCACCATAATGCGTGCTAAGTCATATTTGATTTTGAGGTAATTTTGAAAATGAAATATCCCTCTATACCCCCTCTGACGACCCGACAATGATTTCTGTTAACAAATTATTGCTATTGAGATGGAAATGGATATTCTGTACCCCACTATGATGCGTGCCAAGTCATATTTGATTTTTGAAGTCATTTTGAAAATGAAAAATCCTACTATACTCCCTCTAACGACCCGACAATGATTTCTGTCGACGAATTATTGTTATTCAGATGGAAATAGATATTCTGCATTCCACCATGATGCGTGCAAAGTCATATTTGATTTAGAGGTAATTTTGAAAATGAAAAATCCCTCTATACCCCCTCTAACGACCCGACAATGATTTCTGTTGACAAATTATTGTTATTCAGATGGCAATGGATATTCTGCACCCCACCATGATGCGTGCCAAGTCATATTAGATTTTTGAAGAAATTTTGAAAATGAAAAATCCCTCTATACCCCCTCCAACGATTGTTATTCAGATGAAAATGGATATTCTACACCCCACTATGATGCGTGCCAAGTCATATTTGATTTTGAGGTAATTTTGAAAATGAAAAATCCCTCTATAACCCCTCTGACGACCCGACAATGATTTCTGGTGACGAATTATTGATATTGAGATGGAAATGGATATTCTGTACCCCACCATGATGCGTGCCAAGTCTTATTTGATTTTTGAAGTCATTTTGAAAATGAAAAATCCCCCTATACCCCTCTAACGACCCGACAATGAGTTCTGTTGACGAATTATTGTTATTCAGATGATAATGGATATTCTGCACCCCACTATGTTGCGTGCCAAGTCATATTTGATTTTGAGGTAATTTTGAAAATGAAAAATCCCTCTATACCCTCTCTAACGACCCGACAATGATTTCTGTCGTAGAATTATTGTTATTCATATGGAAATAAATATTCTGCACCTCACCATGATGCGTGCCAAGTCATATTTGAATTTTGAAGTCATTTTGAAAATGAAAAATCCCTTTATACCCCCTCTAACGACCCGACAATGATTTCTGTTGACGAATTATTGTTATTCAGATAGAAATAGATATTCTGCACCCCACCATGATGTGTGCCAAGTCATATTGGATATTTGAAAAAATATTGAAAATGAAAAATCCCTCTATACCCCCTCTAACGACCCGGCAATGATTTCTGTTGACGAATTTTTGTTATCCAGATGGAAATGAATATTCTGCACCCCACCATGTTGCGTGCCAAGTCATATATGATTTTGAGGTAATTTTGAAATTGAGAAATCCCTCTATACCCCCTCTAATGACCCGGCAATGATTTCTGTCGACGAATTATTGTTATTCAGATAGAAATAGATATTCTGCACCCCACCATTATGTGTGCCAAGTCATATTAGATTTTTGAAGAAATTTTGAAAATGAAAAATCCCTCTATACCCCCTCCAACGACCCGTCAATGATTTCTGTTGACGAATTATTGTTATTCAGATGGAAATGGATATTCTGCACCCCACTATGATGCGTGCCAAGTCATATTTGATTTTGAGGTAAATTTGAAAATGAAAAATCACTCTATACCCCCTCTGACGACCCGACAATGATTTCTGTTAATAAATTATTGTTATTGAGATGGAAATGGATACTCTGTACCCCACCATGATGCGTGCCAAGTCATATTAGATTTTTGAAGAAATATTGAAAATGAGAAATCCCTCTATACCCCCTCTAACGACCCGACAATGATTTCTGTTGACGAATTATTGTTATTCAGATGGAAATGAATATTCTGCACCCCACCATGTTGTGTGCCAAGTCATATTTGATTTTGAGGTAATTTTGAAAATGAAAAATCCCTCTATATCCCCTCTAACGACCCGACAATGATTTCTGTTGACGAGTTATTGTTATTCAGATGGAAATGAATATTCTGCACCCCACTATGTTGCGTGCCAAGTCATATTTGATTTTGAGGTAATTTTGAAAATGATAAATCCCTCTATACCCCCTCTAACGATTCGATAATGATTTCTGTCGACGAATTACTGTTATTCAGATAGAAATAGATATTCTGCACCCCACCATGATGCGTGCCAAGTCATATTAGATTTTTGAAGATATATTGAAAATGAGAAATCCCTCTATACCCCCTCCAACGACCCGTCAATGATTTCTGTTGACGAATTATTGTTATTTAAATGGATATGGATATTCTGCACCCCACCATGATGCGTGCCAAGTCATATTTGATTTTGAGGTACTTTTGAAAATGGAAAATCCCTCTATACCCCCTCTAACGACCCGACAATGATTTCTGTCGACGAATTATTGTTATTCAGATGAAAATAGATATTCTGCACCCCACCATGATGCGTGCCAAGTCATAATAGATTTTTGAAGAAATATTGAAAATGAGAAATCCCTCTATACCCCCTCCAACGACTCGTCAATGATTTCTGTTGACGAATTATTGTTATATAGATGAAAATGGATATTCTGCACCCCACCATGATGCGTGCCAAGTCATATTTGATTTTGAGGTAAATTTGAAAATGAAAAATCCCTCTATACCCCCTCTGACGACCCGACAATGATTTCTGTTAACAAAATATTGTTATTGAGATAGAAATGGATATTCTGTACCCCACTATGATGCGTGCCAAGTCATATTTGATTTTTGAAGTCATTTTGAAAATGAAAAATCCCTCTATACCCCCTCTGACGACCCGACAATGATTTCTGTCGACAAATTATTGATATTCAGATGGAAATGGATATTCTGCACCCCACCATGATGCGTGCCAAGTCATATTCGATTTTTGAAGAAATATTGAAAATGAAAAATCCCTCTATACCCCCTCTAACGACCCGACAATGATTTCTGTTGACGAATTATTGTTATTCAGATGAAAATAGATATTCTGCACCCCACCATGATGCGTGCCAAGTCATAATAGATTTTTGAAGAAATATTGAAAATGAGAAATCCCTCTATACCCCCTCCAACGACCCGACAATGATTTCTGTCGACGAATTATTGTTATTTAGATGGAAATGGATATTCTGCACCCACCATAATGCGTGCCGAGTCATATTTGAATTTGAGGTAATTTTGAAAATGAAATATCCCTCTATACCCCCTCTGACGACCCGACAATGTTTTCTGTTAACAAATTATTGTTATTGAGATGGAAATGGTAATTCTGTACCCCACTATGATGCGTGCCAAGTCATATTTGATTTTTGAAGTCATTTTGAAAATGAAAAATCCCTCTATACCCCCTCTAACGACCCGACAATGATTTCTGTCGACGAATTATTGTTATTCAGATGGAAATAGATATTCTGCACCCCACCATGATGCGTGCAAATTCATATTTGATTTAGAGGTAATTTTGAAAATGAAAAATCCCTCTATACCCCCTCTAACGACCCGACAATGATTTGTGTTGACAAATTATTGTTATTCAGATGGCAATGGATATTCTGCACCCCTCTATGATGCGTGCCAAGTCATATTTGATTTTGAGGTAATTTTGAAAATGAAAAATCCCTCTATACCCCCTCTGACGACCCGACAATGATTTCTGGTGACAAATTATTCATATTGAGATGAAAATGGATATTCTGTACCCCACCATGATGCGTGCCAAGTCATATTTGATTTTTGAAGTCATTTTGAAAATGAAATATCCCTCTATACCCCTCTAACGACCCGACAATGATTTCTGTTGACGAATTATTGTTATTCAGATGGAAATGAATATTCTGCACCCCACCATGTTGCGTGCCATGTCATATTAGATTTTTGAAGAAATATTGAAAATGAGAAATCCCTCTATACCCCCTCCAACGACCCGTCAATGATTTCTGTTGACGAATTATTGTTATTCAGATGGAAATGGATATTCTGCACCCCACCAATTCATATTTGATTTTGAGGTAATTTTGAAAATGAAAAATCCCTCTATACCACCTCTGACGACCCGACAATGATTTCTGTTAACAAATTATTGTTATTGAGATGGAAATGGATATTCTGTACCCCACTATGATGCGTGCCAAGTCATATTTGATTTTTGAAGTCATTTTGAAAATGAAAAATCCCTCTATACTCCCTCTGACGACCCGACAATGATTTCTGTCGACGAATTATTGTTATTCAGATGGAAATGGATATTCTGCACCCCACCATGATGCGTGCCAAGTCATATTGGATTTTTGAAAAAATATTGAAAATGAAAAATCCCTCTATACCCCCTCTAACGACCCGGCAATGTATTCTGTTGACGAATTTTTGTTATCCAGATGGAAATGAATATTCTGCACCCCACCATGTTGCGTGCCAAGTCATATTTGATTTTGAGGTAATTTTGAAAATGATAAATCCCTCTATACCCCACCTAACGATTCGACAATGATTTCTGTCGACGAATTACTGTTATTCAGATAGAAATAGATATTTTGCACCCCACCATGATACGTGCCAAGTCATATTAGATTTTTGAAGATATATTGAAAATGAGAAATCCCTCTATACCCCCTCCAACGACCCGTCAATGATTTCTGTTGACGAATTATTGTTATTTAAATGGATATGGATATTCTGCACCCCACCATGATGCGTGCCAAGTCATATTTGATTTTGAGGTACTTTTGAAAATGGAAAATCCCTCTATACCCCCTTTAACGACCCGACAATGATTTCTGTCGACGAATTATTGTTATTCAGATGGAAATAGATATTCTGCACCCCACCATGATGCGTGCCAAGTCATATTAGATTTTTGAAGAAATATTGAAATAGAGAAATCCCTCTATACCCATCCAACGACCCGTCAATGATTTCTGTTGACGAATTATTGTTATATAGATGAAAATAAATATTCTGCACCCCACCATGATGCGTGCCAAGTCATATTTGATTTTGAGGTAAATTTGAAAACGAAAAATCCCTCTATACCCACTCTGACGACCCGACAATGATTTCTGTTAATAAATTATTGTTATTGAGATGGAAATGGATATTCTGTACCCCACTATGATGCGTGCCAAGTCATATTTGATATTTGAAGTCATTTTGAAAATGAAAAATCCCTCTATACTCCCCCTGACGACCCGACAATGATTTCTGTTGACGAATTATTGTTATTCAGATGGAAATGAATATTCAGCACCCCACCATGTTGCGTGCCAAGTCATATTTGATTTTGAGGTAATTTTGAAAATGAAAAATCCCTCTATACCCTCTCTAACGACCCGACAATGATTTCTGTCGACGAATTATTGTTATTTAGATGGAAATGGATATTCTGCACCCCACCATAATGCGTGCCGAGTCATATTTGACTTTGAGGTAATTTTGAAAATGAAATATCCCTCTATACCCCCTCTGACGACCCGACAATGATTTCTGTTAACAAATTATTGTTATTGAGATGGAATTGGATATTTTGTACCCCACTGTGATGCGTGCCAAGTCAAATTTGATTTTTGAAGTCATTTTGAAAATGAAAAATCCCTCTATACCCCCTCTAACGACCCGACAATGATTTCTGTCGACGAATTATCGTTATTCAGATGGAAATAGATATTCTGCACCCCACCATGATGCGTGCAAAGTCATATTTGATATAGAGGTAATTTTGAAAATGAAAAATCCCTCTATACCCCCTCTAACGACCCGACAATGATTTCTTTTGACAAATTATTGTTATTCAGATGGCAATGGATATTCTGCACCCCTCTATGATGCGTGCCAAGTCATATTTGATTTTGAGGTAATTTTGAAAATGAAAAATCCCTCTATACCCCCTCTGACGACCCGACAATGATTTCTGGTGACAAATTATTCATATTGAGATGAAAATGGATATTCTGTACCCCACCATGATGCGTGCCAAGTCATATTTGATTTTTGAAGTCATTTTGAAAATGAAATATCCCTCTATACCCCTCTAACGACCCGACAATGATTTCTGTTGACGAATTATTGTTATTCAGATGGAAATGAATATTCTGCACCCCACCATGTTGCGTGCCAAGTCATATTAGATTTTTGAAGAAATATTGAAAATGAGAAATCCCTCTATACCCCCTCCAACGACCCGTCAATGATTTCTGTTGACGAATTATTGTTATTTAGATGGAAATAGATATTCTGCACCCCACCATGATGCGTGCCAATTCATATTTGATTTTGAGGTAATTTTGAAAATGAAAAATCCCTCTATACCACCTCTGACGACCCGACAATGATTTCTGTTAACAAATTATTGTTATTGAGATAGAACTGGATATTCTGAACCCCACTATGATGCGTGCCAAGTCATATTTGATTTTTGAAGTCATTTTGAAAATGAAAAATCCCTCTATACTCCCTCTGACGACCCGACAATGATTTCTGTCGACGAATTATTGTTATTCAGATGGAAATGGATATTCTGCACCCCACCATGATGCGTGCCAAGTCATATTGGATTTTTGAAAAAATATTGAAAATGAAAAATCCCTCTATACCCCCTCTAACGACCCGGCAATGATTTCTGTTGACGAATTTTTGTTATCCAGATGAAAATGAATATTCTGCACCCCACCATGTTGCGTGCCAAGTCATATTTGATTTTGAGGTAATTTTGAAAATGAGAAATCCCTCTATACCCCCTCTAATGACCCGACAATGATTTCTGTCGACGAATTATTGTTATTCAGATGGAAATAGATATTCTGCACCCCACCATGATGCGTGCCAAGTCATATTAGATTTTTGAAGAAATTTTGAAAATGAAAAATCCCTCTATACCCCCTCTAACGACCCGACAATGATTTCTGTTGACGAATTATTGTTATTCAGATGGAAATAAATATTCTGCACCCCACTATGATGCGTGCCAAGTCAAATTGGATTTTTGAAGAAATATTGAAAATGAAAAATCTCTCTATACCCCTTCTAACGACCCGACAATGATTTCTGTTGACGAATTATTGTTATCCAGATGAAAATGAATATTCTGCACCCCACCATGTTGCGTGCCAAGTCATATTTGATTTTGAGGTAATTTTGAAAATGAGAAATCCCTCTATACCACCTCTAACGACGCGACAATGATTTCTGTTGACGAATAATTGTTATTCAGATGGACATGGATACTTTGCACCCCACCATGATGCGTTCCAAGTCATATTAGATTTTTGAAGAAATATTGAAAATGAAAAATCCCTCTATTCCCCCTCTAACGACCCGACAATGATTTCTGTTGACAAATTATTGTTATTCAGATGGAAATGGATATTCTGCACCCCACCATGTTGCGTGCCAAGTCATATTTGATTTTGAGGTAATTTTGAAAATGAAAAATCCCTCTATACCCCCTCTAACGACCCGACAATGATATCGGTTTACAAATTATTGTTATTCAAATGGCAACGGATATTCTGCACCCCACTATGATGCGTGACAAGTCATATTTGATTTTGAGGTAATTTTGAAAATGAAAAATCCCTCTATATCCCCTCTAACGACCCGACAATGATTTCTGTTGACGAATTATTGTTATTCAGATAGAAATAGATATTCTGCTCCCCACCATGATGCGTGCCAAGTCATATTTGATTTTGAGGTACTTTTGAAAATGAAAAATCCCTCTATACCCCCTCTAACGACCCGACAATGATTTCTGTCGACGAATTATCGTTATTCAGATGGAAATAGATATTCTGCTCCCCACCATGATGCGTGCCAAGTCATATTTGATTTTGAGGTACTTTTGAAAATGAAAAATCCCTCTATACCCCCTCTAACGACCCGACAATGATTTCTGTCGACGAATTATCGTTATTCAGATGGAAATAGATATTCTGCACTCCACCATGATACGTGCCAAGTCATATTAGATTTTTGAAGAAATATTGAAAATGAGAAATCCCTCTGTACACCCTCCTTCGACTCGTCAATGATTTCTTTGACGAATTATTCTCATTTAGATGGAAACGGATATTCTGCACCCCACCATGATGCGTGCCAAGTCATATTTGATTTTGAGGTACTTTTGAAAATGAAAAATCCCTCTATACCCCCTCTAACGACGCGACAATGATTTCTGTTGACGAATAATTGTTATTCAGATGGACATGGATACTTTGCACCCCACCATGATGCGTTCCAAGTCATATTAGATTTTTGAAGAAATATTGAAAATGAAAAATCCCTCTATTCCCCCTCTAACGACCCGACAATGATTTCTGTTGACAAATTATTGTTATTCAGATGGAAATGGATATTCTGCACCCCACCATGTTGCGTGCCAAGTCATATTTGATTTTGAGGTAATTTTGAAAATGAAAAATCCCTCTATACCCCCTCTAACGACCCGACAATGATATCGGTTTAAAAATTATTGTTATTCAAATGGCAACGGATATTCTGCACCCCACTATGATGCGTGCCAAGTCATATTAGATTTTTGAAGTAATATTGAAAATGAGAAATCCCTCTATACCCCCTCTGACGACCCGACAATGATTTCTGTTGACAAATTATTGTTATTCAGATGGAAATGGATATTCTGCACCCCACCATGATGCGTGCCAAGTCATATTAGATTTTTGAAGAAATTTTGAAAATGAAAAATCCCTCTATACCCCCTCTGACGACCCGACAAAGATATCTGTTGACGAATTATTGTTATTCAGATGGAAATGGATATTCTGCAACCCACCATGATGCGTGCCAAGTCATATTGGATTTTTGAAGAAATATTGAAAATGAAAAATCCCTCTATACACCCTCTAACGACCCGACAATGATTTCTGTTGACGAATTATTGTTATCCAGATGGAAATGAATATTCTGCACCCCACCATGTTGTGTGCCAAGTCATATTTGATTTTAAGGTAATTTTGAAAATGAAAAATCCCTCTATACCCCCTCTAACGACCCGACAATAATTTCTGGTGACAAATTATTGTTGTTCAGATGGAAATGGATATTCTGCACCCCACCATGATGCTTGCCAAGTCATATTAGATTTTAAAGAAATTTTGAAAATGAAAAATCCCTCTATACCCCCTCCAACGACCCGTCAATGATTTCTGTTGACGAATTATTGTTATTCAGATGGGAATGGATATTCTGCACCCCACTATGATGCGTGCCAAGTCATATTTGATTTTGAGGTAATTTTGAAAATGAAAAATCCCTCTATACCTCCTCTGATGACCCGACAATGATTTCTGTTGAAAAATTATTGTTATTGAGATGGAAATGGATATACTGTACCCTACCATGATGCGTGCCAAGTCATATTAGAATATTGAAGAAATTTTGAAAATGAAAAATCCCTCTATACCCCCTCCAACGACCCGTCAATGATTTCTGTTGACGAATTATTGTTATTCAGATGGAAATGAATATTCTGCACCCCACCATGTTGCGTGCCAAGTCATATTTGATTTTGAGGTAATTTTGAAAATGAAAAATCCCTCCATACCCCCTCTGACGACCCGACAATGATTTCTGTTAACAAATTATTGTTATTGAGATGGAAATGGATATTCCGTACCCAACTATGATGCGTGCCAGGTCATATTTGATTTTTGAAGTCATTTTGAAAATGAAAAATCCCTCTATACCCCCTCTGACGACCCGACAATGATTTCTGTTAACAAATTATTGTTATTGAGATGGAAATGGATATTCTGTACCCCACTATGATGCGTGCCAAGTCATATTTGATTTTTGAAGTCATTTTGAAAATGAAAAATCCCTCTATACACCCTCTGACGACCCGACAATGATTTCTGTTGACGAATTATTGTTATTTAGATGAAAATGGATATTCTGCACCCCACCATGATGCGTGCCAAGTCATATTGGATTTTTGAAGAAATATTGAAAATGAAAAGTTCCTCTATACCCCCTCTAACGACCCGACAATGATTTCTGTTGACGAATTATTGTTATTCAGATGGAAATGAATATTCTGCACCCCACCATGTTGCGTGCCAAGTCATATTTGATTTTGAGCTAATTTTGAAAATGAGAAATCCCTCTATACCCCCTCTAACGGCCCGACAATGATTTCTGTTGACGAATTATTGTTATTCAGATGGAAATAGATATTTTGCACCCCACCATGATGCGTGCCAAGTCATATTGGATTTTTGAAGAAATATTGAAAATGAAAAATCCCCCTCTGTACCCCCTCTGACGACCCGACAATGATTTCTGTTAACAAATTATTGTTATTGAGATGGAAATGGATATTCTGTACCCCTCTATGACGCGTGCCAAGTCATATTGGATTTTTGAAGAAATATTGAAAATGAAAAATCCCTCTATACCCCCTCTGACGACCCGACAATGATTTCTGTTGACGAATTATTGTTATCCAGATGGAAATGAATATTCAGCACCCCACCATGTTGCGTGCCTAGTCATATTTGATTTTGAGGTAATTTTGAAAATGAAAAATCCCTCTATACCCCCTCTAATGACCCGACAATGATTTCTGTCGACGAATTATTGTTATTCAGATGGAAATAGATATTCTGCACCCCACCATGATGCGTGCCAAGTCATATTAGATTTTTGAAGAAATATTGAAAATGAGAAATCCCTCTATACCCCCTCCAACGACCCGTCAATTATTTCTGTTGACGAATTATTGTTATATAGATGGAAATGGATATTCTGCACCCCACCATGATGCGTGCCAAGTCATATTTGATTTTGAGGTAAATTTTAAAATGAAAAATCCCTCTATACCCCCTCTGACGACCCGACAATGATTTCTGTTTACAAATTATTGTTATTGAGATGGAAATGGATATTCTGTACCCCACCATGATGCGTGCCAAGTCATATTAGATTTTTGAAGAAATATTGAAAATGAGAAATCCCTCTATACCCCCTCCAACGACCCGTCAATTATTTCTGTTGACGAATTATTGTTATATAGATGGAAATGGATATTCTGCACCCCACCATGATGCGTGCCAAGTCATTTTTGATTTTGAGGTAAATTTTAAAATGAAAAATCCCTCTATACCCCCTCTGACGACCCGACAATGATTTCTGTTAACAAATTATTGTTATTGAGATGGAAATGGATATTCCGTACCCCACTATGATGCGTGCCAAGTCATATTTGAATTTTGAAGTCATTTTGAAAATGAAAAATCCCTCTATACTCCCTCTGACGACCCGACAATGATTTCTGTCGACGAATTATTGTTATTCAGATGGAAATGGATATTCTGTACCCCACCATGATGCGTGCCCAGTCATATTGGATTTTTGAAAAAATATTGAAAATGAAAAATCCCTCTATACCCCCTCTAACGACCCGGCAATGATTTCTGTTGACGAATTTTTGTTATCCAGATGGAAATGAATATTCTGCACCCCACTATGATGCGTGCCAAGTCATATTTGATTTTGAGGTAATTTTGAAAATGAAAAATCCCTCTATACCCCTCTGACGACCCGACAATGATTTCTGTTGACAAATTATTGATATTGAGATGGAAATGGATATTCTGTACCCCACCATGATGCGTGCCAAGTCATATTTGATTTTTGAAGTCATTTTGAAAATGAAAAATCCCTCTATACCCCCTCTAACGACCCGACAATGAGTTCTGTTCACGAATTATTGTTATTTAGTTGATAATGGATATTCTGCACCCCACCATGTTGCGTGCCAAGTCATATTTGATTTTGAGGTAATTTTGAAAATGAAAAATCCCTCTATACCCCCTCTAACGACCCGACAATGATTTCTGTCGACGAATTATTATTATTTAGATGGAAATGGATATTCTGCACCCCACCATAATGCGTGCCAAGTCATATTTGATTTTGAGGTAATTTTGAAAATGAAATATCCCTCTATACCCCCTCTGACGACCCGACAATGATTTCTGTTAACAAATTATTGCTATTGAGATGGAAATGGATATTCTGTACCCCACTATGATGCGTGCCAAGTCATATTTGATTTTTGAAGTCATTTTGAAAATGAAAAATCCTACTATACTCCCTCTAACGACCCGACAATGATTTCTGTCGACGAATTATTGTTATTCAGATGGAAATAGATATTCTGCATTCCACCATGATGCGTGCAAAGTCATATTTGATTTAGAGGTAATTTTGAAAATGAAAAATCCCTCTATACCCCCTCTAACGACCCGACAATGATTTCTGTTGACAAATTATTGTTATTCAGATGGCAATGGATATTCTGCACCCCACCATGATGCGTGCCAAGTCATATTAGATTTTTGAAGAAATTTTGAAAATGAAAAATCCCTCTATACCCCCTCCAACGATTGTTATTCAGATGAAAATGGATATTCTACACCCCACTATGATGCGTGCCAAGTCATATTTGATTTTGAGGTAATTTTGAAAATGAAAAATCCCTCTATAACCCCTCTGACGACCCGACAATGATTTCTGGTGACGAATTATTGATATTGAGATGGAAATGGATATTCTGTACCCCACCATGATGCGTGCCAAGTCTTATTTGATTTTTGAAGTCATTTTGAAAATGAAAAATCCCCCTATACCCCTCTAACGACCCGACAATGAGTTCTGTTGACGAATTATTGTTATTCAGATGATAATGGATATTCTGCACCCCACTATGTTGCGTGCCAAGTCATATTTGATTTTGAGGTAATTTTGAAAATGAAAAATCCCTCTATACCCTCTCTAACGACCCGACAATGATTTCTGTCGTAGAATTATTGTTATTCATATGGAAATAAATATTCTGCACCTCACCATGATGCGTGCCAAGTCATATTTGAATTTTGAAGTCATTTTGAAAATGAAAAATCCCTTTATACCCCCTCTAACGACCCGACAATGATTTCTGTTGACGAATTATTGTTATTCAGATAGAAATAGATATTCTGCACCCCACCATGATGTGTGCCAAGTCATATTGGATATTTGAAAAAATATTGAAAATGAAAAATCCCTCTATACCCCCTCTAACGACCCGGCAATGATTTCTGTTGACGAATTTTTGTTATCCAGATGGAAATGAATATTCTGCACCCCACCATGTTGCGTGCCAAGTCATATATGATTTTGAGGTAATTTTGAAATTGAGAAATCCCTCTATACCCCCTCTAATGACCCGGCAATGATTTCTGTCGACGAATTATTGTTATTCAGATAGAAATAGATATTCTGCACCCCACCATTATGTGTGCCAAGTCATATTAGATTTTTGAAGAAATTTTGAAAATGAAAAATCCCTCTATACCCCCTCCAACGACCCGTCAATGATTTCTGTTGACGAATTATTGTTATTCAGATGGAAATGGATATTCTGCACCCCACTATGATGCGTGCCAAGTCATATTTGATTTTGAGGTAAATTTGAAAATGAAAAATCACTCTATACCCCCTCTGACGACCCGACAATGATTTCTGTTAATAAATTATTGTTATTGAGATGGAAATGGATACTCTGTACCCCACCATGATGCGTGCCAAGTCATATTAGATTTTTGAAGAAATATTGAAAATGAGAAATCCCTCTATACCCCCTCTAACGACCCGACAATGATTTCTGTTGACAAATTATTGTTATTCAGATGGAAATGGATAATCTGCACCCCACCATGTAGCTTGCTAAGTCATATTTGATTTTGAGGTAATTTTGAAAATAAAAAATCCCTCTATATACCCTCTAACGACCCGACAATGATTTCTGTTGACGAATTATTGTTATTCAGATGGAAATGAATATTCTGCACCCCACCATGTTGTGTGCCAAGTCATATTTGATTTTGAGGTAATTTTGAAAATGAAAAATCCCTCTATATCCCCTCTAACGACCCGACAATGATTTCTGTTGACGAGTTATTGTTATTCAGATGGAAATGAATATTCTGCACCCCACTATGTTGCGTGCCAAGTCATATTTGATTTTGAGGTAATTTTGAAAATGATAAATCCCTCTATACCCCCTCTAACGATTCGATAATGATTTCTGTCGACGAATTACTGTTATTCAGATAGAAATAGATATTCTGCACCCCACCATGATGCGTGCCAAGTCATATTAGATTTTTGAAGATATATTGAAAATGAGAAATCCCTCTATACCCCCTCCAACGACCCGTCAATGATTTCTGTTGACGAATTATTGTTATTTAAATGGATATGGATATTCTGCACCCCACCATGATGCGTGCCAAGTCATATTTGATTTTGAGGTACTTTTGAAAATGGAAAATCCCTCTATACCCCCTCTAACGACCCGACAATGATTTCTGTCGACGAATTATTGTTATTCAGATGAAAATAGATATTCTGCACCCCACCATGATGCGTGCCAAGTCATAATAGATTTTTGAAGAAATATTGAAAATGAGAAATCCCTCTATACCCCCTCCAACGACTCGTCAATGATTTCTGTTGACGAATTATTGTTATATAGATGAAAATGGATATTCTGCACCCCACCATGATGCGTGCCAAGTCATATTTGATTTTGAGGTAAATTTGAAAATGAAAAATCCCTCTATACCCCCTCTGACGACCCGACAATGATTTCTGTTAACAAAATATTGTTATTGAGATAGAAATGGATATTCTGTACCCCACTATGATGCGTGCCAAGTCATATTTGATTTTTGAAGTCATTTTGAAAATGAAAAATCCCTCTATACCCCCTCTGACGACCCGACAATGATTTCTGTCGACAAATTATTGATATTCAGATGGAAATGGATATTCTGCACCCCACCATGATGCGTGCCAAGTCATATTCGATTTTTGAAGAAATATTGAAAATGAAAAATCCCTCTATACCCCCTCTAACGACCCGACAATGATTTCTGTTGACGAATTATTGTTATTCAGATGAAAATAGATATTCTGCACCCCACCATGATGCGTGCCAAGTCATAATAGATTTTTGAAGAAATATTGAAAATGAGAAATCCCTCTATACCCCCTCCAACGACCCGACAATGATTTCTGTCGACGAATTATTGTTATTTAGATGGAAATGGATATTCTGCACCCACCATAATGCGTGCCGAGTCATATTTGAATTTGAGGTAATTTTGAAAATGAAATATCCCTCTATACCCCCTCTGACGACCCGACAATGTTTTCTGTTAACAAATTATTGTTATTGAGATGGAAATGGTAATTCTGTACCCCACTATGATGCGTGCCAAGTCATATTTGATTTTTGAAGTCATTTTGAAAATGAAAAATCCCTCTATACCCCCTCTAACGACCCGACAATGATTTCTGTCGACGAATTATTGTTATTCAGATGGAAATAGATATTCTGCACCCCACCATGATGCGTGCAAATTCATATTTGATTTAGAGGTAATTTTGAAAATGAAAAATCCCTCTATACCCCCTCTAACGACCCGACAATGATTTGTGTTGACAAATTATTGTTATTCAGATGGCAATGGATATTCTGCACCCCTCTATGATGCGTGCCAAGTCATATTTGATTTTGAGGTAATTTTGAAAATGAAAAATCCCTCTATACCCCCTCTGACGACCCGACAATGATTTCTGGTGACAAATTATTCATATTGAGATGAAAATGGATATTCTGTACCCCACCATGATGCGTGCCAAGTCATATTTGATTTTTGAAGTCATTTTGAAAATGAAATATCCCTCTATACCCCTCTAACGACCCGACAATGATTTCTGTTGACGAATTATTGTTATTCAGATGGAAATGAATATTCTGCACCCCACCATGTTGCGTGCCATGTCATATTAGATTTTTGAAGAAATATTGAAAATGAGAAATCCCTCTATACCCCCTCCAACGACCCGTCAATGATTTCTGTTGACGAATTATTGTTATTCAGATGGAAATGGATATTCTGCACCCCACCAATTCATATTTGATTTTGAGGTAATTTTGAAAATGAAAAATCCCTCTATACCACCTCTGACGACCCGACAATGATTTCTGTTAACAAATTATTGTTATTGAGATGGAAATGGATATTCTGTACCCCACTATGATGCGTGCCAAGTCATATTTGATTTTTGAAGTCATTTTGAAAATGAAAAATCCCTCTATACTCCCTCTGACGACCCGACAATGATTTCTGTCGACGAATTATTGTTATTCAGATGGAAATGGATATTCTGCACCCCACCATGATGCGTGCCAAGTCATATTGGATTTTTGAAAAAATATTGAAAATGAAAAATCCCTCTATACCCCCTCTAACGACCCGGCAATGTATTCTGTTGACGAATTTTTGTTATCCAGATGGAAATGAATATTCTGCACCCCACCATGTTGCGTGCCAAGTCATATTTGATTTTGAGGTAATTTTGAAAATGATAAATCCCTCTATACCCCACCTAACGATTCGACAATGATTTCTGTCGACGAATTACTGTTATTCAGATAGAAATAGATATTCTGCACCCCACCATGATACGTGCCAAGTCATATTAGATTTTTGAAGATATATTGAAAATGAGAAATCCCTCTATACCCCCTCCAACGACCCGTCAATGATTTCTGTTGACGAATTATTGTTATTTAAATGGATATGGATATTCTGCACCCCACCATGATGCGTGCCAAGTCATATTTGATTTTGAGGTACTTTTGAAAATGGAAAATCCCTCTATACCCCCTTTAACGACCCGACAATGATTTCTGTCGACGAATTATTGTTATTCAGATGGAAATAGATATTCTGCACCCCACCATGATGCGTGCCAAGTCATATTAGATTTTTGAAGAAATATTGAAATAGAGAAATCCCTCTATACCCATCCAACGACCCGTCAATGATTTCTGTTGACGAATTATTGTTATATAGATGAAAATAAATATTCTGCACCCCACCATGATGCGTGCCAAGTCATATTTGATTTTGAGGTAAATTTGAAAACGAAAAATCCCTCTATACCCACTCTGACGACCCGACAATGATTTCTGTTAATAAATTATTGTTATTGAGATGGAAATGGATATTCTGTACCCCACTATGATGCGTGCCAAGTCATATTTGATATTTGAAGTCATTTTGAAAATGAAAAATCCCTCTATACTCCCCCTGACGACCCGACAATGATTTCTGTTGACGAATTATTGTTATTCAGATGGAAATGAATATTCAGCACCCCACCATGTTGCGTGCCAAGTCATATTTGATTTTGAGGTAATTTTGAAAATGAAAAATCCCTCTATACCCTCTCTAACGACCCGACAATGATTTCTGTCGACGAATTATTGTTATTTAGATGGAAATGGATATTCTGCACCCCACCATAATGCGTGCCGAGTCATATTTGACTTTGAGGTAATTTTGAAAATGAAATATCCCTCTATACCCCCTCTGACGACCCGACAATGATTTCTGTTAACAAATTATTGTTATTGAGATGGAATTGGATATTTTGTACCCCACTGTGATGCGTGCCAAGTCAAATTTGATTTTTGAAGTCATTTTGAAAATGAAAAATCCCTCTATACCCCCTCTAACGACCCGACAATGATTTCTGTCGACGAATTATCGTTATTCAGATGGAAATAGATATTCTGCACCCCACCATGATGCGTGCAAAGTCATATTTGATATAGAGGTAATTTTGAAAATGAAAAATCCCTCTATACCCCCTCTAACGACCCGACAATGATTTCTTTTGACAAATTATTGTTATTCAGATGGCAATGGATATTCTGCACCCCTCTATGATGCGTGCCAAGTCATATTTGATTTTGAGGTAATTTTGAAAATGAAAAATCCCTCTATACCCCCTCTGACGACCCGACAATGATTTCTGGTGACAAATTATTCATATTGAGATGAAAATGGATATTCTGTACCCCACCATGATGCGTGCCAAGTCATATTTGATTTTTGAAGTCATTTTGAAAATGAAATATCCCTCTATACCCCTCTAACGACCCGACAATGATTTCTGTTGACGAATTATTGTTATTCAGATGGAAATGAATATTCTGCACCCCACCATGTTGCGTGCCAAGTCATATTAGATTTTTGAAGAAATATTGAAAATGAGAAATCCCTCTATACCCCCTCCAACGACCCGTCAATGATTTCTGTTGACGAATTATTGTTATTTAGATGGAAATAGATATTCTGCACCCCACCATGATGCGTGCCAATTCATATTTGATTTTGAGGTAATTTTGAAAATGAAAAATCCCTCTATACCACCTCTGACGACCCGACAATGATTTCTGTTAACAAATTATTGTTATTGAGATAGAACTGGATATTCTGAACCCCACTATGATGCGTGCCAAGTCATATTTGATTTTTGAAGTCATTTTGAAAATGAAAAATCCCTCTATACTCCCTCTGACGACCCGACAATGATTTCTGTCGACGAATTATTGTTATTCAGATGGAAATGGATATTCTGCACCCCACCATGATGCGTGCCAAGTCATATTGGATTTTTGAAAAAATATTGAAAATGAAAAATCCCTCTATACCCCCTCTAACGACCCGGCAATGATTTCTGTTGACGAATTTTTGTTATCCAGATGAAAATGAATATTCTGCACCCCACCATGTTGCGTGCCAAGTCATATTTGATTTTGAGGTAATTTTGAAAATGAGAAATCCCTCTATACCCCCTCTAATGACCCGACAATGATTTCTGTCGACGAATTATTGTTATTCAGATGGAAATAGATATTCTGCACCCCACCATGATGCGTGCCAAGTCATATTAGATTTTTGAAGAAATTTTGAAAATGAAAAATCCCTCTATACCCCCTCTAACGACCCGACAATGATTTCTGTTGACGAATTATTGTTATTCAGATGGAAATAAATATTCTGCACCCCACTATGATGCGTGCCAAGTCAAATTGGATTTTTGAAGAAATATTGAAAATGAAAAATCTCTCTATACCCCTTCTAACGACCCGACAATGATTTCTGTTGACGAATTATTGTTATCCAGATGAAAATGAATATTCTGCACCCCACCATGTTGCGTGCCAAGTCATATTTGATTTTGAGGTAATTTTGAAAATGAGAAATCCCTCTATACCCCCTCTAACGACGCGACAATGATTTCTGTTGACGAATAATTGTTATTCAGATGGACATGGATACTTTGCACCCCACCATGATGCGTTCCAAGTCATATTAGATTTTTGAAGAAATATTGAAAATGAAAAATCCCTCTATTCCCCCTCTAACGACCCGACAATGATTTCTGTTGACAAATTATTGTTATTCAGATGGAAATGGATATTCTGCACCCCACCATGTTGCGTGCCAAGTCATATTTGATTTTGAGGTAATTTTGAAAATGAAAAATCCCTCTATACCCCCTCTAACGACCCGACAATGATATCGGTTTACAAATTATTGTTATTCAAATGGCAACGGATATTCTGCACCCCACTATGATGCGTGACAAGTCATATTTGATTTTGAGGTAATTTTGAAAATGAAAAATCCCTCTATATCCCCTCTAACGACCCGACAATGATTTCTGTTGACGAATTATTGTTATTCAGATAGAAATAGATATTCTGCTCCCCACCATGATGCGTGCCAAGTCATATTTGATTTTGAGGTACTTTTGAAAATGAAAAATCCCTCTATACCCCCTCTAACGACCCGACAATGATTTCTGTCGACGAATTATCGTTATTCAGATGGAAATAGATATTCTGCTCCCCACCATGATGCGTGCCAAGTCATATTTGATTTTGAGGTACTTTTGAAAATGAAAAATCCCTCTATACCCCCTCTAACGACCCGACAATGATTTCTGTCGACGAATTATCGTTATTCAGATGGAAATAGATATTCTGCACTCCACCATGATACGTGCCAAGTCATATTAGATTTTTGAAGAAATATTGAAAATGAGAAATCCCTCTGTACACCCTCCTTCGACTCGTCAATGATTTCTTTGACGAATTATTTTCATTTAGATGGAAACGGATATTCTGCACCCCACTATGATGCGTGCCAAGTCATATTTGATTTTGAGGTACTTTTGAAAATGAAAAATCCCTCTATACCCCCTCTAACGACGCGACAATGATTTCTGTTGACGAATAATTGTTATTCAGATGGACATGGATACTTTGCACCCCACCATGATGCGTTCCAAGTCATATTAGATTTTTGAAGAAATATTGAAAATGAAAAATCCCTCTATTCCCCCTCTAACGACCCGACAATGATTTCTGTTGACAAATTATTGTTATTCAGATGGAAATGGATATTCTGCACCCCACCATGTTGCGTGCCAAGTCATATTTGATTTTGAGGTAATTTTGAAAATGAAAAATCCCTCTATACCCCCTCTAACGACCCGACAATGATATCGGTTTACAAATTATTGTTATTCAAATGGCAACGGATATTCTGCACCCCACTATGATGCGTGCCAAGTCATATTAGATTTTTGAAGTAATATTGAAAATGAGAAATCCCTCTATACCCCCTCTGACGACCCGACAATGATTTCTGTTGACAAATTATTGTTATTCAGATGGAAATGGATATTCTGCACCCCACCATGATGCGTGCCAAGTCATATTAGATTTTTGAAGAAATTTTGAAAATGAAAAATCCCTCTATACCCCCTCTAACGACCCGACAATGATTTCTGTTGACGAATTATTGTTATTTAGATGGAAATAGATATTCTGCACCCCGCCATGATGCGTGCCAAGTCATATTAGATTTTTGAAGAAATATTGAAAATGAGAAATCCCTCTATACCCCCTCTGACGACCCGACAATGATTTCTGTTGACGAATTATTGTTATTCAGATGGACATGGATACTTTGCACCCCACCATGATGCGTGCCAAGTCATATTAGATTTTTGAAGAAATTTTGAAAATGAAAAATCCCTCTATAACCCCTCCAACGACCCGTCAATGATTTCTGTTGACAAATTATTGTTATTCAGATGGAAATGGATATTCTGCACCCCACCATGATGCGTGCCAAGTCATATTAGATTTTTGAAGAAATTTTGAAAATGAAAAATCCCTCTATACCCCCTCTAACGACCCGACAATGATTTCTGTTGACGAATTATTGTTATTCAGATGGAAATAGATATTCTGCACCCCGCCATGATGCGTGCCAAGTCATATTAGATTTTTGAAGAAATATTGAAAATGAGAAATCCCTCTATACCCCCTCTGACGACCCGACAATGATTTCTGTTGACGAATTATTGTTATTCAGATGGACATGGATACTTTGCACCCCACCATGATGCGTGCCAAGTCATATTAGATTTTTGAAGAAATTTTGAAAATGAAAAATCCCTCTATACCCCCTCCAACGACCCGTCAATGATTTCTGTTGACAAATTATTGTTATTCAGATGAAAATGGATATTCTGCACCCCACCATGATGCGTGCCAAGTCATATTAGATTTTTGAAGAAATTTTGAAAATGAAAAATCCCTCTATACCCCCTCTAACGACCCGACAATGATTTCCGTTGACGAATTATTGTTATTCAGATGGAAATAGATATTCTGCACCCGCCATGATGCGAGCCAAGTCATATAAGATTTTTGAAGAAATATTGAAAATGAGAAATCCCTCTATACCCTCTCTGACGACCCGACAATGATTTCTGTTGACGAATTATTGTTATTCAGATGGACATGGATACTTTGCACCCCACCATGATGCGTGCCAAGACATATTAGAGTTTTGAAGAAATTTTGAAAATGAAAAATCCCTCTATACCCCCTCCAACGACCCGTCAATGATTTCTGTTGACGACTTATTGTTATTCAGATGGAAATGGATATTCTGCACCCCACTATGATGCGTGCCAAGTCATATTTGATTTTGAGGTAATTTTGAAAATGAAAAATCCATCTATACCCCCTCTGACGACCCGACAATGATTTCTGGTGACAAATTATTGATATTGAGAAGGAAATGGATATTCTGTACCCCACCATGATGCGTGCCAAGTCATATTTGATTTTTGAAGTCATTTTGAAAATGAAAAATCCCTCTATACCCCTCTAACGACCCGACAATGATTTCTGTTGACGAATTATTGTTATTCAGATGGAAATGAATATTCTGCACCACACCATGTTGCGTGCCAAGTCATATTAGATTTTTAAAGAAATATTGAAAATGGGAAATCCCTCTATACCCCCTCCAACGACCCGTCAATGATTTCTGTTGACGAATTATTGTTATTTAGATGAAAATGGATATTCTGCACCCCACCATGATGCGTGCCAAGTCATATTTGATTTTGAGGTAATTTTGAAAATGAAAAATCCCTCTATACCCCCTCTAACGACCCGACAATGATATCGGTTTACAAATTATTGTTATTCAAATGGCAACGGATATTCTGCACCCCACTATGATGCGTGACAAGTCATATTTGATTTTGAGGTAATTTTGAAAATGAAAAATCCCTCTATATCCCCTCTAACGACCCGACAATGATTTCTGTTGACGAATTATTGTTATTCAGATGGAAATGAATATTCTGCACCCCACCATGTTGCGTGCCAAGTCATATTGGATTTTGAGGTAATTTTGAAAATGAAAAATCCCTCTATACCCCCTCTAACGATCCGACAATGATTTCTGTCGACGAATTATTGTTATTCAGATAGAAATAGATATTCTGCTCCCCACCATGATGCGTGCCAAGTCATATTTGATTTTGAGGTACTTTTGAAAATGAAAAATCCCTCTATACCCCCTCCAACGACCCGACAATGATTTCTGTCGACGAATTATCGTTATTCAGATGGAAATAGATATTCTGCACTCCACCATGATACGTGCCAAGTCATATTAGATTTTTGAAGAAATATTGAAAATGAGAAATCCCTCTGTACACCCTCCTTCGACTCGTCAATGATTTCTTTGACGAATTATTTTCATTTAGATGGAAACGGATATTCTGCACCCCACCATGATGCGTGCCAAGTCATATTTGATTTTGAGGTACTTTTGAAAATGAAAAATCCCTCTATACCCCCTCTAACGACGCGACAATGATTTCTGTTGACGAATAATTGTTATTCAGATGGACATGGATACTTTGCACCCCACCATGATGCGTTCCAAGTCATATTAGATTTTTGAAGAAATATTGAAAATGAAAAATCCCTCTATTCCCCCTCTAACGACCCGACAATGATTTCTGTTGACAAATTATTGTTATTCAGATGGAAATGGATATTCTGCACCCCACCATGTTGCGTGCCAAGTCATATTTGATTTTGAGGTAATTTTGAAAATGAAAAATCCCTCTATACCCCCTCTAACGACCCGACAATGATATCGGTTTACAAATTATTGTTATTCAAATGGCAACGGATATTCTGCACCCCACTATGATGCGTGACAAGTCATATTTGATTTTGAGGTAATTTTGAAAATGAAAAATTCCTCTATATCCCCTCTAACGACCCGACAATGATTTCTGTTGACGAATTATTGTTATTCAGATGGAAATGAATATTCTGCACCCCACCATGTTGCGTGCTAAGTCATATTTGATTTTGAGGTACTTTTGAAAATGAAAAATCCCTCTATACCCCCTCTAACGACCGGACAATGATTTCTGTCGACGAATTATTGATATTCAGATGGAAATAGATATTCTGCACCCCACCATGATACGTGCCAAGTCATATTAGATTTTTGAAGAAATATTGAAAATGAGAAATCCCTCTATACCCCCTCTAACGACCCGTCAATTATATCTGTTGACGAATTATTGTTATATAGATGGGAGTGGATATTCTGCACCCCACCATGATGCGTGCCAAGTCATATTTGATTTTGAGGTAAATTTTAAAATGAAAAAACCCTCTATAACCCCTCTGACGACCCGACAATGATATCTGTTAACAAATTATTGTTATTGAGATGGAAATGAATATTCTGTACCCCACCATGATTCGTGCCAAGTCATATTAGATTTTTGATGAAATATTGAAAATGAAAAATCCCTCTATTCCCCCTCTAACGACCCGTCAATGATTTCTGTTGACGACTTATTGTTATTCAGATGGAAATGGATATTCTGCACCCCACTATGATGCGTGCCAAGTCATATTTGATTTTGAGGTAATTTTGAAAATGAGAAATCCCTCTGTACACCCTCCTTCGACTCGTCAATGATTTCTTTGACGAATTATTTTCATTTAGATGGAAACGGATATTCTGCACCCCACCATGATGCGTGCCAAGTCATATTTGATTTTGAGGTACTTTTGAAAATGAAAAATCCCTCTATACCCCCTCTAACGACCGGACAATGATTTCTGTCGACGAATTATTGATATTCAGATGGAAATAGATATTCTGCACCCCACCATGATACGTGCCAAGTCATATTAGATTTTTGAAGAAATATTGAAAATGAGAAATCCCTCTATACCCCCTCTAACGACCCGTCAATTATATCTGTTGACGAATTATTGTTATATAGATGGGAGTGGATATTCTGCACCCCACCATGATGCGTGCCAAGTCATATTTGATTTTGAGGTAAATTTTAAAATGAAAAAACCCTCTATAACCCCTCTGACGACCCGACAATGATATATGTTAACAAATTATTGTTATTGAGATGGAAATGAATATTCTGTACCCCACCATGATTCGTGCCAAGTCATATTAGATTTTTGATGAAATATTGAAAATGAAAAATCCCTCTATTCCCCCTCTAACGACCCGTCAATGATATCTGTTGACGACTTATTGTTATTCAGATGGAAATGGATATTCTGCACCCCACTATGATGCGTGCCAAGTCATATTTGATTTTGAGGTAATTTTGAAAATGAAAAATCCCTCTATACTCCCCCTGACGACCCGACAATGATTTCTGTTAACAAATTATTGTTATTGAGATGGGAATGGATATTCTGTACCCCACTATGATGCGTGCCAAGTCATATTTGATTTTTGAAGTCATTTTGAAAATGAAAAATCCCTCTATACCCCCTCTGACGACCCGACAATGATTTCTGTCGACAAATTATTGTTATCCAGATGGAAATGAATATTCTGCACCCGACTATGTTGCGTGCCAAGTCTTATTTGATTTTGAGGTAATTTTGAAAATGAGAAATCTCTGAATACCCCCTCTAACGACCCGACAATGATTTCTGTCGACAAATTATTGTTATTCACATAGAAATAGAAATTCTGCACCCCACCATGATGCGTGCCAAGTCATATTAGATTTTTGAAGTAATATTGAAAATGAGAAATCCCTCTATACCCCCTCTGACGACCCGACAATGATTTCTGTTGACAAATTATTGTTATTCAGATGGAAATGGATATTCTGCACCCCACCATGATGCGTGCCAAGTCATATTAGATTTTTGAAGAAATTTTGAAAATGAAAATTCCCTCTATACCCCCTCTAACGACCCGACAATGATTTCTGTTGACGAATTATTGTTATTTAGATGGAAATAGATATTCTGCACCCCGCCATGATGCGTGCCAAGTCATATTAGATTTTTGAAGAAATATTGAAAATGAGAAATCCCTCTATACCCCCTCTGACGACCCGACAATGATTTCTGTTGACGAATTATTGTTATTCAGATGGACATGGATACTTTGCACCCCACCATGATGCGTGCCAAGTCATATTAGATTTTTGAAGAAATTTTGAAAATGAAAAATCCCTCTATAACCCCTCCAACGACCCGTCAATGATTTCTGTTGACAAATTATTGTTATTCAGATGGAAATGGATATTCTGCACCCCACCATGATGCGTGCCAAGTCATATTAGATTTTTGAAGAAATTTTGAAAATGAAAAATCCCTCTATACCCCCTCTAACGACCCGACAATGATTTCTGTTGACGAATTATTGTTATTCAGATGGAAATAGATATTCTGCACCCCGCCATGATGCGTGCCAAGTCATATTAGATTTTTGAAGAAATATTGAAAATGAGAAATCCCTCTATACCCCCTCTGACGACCCGACAATGATTTCTGTTGACGAATTATTGTTATTCAGATGGACATGGATACTTTGCACCCCACCATGATGCGTGCCAAGTCATATTAGATTTTTGAAGAAATTTTGAAAATGAAAAATCCCTCTATACCCCCTCCAACGACCCGTCAATGATTTCTGTTGACAAATTATTGTTATTCAGATGAAAATGGATATTCTGCACCCCACCATGATGCGTGCCAAGTCATATTAGATTTTTGAAGAAATTTTGAAAATGAAAAATCCCTCTATACCCCCTCTAACGACCCGACAATGATTTCTGTTGACGAATTATTGTTATTCAGATGGAAATAGATATTCTGCACCCGCCATGATGCGAGCCAAGTCATATAAGATTTTTGAAGAAATATTGAAAATGAGAAATCCCTCTATACCCTCTCTGACGACCCGACAATGATTTCTGTTGACGAATTATTGTTATTCAGATGGACATGGATACTTTGCACCCCACCATGATGCGTGCCAAGACATATTAGAGTTTTGAAGAAATTTTGAAAATGAAAAATCCCTCTATACCCCCTCCAACGACCCGTCAATGATTTCTGTTGACGACTTATTGTTATTCAGATGGAAATGGATATTCTGCACCCCACTATGATGCGTGCCAAGTCATATTTGATTTTGAGGTAATTTTGAAAATGAAAAATCCATCTATACCCCCTCTGACGACCCGACAATGATTTCTGGTGACAAATTATTGATATTGAGAAGGAAATGGATATTCTGTACCCCACCATGATGCGTGCCAAGTCATATTTGATTTTTGAAGTCATTTTGAAAATGAAAAATCCCTCTATACCCCTCTAACGACCCGACAATGATTTCTGTTGACGAATTATTGTTATTCAGATGGAAATGAATATTCTGCACCACACCATGTTGCGTGCCAAGTCATATTAGATTTTTAAAGAAATATTGAAAATGGGAAATCCCTCTATACCCCCTCCAACGACCCGTCAATGATTTCTGTTGACGAATTATTGTTATTTAGATGAAAATGGATATTCTGCACCCCACCATGATGCGTGCCAAGTCATATTTGATTTTGAGGTAATTTTGAAAATGAAAAATCCCTCTATACCCCCTCTGACGATCCGACAAAGATTTCTGTTAACAAATTATTGATATTGAGATGGAAATGGATATACTGTACCCCACTATGATGCGTGCCAAGTCATATTTGATTTTTGAAGTCATTTTGAAAATGAAAAGTCCCTCTATACTCCCTCTGACGACCCGACAATGATTTCTGTCGACGAATTATTGTTATTCAGATGGAAATGGATATTCTGCACCCCACCATGATGCGTGCCAAGTCATATTTGATTTTTGAAGTAATTTGGAAAATGAAAAATCCCTCTATACCCCCTCTAACGACCCGACAATGAGTTATTTTCACGAATTATTGTTATTCAGATGATAATGGATATTCTGCACCCCACCATGATGCGTGCCAAGTCATATTGGATATTTGAAGTAATTTGGAAAATGAAAAATCCCTCTATACCCCCTCTAACGACCCGACAATGAGTTATTTTCACGAATTATTGTTATTCAGATGATAATGGATATTCTGCACCCCACCATGATGCGTGCCAAGTCATATTGGATATTTGAAGAAATATTGAAAATGAAAAATCCCTCTATACCCACTCTATCGACCCGACAATGATTTCTGTTGACGAATTATTGTTATTCAGATGGAAATGAATATTCTGCACCCCACCATGTTGCGTGCCAAGTCATATTTGATTTTGAGGTAATTTTGAAAATGAAAAATCCCTCTATACCCTCTCTATCGACCCGACAATGATTTCTTTAGACGAATTATTGTCATTTAGATGGAAATGGATATTCTGCACCCCACCATAATGCGTGCCAAGTCTTATTTGATATTGAGGTAATTTTGAAAATGAAATATCCCTCTATACCCCCTCTGACGACCCGACAATGATTTCTGTTAACAAATTATTGTTATTGAGATGGAAATGAATATTCTGTACCCCACTATGATGCGTGCCAAGTCATATTAGATTTTTGAAGAAATTTTGAAAATGAAAAATCCCTCTATAGCCCCTCCAACGACACGTCAATGATTTCTGTTGACGAATTATTGTTATTCAGATGGAAATGGATATTCTGCACCCCACTATGATGCGTACCAAGTCATATTGGATATTTGAAGAAATATTGAAAATGAAAAATTCCTCTATACCCCCTCTAACGACCCGACAATGATTTCTGTTGACGAATTATTGTTATTCAGATGGAAATAGATATTCTGCACCCCACCATGATGCGTGCAAAGTCATATTTGTTTTTGAGATAATTTTGAAAATGAAAAATCCCTCTATACCCCCTCTAACGACCCGACAATGATTTCTGTTGACAAATTATAGTTATCCAGATGGCAATGGATATTCTGCACCCCACCATGACGCGTGCCAAAACATATTAGATTTTTGAAGAAATTTTGAAAATGAAAAATCCCTCTATAGCCCCTCCAACGACACGTCAATGATTTCTGTTGACGAATTATTGTTATTCAGATGGAAATGGATATTCTGCACCCCACTATGATGCGTACCAAGTCATATTGGATATTTGAAGAAATATTGAAAATGAAAAATTCCTCTATACCCCCTCTAACGACCCGACAATGATTTCTGTTGACGAATTATTGTTATTCAGATGGAAATAAATATTCTGCACCCCACCATGATGCGTGCCAAGTCAAATTGGATTTTTGAAGAAATATTGAAAATGAAAAATCTCTCTATACCCCCCTCTAACGACCCGACAATGATTTCCGTTGACGAATTATTGTTATCCAGATGAAAATGAATATTCTGCACCCCACCATGTTGCGTGCCAAGTCATATTTGATTTTGAGGTAATTTTGAAAATGAGAAATCCCTCTATACCCCCTCTAACGACCCGACAATGATTTCTGTCGACGAATTATTGTTATTCAGATGGAAATAGATATTCTGCACCCCACCATGATGCGTGCTAAGTCATATTAGATTTTTGAAGAAATATTGAAAATGAGAAATCCCTCTTTACAACCTCTGACGACCCGACAATGATTTCTGTTGACGAATAATTGTTATTCAGATGGAAAAAGATATTCTGCACCCCACCATGATGCGTGCTAAGTCATATTAGATTTTTGAAGAAATATTGAAAATGAAAAATCACTCTAGTTCCCCTCTAACGACCCGACATTGATTTCTGTTGACAAATTATTGTTATTCAGATGGAAATGGATATTCTGCACCCCACTATGATGCGTGCCAAGTCATATTTGATTTTGAGGTAATTTTGAAAATAAGAAATCCCTCTATATACCATCTAACGACCCGACAATGATTTCTGTTGACGAATTATTGTTATTCAGATGGAAATGAATATTCTGCACCCCACCATGTTGTGTGCCAAGTCATATTTGAATTTGAGGTAATTTTGAATATGAAAAATCCCTCTATACCCCCTCTAACGATCCGACAATGATTTCTGTCGACGAATTATTGTTATTCAGATAGAAATAGATATTCTGCACCCCACCATGATGCGTGCCAAGTCATATTAGATTATTGAAGATATATTGAAAATGAGAAATCCCTCTATACCCCCTCCAACGACCCGTCAATGATTTCTGTTGACGAATTATTGTTATTTAGATGGAAACGGATATTCTGCACCCCACCATGATGCGTGCCAAGTCATATTTGATTTTTGAAGAAATATTGAAAATGAGAAATCCCTCTATACCCCCTCCAACGACCCGTCAATGACTTCTGTTGACGAATAATTGTTATATAGATGGAAATGGATATTCTGCACCCCACCATGATGCGTGCCAAGTCATATTTGATTTTGAGGTAAATTTGAAAATGAAAAATCCCTCTATACCCCCTCTGACGACCCGACAATGATTTCTGTTAACAAATTATTGTTATTGAGATGGAAATGGATATTCTGTACCCCACCATGATGCGTGCCAATTCATATTAGATTTCTGAAGAAATATTGAAAATGAAAAATCCCTCTATTCCCCCTCTAACGACCCGTCAATGATTTCTGTTGACGACTTATTGTTATTCAGATGGAAATGGATATTCTGCACCCCACTATGATGCGTGCCAAGTCATATTTGATTTTGAGGTAATTTTGAAAATGAAAAATCCATCTATACCCCCTCTGACGACCCGACAATGATTTCTGGTGACAAATTATTGATATTGAGAAGGAAATGGATATTCTGTACCCCACCATGATGCGTGCCAAGTCATATTTGATTTTTGAAGTCATTTTGAAAATGAAAAATCCCTCTATACCCCTCTAACGACCCGACAATGATTTCTGTTGACGAATTATTGTTATTCAGATGGAAATGAATATTCTGCACCACACCATGTTGCGTGCCAAGTCATATTAGATTTTTAAAGAAATATTGAAAATGGGAAATCCCTCTATACCCCCTCCAACGACCCGTCAATGATTTCTGTTGACGAATTATTGTTATTTAGATGAAAATGGATATTCTGCACCCCACCATGATGCGTGCCAAGTCATATTTGATTTTGAGGTAATTTTGAAAATGAAAAATCCCTCTATACCCCCTCTGACGATCCGACAAAGATTTCTGTTAACAAATTATTGATATTGAGATGGAAATGGATATACTGTACCCCACTATGATGCGTGCCAAGTCATATTTGATTTTTGAAGTCATTTTGAAAATGAAAAGTCCCTCTATACTCCCTCTGACGACCCGACAATGATTTCTGTCGACGAATTATTGTTATTCAGATGGAAATGGATATTCTGCACCCCACCATGATGCGTGCCAAGTCATATTGGATTTTTGAAAAAATATTGAAAATGAAAAATCCCTCTATACCCCCTCTAACGACCCGAAAATTATTTCTGTTGACGAATTTTTGTTATCCAGATGGAAATGAATATTCTGCACCCCACCATGTTGCGTGCCAAGTCATATTTGATTTTGAGGTAATTTTGAAAATGAAAAATCCTTCTATACCCCCTCTGACGACCCGACACTGATTTCTGTTGACAAATTATTGATATTGAGATGGAAATGGATATTCTGTACCCCACCATGATGCGTGCCAAGTCATATTTGATTTTTGAAGTAATTTGGAAAATGAAAAATCCCTCTATACCCCCTCTAACGACCCGACAATGAGTTATTTTCACGAATTATTGTTATTCAGATGATAATGGATATTCTGCACCCCACCATGATGCGTGCCAAGTCATATTGGATATTTGAAGAAATATTGAAAATGAAAAATCCCTCTATACCCCCTCTATCGACCCGACAATGATTTCTGTTGACGAATTATTGTTATTCAGATGGAAATGAATATTCTGCACCCCACCATGTTGCGTGCCAAGTCATATTTGATTTTGAGGTAATTTTGAAAATGAAAAATCCCTCTATACCCTCTCTATCGACCCGACAATGATTTCTTTAGACGAATTATTGTCATTTAGATGGAAATGGATATTCTGCACCCCACCATAATGCGTGCCAAGTCATATTTGATATTGAGGTAATTTTGAAAATGAAATATCCCTCTATACCCCCTCTGACGACCCGACAATGATTTCTGTTAACAAATTATTGTTATTGAGATGGAAATGAATATTCTGTACCCCACTATGATGCGTGCCAAGTCATATTTGATTTTTGAAGTCATTTTGATAATGAGAAATCCCTCTATACCCCCTCTAACGACCCGACAATGATTTCTGTCGACGACTTATTGTTATTCAGATGGAAATAGATATTCTGCACCCCACCATGATGCGTGCAAAGTCATATTTGATTTTGAGATAATTTTGAAAATGAAAAATCCCTCTATACCCCCTCTAACGACCCGACAATGATTTCTGTTGACAAATTATAGTTATCCAGATGGCAATGGATATTCTGCACCCCACCATGACGCGTGACAAAACATATTAGATTTTTGAAGAAATTTTGAAAATGAAAAATCCCTCTATAGCCCCTCCAACGACACGTCAATGATTTCTGTTGACGAATTATTGTTATTCAGATGGAAATGGATATTCTGCACCCCACTATGATGCGTACCAAGTCATATTGGATATTTGAAGAAATATTGAAAATGAAAAATCCCTCTATACCCCCTCTAACGACCCGACAATGATTTCTGTTGACGAATTATTGTTATTCAGATGGAAATAAATATTCTGCACCCCACCATGATGCGTGCCAAGTCAAATTGGATTTTTGAAGAAATATTGAAAATGAAAAATCTCTCTATACCCCCTCTAACGACCCGACAATGATTTCCGTTGACGAATTATTGTTATCCAGATGAAAATGAATATTCTGCACCCCACCATGTTGCGTGCCAAGTCATATTTGATTTTGAGGTAATTTTGAAAATGAGAAATCCCTCTATACCCCCTCTAACGACCCGACAATGATTTCTGTCGACGAATTATTGTTATTCAGATGGAAATAGATATTCTGCACCCCACCATGATGCGTGCTAAGTCATATTAGATTTTTGAAGAAATATTGAAAATGAGAAATCCCTCTTTACAACCTCTGACGACCCGACAATGATTTCTGTTGACGAATAATTGTTATTCAGATGGAAAAAGATATTCTGCACCCCACCATGATGCGTGCTAAGTCATATTAGATTTTTGAAGAAATATTGAAAATGAAAAATCACTCTAGTTCCCCTCTAACGACCCGACATTGATTTCTGTTGACAAATTATTGTTATTCAGATGGAAATGGATATTCTGCACCCCACTATGATGCGTGCCAAGTCATATTTGATTTTGAGGTAATTTTGAAAATAAGAAATCCCTCTATATACCATCTAACGACCCGACAATGATTTCTGTTGACGAATTATTGTTATTCAGATGGAAATGAATATTCTGCACCCCACCATGTTGTGTGCCAAGTCATATTTGAATTTGAGGTAATTTTGAATATGAAAAATCCCTCTATACCCCCTCTAACGATCCGACAATGATTTCTGTCGACGAATTATTGTTATTCAGATAGAAATAGATATTCTGCACCCCACCATGATGCGTGCCAAGTCATATTAGATTATTGAAGATATATTGAAAATGAGAAATCCCTCTATACCCCCTCCAACGACCCGTCAATGATTTCTGTTGACGAATTATTGTTATTTAGATGGAAACGGATATTCTGCACCCCACCATGATGCGTGCCAAGTCATATTTGATTTTTGAAGAAATATTGAAAATGAGAAATCCCTCTATACCCCCTCCAACGACCCGTCAATGACTTCTGTTGACGAATAATTGTTATATAGATGGAAATGGATATTCTGCACCCCACCATGATGCGTGCCAAGTCATATTTGATTTTGAGGTAAATTTGAAAATGAAAAATCCCTCTATACCCCCTCTGACGACCCGACAATGATTTCTGTTAACAAATTATTGTTATTGAGATGGAAATGGATATTCTGTACCCCACCATGATGCGTGCCAATTCATATTAGATTTTTGAAGAAATATTGAAAATGAAAAATCCCTCTATTCCCCCTCTAACGACCCGTCAATGATTTCTGTTGACGACTTATTGTTATTCAGATGGAAATGGATATTCTGCACACCACTATGATGCGTGCCAAGTCATATTTGATTTTGAGGTAATTTTGAAAATGAAAAATCCCTCTATACCCCCTCTGACGACCCGACAATGATTTCTGGTGACAAATTATTGATATTGAGATGGAAAAGAATATTCTGCACCCCACCATGTTGCGTGCCAAGTCATATTTGATATTGAGGTAATTTTGAAAATGAAAAATCCCTCTATACCCCCTCTAACGACCCGACAATTATTTCTGTCGACGAATTATTGTTATTCAGATGGAAATGAATATTCTGCACCCCACTATGTTACGTGCCAAGTCATATTTGATTTTGAGGTAATTTTGAAAATGATAAATCCCTCTATACCCCCTCTAACGATTCGACAATGATTTCTGTCGACGAATTATTGTTATTCAGATGGAAATGAATATTCTGCACCCCACCATGTTGCGTGCCAAGTCATATTTGATTTTGAGGTAATTTTGAAAATGAAAAAACCCTCTATACCCCCTCTAACGACCCGACAATTATTTCTGTCGACGAATTATTGTTATTCGGATGGAAATGAATATTCTGCACCCCACTATGTTGCGTGCCAAGTCATATTTGATTTTGAGGTAATTTTGAAAATGATAAATCCCTCTATACCCCCTCTAACGATTCGACAATGATTTCTGTCGACGAATTACTGTTATTCAGATAGATATAGATATTCTGCACCCCACCATGATGCGTGCAAAGTCATATTAGATTTTTGAAGATATATTGAAAATGAGAAATCCCTCTATACCCCCTCCAACGACCCGTCAATGATTTCTGTTGACGAATTATTGTTATATAGATGGAAATGGATATTCTGCACCCCACCATGATGCGTGCCAAGTCATATTGGATTTTTGAAGAAATATTGAAAATGAAAAATCCCTCTATACACCCTCTAACGACCCGACAATGATTTCTGTTGACGAATCATTGTTATCCAGATGGAAATGAATATTCTGCACCCCACCATGTTGCGTGCCAAGTCATATTTGATTTTGAGGTAATTTTGAAAATGGAAAATCCCTCTATACCCCCTCTAACGACCCGACAATGATTTCTGTCGACGAATTATTGTTATTCAGATGGAAATAGATATTCTGCACCCCACCATGATGCGTGCCAAGTCATATTAGATTTTTGAAGAAATATTGAAAATGAGAAATCCCTCTATACCCCCTCCAACGACCCGTCAATGATTTCTGTTGGCGAATTATTGTAATATAGATGAAAATGGATATTTTGCACCCCACCATGATGCGTGCCAAGTCATATTTGATTTTGAGGTGATTTTGAAAATGATAAATCCCTCTATACCCCCTCTAACGATTCGACAATGATTTCTGTCGACGAACTACTGTTATTCAGATAGAAATAGATATTCTGCACCCCACCATGATGCGTGCCAAGTCATATTAGATTTTTGAAGATATATTGAAAATGAGAAATCCCTCTATACCCCCTCCAACGACCCGTCAATGATTTCTGTTGACGAATTATTGTTATTTAAATGGATATGGATATTCTGCACCCCACCATGATGCGTGCCAAGTCATATTTGATTTTGAGGTACTTTTGAAAATGGAAAATCCCTCTATACCCCCTCTAACGACCCGACAATGATTTCTGTCGACGAATTATTGTTATTCAGATGGAAATAGATATTCTGCACCCCACCATGATGCGTGCCAAGTCATATTAGGTTTTTGAAGAAATATTGAAAATGAGAAATCCCTCTATACCCCCTCCAACGACCCGTCAATGATTTCTGTTGACGAATTATTGTTATATAGATGAAAATGGATATTCTGCACCCCACCATGATGCGTGCCAAGTCATATTTGATTTTGAGGTAAATTTGAAAATGAAAAATCCCTCTATACCCCCTCTGACTACCCGACAATGATTTCTGTTAACAAAAAATTGTTATTGAGATAGAAATGGATATTCTGTACCCCACTATGATGCGTGCCAAGTCATATTTGATTTTTGAAGTCATTTTGAAAATGAAAAATCCCTCTATACCCCCTCTGACGACCCGACAATGATTTCTGTCGACAAATTATTGATATTCAGATGGAAATGGATATTCTGCACCCCACCATGATGCGTGCCAAGTCATATTCGATTTTTGAAGAAATATTGAAAATGAAAAATCCCTCTATACCCCCTCTAGCGACCCGACAATGATTTCTGTTGATGAATTACCGTTATCCAGATGGAAATGAATATTCTGCACCCCACCATGATGCGTGCCAAGTCATATTTGATTTTGAGGTAATTTTGAAAATGAAAAATCCCTCTATACCCACTCTGACGACCCGACAATGATTTCTGTTAATAAATTATTGTTATTGAGATGGAAATGGATATTCTGTACCCCACTATGATGCGTGCCAAGTCATATTTGATTTTTGAAGTCATTTTGAAAATGAAAAATCCCTCTATACTCCCTCTGACGACCCGACAATGATTTCTGTTGACGAATTATTGTTATTCAGATGGAAATGAATATTCTGCACCCCACCATGTTGCGTGCCAAGTCATATTTGATTTTGAGGTAATTTTGAAAATGAAAAATCCCTCTATACCCTCTCTAACGACCCGACAATGATTTCTGTCGACGAATTATTGTTATTTAGATGGAAATGGATATTCTGCACCCCACCATAATGCGTGCCGAGTCATATTTGACTTTGAGGTAATTTTGAAAATGAAATATCCCTCTATACCCCCTCTAACGACCCGACAATGATTTCTGTTAACAAATTATTGTTATTGAGATGGAATTGGATATTCTGTACCCCACTATGATGCGTGCCAAGTCATATTTGATTTTTGAAGTCATTTTGAAAATGAAAAATCCCTCTATACCCCCTCTAACGACCCGACAATGATTTCTGTCGACGAATTATTGTTATTCAGATGGAAATAGATATTCTGCACCCCACCATGATGCGTGCAAAGTCATATTTGATTTAGAGGTAATTTTGAAAATGAAAAATCCCTCTATACCCCCTCTAACGACCGACAATGAGTTCTGTTGACGAATAATTGTTATTCAGATGGACATGGATACTTTGCACCCCACCATGATGCGTGCCAAGTCATATTAGATTTTTGAAGAAATATTGAAAATGAGAAATCCCTCTATACCCCCTCCAACGACCCGTCAATTATTTCTGTTGACGAATTATTGTTATATAGATGGAAATGGATATTCTGCACCCCACCATGATGCGTGCCAAGTCATATTTGATTTTGAGGTAAATTTTAAAATGAAAAATCCCTCTATACCCCCTCTGACGACCCGACAATGATTTCTGTTTACAAATTATTGTTATTGAGATGGACATGGATATTCTGTACCCCACCATGATGCGTGCCAAGTCATATTAGATTTTTGAAGAAATATTGAAAATGAAAAATCCCTCTATTCCCCCTCTAACGACCCGTCAATGATTTCTGTTGACGACTTATTGTTATTCAGAAGGAAATGGATATTCTGCACACCACCATGATCCGTGCCAAGTCATATTAGATTTTTGAAGAAATATTGAAAATGAAAAGTCCCTCTATACCCCCTCCAACGAACCGTCAATTATTTCTGTTGACGAATTATTGTTATATAGATGGAAATGGATATTCTGCACCCCACCATGTTGCGTGCCAAGTCATATTTGATTTTGAAGAAATATTGAAAATGAAAAATCCCTCTATACCCCCTCTAACGACCCGACAATGATTTCTGTTGACGAATTATTGTTATTCAGATGGAAATGAATATTCTGCACCCCACCATGTTGCGTGCCAAGTCATATTTGATTTTGAGGTAATTTTGAAAATGAAAAATCCCTCTATACCCTCTCTAACGACCCGACAATGATTTCTGTCAACGAATTATTGTTATTTAGATGGAAATGGATATTCTGCACCCCACCATAATGCGTGCCAAGTCATATTTGATTTTGAGGTAATTTTGAAAAAGAAATATCCCTCTAGACCCCCTCTGACGACCCGACAATGATTTCTGTTAACAAATTATTGCTATTGAGATGAAAATGGATATTCTGTACCCCACTATGATGCGTGCCAAGTCATATTTGATTTTTGAAGTCATTTTGAAAATGAAAAATCCTACTATACCCCCTCTAACGACCCGACAATGATTTCTGTCGACGAATTATTGTTATTCAGATGGAAATAGATATTCTGCACCCCACCATGATGCGTGCAAAGTCATATTTGATTTAGAGGTAATTTTGAAAATGAAAAATCCCTCTATACCCCCTCCAACGACCCGTCAATGATTTCTGTTGACGAATTATTGTTATTTAGATGGAAACGGATATTCTGCACCCCACCATGATGCGTGCCAAGTCATATTTGATTTTTGAAGAAATATTGAAAATGAGAAATCCCTCTATACCCCCTCCAACGACCCGTCAATGACTTCTGTTGACGAATAATTGTTATATAGATGGAAATGGATATTCTGCACCCCACCATGATGCGTGCCAAGTCATATTTGATTTTGAGGTAAATTTGAAAATGAAAAATCCCTCTATACCCCCTCTGACGACCCGACAATGATTTCTGTTAACAAATTATTGTTATTGAGATGGAAATGGATATTCTGTACCCCACCATGATGCGTGCCAATTCATATTAGATTTTTGAAGAAATATTGAAAATGAAAAATCCCTCTATTCCCCCTCTAACGACCCGTCAATGATTTCTGTTGACGACTTATTGTTATTCAGATGGAAATGGATATTCTGCACACCACTATGATGCGTGCCAAGTCATATTTGATTTTGAGGTAATTTTGAAAATGAAAAATCCCTCTATACCCCCTCTGACGACCCGACAATGATTTCTGGTGACAAATTATTGATATTGAGATGAAAAAGAATATTCTGCACCCCACCATGTTGCGTGCCAAGTCATATTTGATATTGAGGTAATTTTGAAAATGAAAAATCCCTCTATACCCCCTCTAACGACCCGACAATTATTTCTGTCGACGAATTATTGTTATTCAGATGGAAATGAATATTCTGCACCCCACTATGTTACGTGCCAAGTCATATTTGATTTTGAGGTAATTTTGAAAATGATAAATCCCTCTATACCCCCTCTAACGATTCGACAATGATTTCTGTCGACGAATTATTGTTATTCAGATGGAAATGAATATTCTGCACCCCACCATGTTGCGTGCCAAGTCATATTTGATTTTGAGGTAATTTTGAAAATGAAAAATCCCTCTATACCCCCTCTAACGACCCGACAATTATTTCTGTAGACGAATTATTGTTATTCGGATGGAAATGAATATTCTGCACCCCACTATGTTGCGTGCCAAGTCATATTTGATTTTGAGGTAATTTTGAAAATGATAAATCCCTCTATACCCCCTCTAACGATTCGACAATGATTTCTGTCGACGAATTACTGTTATTCAGATAGATATAGATATTCTGCACCCCACCATGATGCGTGCAAAGTCATATTAGATTTTTGAAGATATATTGAAAATGAGAAATCCCTCTATACCCCCTCCAACGACCCGTCAATGATTTCTGTTGACGAATTATTGTTATATAGATGGAAATGGATATTCTGCACCCCACCATGATGCGTGCCAAGTCATATTGGATTTTTGAAGAAATATTGAAAATGAAAAATCCCTCTATACACCCTCTAACGACCCGACAATGATTTCTGTTGACGAATCATTGTTATCCAGATGGAAATGAATATTCTGCACCCCACCATGTTGCGTGCCAAGTCATATTTGATTTTGAGGTAATTTTGAAAATGGAAAATCCCTCTATACCCCCTCTAACGACCCGACAATGATTTCTGTCGACGAATTATTGTTATTCAGATGGAAATAGATATTCTGCACCCCACCATGATGCGTGCCAAGTCATATTAGATTTTTGAAGAAATATTGAAAATGAGAAATCCCTCTATACCCCCTCCAACGACCCGTCAATGATTTCTGTTGGCGAATTATTGTAATATAGATGAAAATGGATATTTTGCACCCCACCATGATGCGTGCCAAGTCATATTTGATTTTGAGGTAATTTTGAAAATGACAAATCCCTCTATACCCCCTCTAACGATTCGACAATGATTTCTGTCGACGAACTACTGTTATTCAGATAGAAATAGATATTCTGCACCCCACCATGATGCGTGCCAAGTCATATTAGATTTTTGAAGATATATTGAAAATGAGAAATCCCTCTATACCCCCTCCAACGACCCGTCAATGATTTCTGTTGACGAATTATTGTTATTTAAATGGATATGGATATTCTGCACCCCACCATGATGCGTGCCAAGTCATATTTGATTTTGAGGTACTTTTGAAAATGGAAAATCCCTCTATACCCCCTCTAACGACCCGACAATGATTTCTGTCGACGAATTATTGTTATTCAGATGGAAATAGATATTCTGCACCCCACCATGATGCGTGCCAAGTCATATTAGGTTTTTGAAGAAATATTGAAAATGAGAAATCCCTCTATACCCCCTCCAACGACCCGTCAATGATTTCTGTTGACGAATTATTGTTATATAGATGAAAATGGATATTCTGCACCCCACCATGATGCGTGCCAAGTCATATTTGATTTTGAGGTAAATTTGAAAATGAAAAATCCCTCTATACCCCCTCTGACTACCCGACAATGATTTCTGTTAACAAAAAATTGTTATTGAGATAGAAATGGATATTCTGTACCCCACTATGATGCGTGCCAAGTCATATTTGATTTTTGAAGTCATTTTGAAAATGAAAAATCCCTCTATACCCCCTCTGACGACCCGACAATGATTTCTGTCGACAAATTATTGATATTCAGATGGAAATGGATATTCTGCACCCCACCATGATGCGTGCCAAGTCATATTCGATTTTTGAAGAAATATTGAAAATGAAAAATCCCTCTATACCCCCTCTAGCGACCCGACAATGATTTCTGTTGATGAATTACCGTTATCCAGATGGAAATGAATATTCTGCACCCCACCATGATGCGTGCCAAGTCATATTTGATTTTGAGGTAATTTTGAAAATGAAAAATCCCTCTATACCCACTCTGACGACCCGACAATGATTTCTGTTAATAAATTATTGTTATTGAGATGGAAATGGATATTCTGTACCCCACTATGATGCGTGCCAAGTCATATTTGATTTTTGAAGTCATTTTGAAAATGAAAAATCCCTCTATACTCCCTCTGACGACCCGACAATGATTTCTGTTGACGAATTATTGTTATTCAGATGGAAGTGAATATTCTGCACCCCACCATGTTGCGTGCCAAGTCATATTTGATTTTGAGGTAATTTTGAAAATGAAAAATCCCTCTATACCCTCTCTAACGACCCGACAATGATTTCTGTCGACGAATTATTGTTATTTAGATGGAAATGGATATTCTGCACCCCACCATAATGCGTGCCGAGTCATATTTGACTTTGAGGTAATTTTGAAAATGAAATATCCCTCTATACCCCCTCTAACGACCCGACAATGATTTCTGTTAACAAATTATTGTTATTGAGATGGAATTGGATATTCTGTACCCCACTATGATGCGTGCCAAGTCATATTTGATTTTTGAAGTCATTTTGAAAATGAAAAATCCCTCTATACCCCCTCTAACGACCCGACAATGATTTCTGTCGACGAATTATTGTTATTCAGATGGAAATAGATATTCTGCACCCCACCATGATGCGTGCAAAGTCATATTTGATTTAGAGGTAATTTTGAAAATGAAAAATCCCTCTATACCCCCTCTAACGACCGACAATGAGTTCTGTTGACGAATAATTGTTATTCAGATGGACATGGATACTTTGCACCCCACCATGATGCGTGCCAAGTCATATTAGATATTTGAAGAAATATTGAAAATGAGAAATCCCTCTATACCCCCTCCAACGACCCGTCAATTATTTCTGTTGACGAATTATTGTTATATAGATGGAAATGGATATTCTGCACCCCACCATGATGCGTGCCAAGTCATATTTGATTTTGAGGTAAATTTTAAAATGAAAAATCCCTCTATACCCCCTCTGACGACCCGACAATGATTTCTGTTTACAAATTATTGTTATTGAGATGGACATGGATATTCTGTACCCCACCATGATGCGTGCCAAGTCATATTAGATTTTTGAAGAAATATTGAAAATGAAAAATCCCTCTATTCCCCCTCTAACGACCCGTCAATGATTTCTGTTGACGACTTATTGTTATTCAGAAGGAAATGGATATTCTGCACCCCACCATGATCCGTGCCAAGTCATATTAGATTTTTGAAGAAATATTGAAAATGAAAAGTCCCTCTATACCCCCTCCAACGAACCGTCAATTATTTCTGTTGACGAATTATTGTTATATAGATGGAAATGGATATTCTGCACCCCACCATGTTGCGTGCCAAGTCATATTTGATTTTGAAGAAATATTGAAAATGAAAAATCCCTCTATACCCCCTCTAACGACCCGACAATGATTTCTGTTGACGAATTATTGTTATTCAGATGGAAATGAATATTCTGCACCCCACCATGTTGCGTGCCAAGTCATATTTGATTTTGAGGTAATTTTGAAAATGAAAAATCCCTCTATACCCTCTCTAACGACCCGACAATGATTTCTGTCAACGAATTATTGTTATTTAGATGGAAATGGATATTCTGCACCCCACCATAATGCGTGCCAAGTCATATTTGATTTTGAGGTAATTTTGAAAAAGAAATATCCCTCTAGACCCCCTCTGACGACCCGACAATGATTTCTGTTAACAAATTATTGCTATTGAGATGAAAATGGATATTCTGTACCCCACTATGATGCGTGCCAAGTCATATTTGATTTTTGAAGTCATTTTGAAAATGAAAAATCCTACTATACCCCCTCTAACGACCCGACAATGATTTCTGTCGACGAATTATTGTTATTCAGATGGAAATAGATATTCTGCACCCCACCATGATGCGTGCAAAGTCATATTTGATTTAGAGGTAATTTTGAAAATGAAAAATACCTCTATACCCCCTCTAACGACCCGACAATGATTTCTGTTGACAAATTATTGTTATTCAGATGGCAATGGATATTCTGCACCCCACTATGATGCGTGCCAAGTCATATTTGATTTTGAGGTAATTTTGAAAATGAAAAGTCCCTCTATACCCCCTCTGACGACCCGACAATGATTTCTGTTGACGAATTATTGTTATTCAGATGGAAATGAATATTCTGCACCCCACCATGTTGCGTGCCAAGTCATATTAGATTTTTGAAGAAATATTGAAAATGAGAAATCCCTCTATACCTCCTCCAACGACCCGTCAATGATTTCTGTTGACGAATTATTGTTATTTAGATGGAAATGGATATTCTGCACCCCACCATGATGCGTTCCAATTCATATTTGATTTTGAGGTAATTTTGAAAATGAAAAATCCCTCTATACCCCCTCTAACGACCCGGCAATGATTTCTGTTGACGAATTTTTGTTATCCAGATGGAAATGAATATTCTGCACCCCACCATGTTGCGTGCCAAGTCATATTAGATTTTTGAAGAAATTTTGAAAATGAAAAATCCCTCTATACCCCCTCTAACGACCGACAATGAGTTCTGTTGACGAATAATTGTTATTCAGATGGACATGGATACTTTGCACCCCACCATGATGCGTGCCAAGTCATATTAGATTTTTGAAGAAATATTGAAAATGAGAAATCCCTCTATACCCCCTCCAACGACCCGTCAATTTTTTCTGATGACGAATCATTGTTATATAGATGGAAATGGATATTCTGCACCCCACCATGATGCGTGCCAAGTCATATTTGATTTTGAGGTAAATTTTAAAATGAAAAATCCCTCTATTCCCCCTCTGACGACCCGACAATGATTTCTGTTTACAAATTATTGCTATTGAGATGGAAATGGATATTCTGTACCCCACCATGATGCGTGCCAAGTCATATTAGATTTTTGAAGAAATATTGAAAATGAGAAATCCCTCTATACCCCCTCCAACGACCCGTCAATTATTTCTGTTGGCGAATTATTGTTATATAGATGGAAATGGATATTCTGCACCCCACCATGATGCGTGCCAAGTCATAATTGATTTTGAGGTAAATTTTAAAATGAAAAATCCCTCTATACCCCCTCTGACGACCCGACAATGATTTCTGTTGACAAATTATAGTTATTGAGATGGAAATGGATATTCCGTACCCCACTATGATGCGTGCCAAGTCATATTTGAATTTTGAAGTCATTTTGAAAATGAAAAATCCCTCTATACTCCCTCTGACGATCCGACAATGATTTCTGTCGACGAATTAATGTTATTCAGATGGAAATGGATATTCTGTACCCCACCATGATGCGTGCCCAGTCATATTGGATTTTTGAAAAAATATTGAAAATGAAAAATCCCTCTATACACCCTCTAACGACCCGGCAATGATTTCTGTTGACGAATTTTTGTTATCCAGATGGAAATGAATATTCTGCACCCCACTATGATGCGTGCGAGGTCATATTTGATTTTGAGGTAATTTTGAAAATGAAAAATCCCTCTATACCCCTCTGACGACCCGACAATGATTTCTGTTGACAAATTATTGATATTGAGATGGAAATGGATATTCTGTACCCCACCATGATGCGTGCCAAGTCATATTTGATTTTTGAAGTCATTTTGAAAATGAAAAATCCCTCTATACCCCCTCTAACGACCCGACAATGAGTTCTGTTCACGAATTATTGTTATTCAGAAGATAATGGATATTCTGCACCCCACCATGTTGCGTGCCAAGTCATATTTGATTTTGAGGTAATTTTGAAAATGAAAAATCCCTCCATACCCTCTCTAACGACCCGACAATGATTTCTGTCGAAGAATTATTGTTATTTATATGGAAATAAATATTCTGCACCTCACCATGATGCGTGCCAAGTCATATTTGATTTTTGAAGAAATATTGAAAATGAGAAATCCCTCTATACCTCCTCTGACGACCCGACAATGATTTCTGTTGACGAATTATTGTTATTCAGATGGACATGGATACTTTGCACCCCACCACGATGCGTGCCAAGTCATATTAGATTTTTGAAGAAATATTGAAAATGAAAAATCCCTCTATACCCCCCTAACGACCCGACAATGATTTCTGTTGACAGATTATTGTTATTCAGATGGCAATGGATATTCTGCACCCCACCATGATGCGTGCCAAGTCATATTGGAATTTTGAAGAAATATTGAAAATGAAAAATCCCTCTATACCCCCTCTAACGACCCGACAATGATTTCTGTTGACGAATTATTGTTATTCAGATGGAAATGAATATTCTGCACCCCACCATGTTGCGTGCCAAGTCATATTTGATTTTGAGGTAATTTTGAAAATGAAAAATCCCTCTATACCCTCTCTAACGACCCGACAATGATTTCTGTCGACGAATTATTGTTATTTAGATGGAAATGGATATTCTGCACCCCACCATAATGCGTGCCAAGTCATATTTGATTTTGAGGTAATTTTGAAAATGAAATATCCCTCTATACCCCCTCTGACGACCCGACAATGATTTCTGTTAACAAATTATTGCTATTGAGATGGAAATGGATATTCTGTACCCCACTATGATGCGTGCCAAGTCATATTTGATTTTTGAAGTCATTTTGAAAATGAAAAATCCTACTATACTCCCTCTAACGACCCGACAATGATTTCTGTCGACGAATTATTGTTATTCAGATGGAAATAGATATTCTGCACCCCACCATGATGCGTGCCAAGTCATATTGGAATTTTGAAGAAATATTGAAAATGAAAAATCCCTCTATACCCCCTCTAACGACCCGACAATGATTTCTGTTGACAAATTATTGTTATTCAGATGGCAATGGATATTCTGCACCCCACCATGATGCGTGCCAAGTCATATTAGAATTTTGAAGAAATTTTGAAAATGAAAAATCATTCTATACCCCCTCCAATGACCCGTCAATGATTTCTGTTGACGAATTATTGTTATTCAGATGAAAATGGATATTCTGCACCCCACTATGATGCGTGCCAAGTCATATTTGATTTTGAGGTAATTTTGAAAATGAAAAATCCCTCTATACCCCCTCTGACGACCCGACAATGAGTTCTGTTGACGAATTATTGTTATTCAGATGATAATGGATATTCTGCACCCCACCATGTTGCGTGCCAAGTCATATTAGATTTTTGAAGAAATTTTGAAAATGAAAAATCCTTTTATACCCCCTCCAACGACCCGTCAATGATTTCTGGTGACGAATTATTGATATTGAGATGGAAATGGATATTCTGTACCCCACCATGATGCGTGCCAAGTCTTATTTGATTTTTGAAGTCATTTTTAAAATGAAAAATCCCTCTATACCCCTCTAACGACCCGACAATGAGATCTGTTGACGAATTATTGTTATTCAGATGATAATGGATATTCTGCACCCCACTATGTTGCGTGCCAAGTCATATTTGATTTTGAGGTAATTTTGATAATGAAAAATCCCTCTATACCCTCTCTAACGACCCGACAATGATTTCTGTCGACGAATTATTGTTATTCAGATAGAAATAGATATTCTGCACCCCACCATGATGCGTGCCAAGTCATATTTGATTTTGAGGTACTTTTGAAAATGAAAAATCCCTCTATACCCCCTCTAACGACCCGACAATGATTTCTGTCGACGAATTATCGTTATTCAGATGGAAATAGATATTCTGCACTCCACCATGATACGTGCCAAGTCATATTAGATTTTTGAAGAAATATTGAAAATGAGAAATCCCTCTGTACACCCTCCTTCGACTCGTCAATGATTTCTTTGACGAATTATTTTCATTTAGATGGAAACGGATATTCTGCACCCCACCATGATGCGTGCCAAGTCATATTTGATTTTGAGGTACTTTTGAAAATGAAAAATCCCTCTATACCCCCTCTAACGACCGGACAATGATTTCTGTCGACGAATTATTGATATTCAGATGGAAATAGATATTCTGCACCCCACCATGATACGTGCCAAGTCATATTAGATTTTTGAAGAAATATTGAAAATGAGAAATCCCTCTATACCCCCTCTAACGACCCGTCAATTATATCTGTTGACGAATTATTGTTATATAGATGGGAGTGGATATTCTGCACCCCACCATGATGCGTGCCAAGTCATATTTGATTTTGAGGTAAATTTTAAAATGAAAAAACACTCTATAACCCCTCTGACGACCCGACAATGATATCTGTTAACAAATTATTGTTATTGAGATGGAAATGGATATTCTGTACCCCACCATGATTCGTGCCAAGTCATATTAGATTTTAGAAGAAATATTGAAATTGAAAAATCCCTCTATTCCCCCTCTAACGACCCGTCAATGATTTCTGTTGACGACTTATTGTTATTCAGATGGAAATGGATATTCTGCACCCCACTATGATGCGTGCCAAGTCATATTTGATTTTTGAGGTAATTTTGAAAATGAAAAATCCCTCTATACCCCCTCTGACGACCCGACAATGATTTCTGTTAACAAATTATTGTTATTGAGATGGGAATGGATATTCTGTACCCCACTATGATGCGTGCCAAGTCATATTTGATTTTTGAAGTCATTTTGAAAATGAAAAATCCCTCTATACACCCTCTGACGACCCGACAATGATTTCTGTCGACAAATTATTGTTATCCAGATGGAAATGAATATTCTGCACCCGACCATGTTGCGTGCCAAGTCATATTTGATTTTGAGGTAATTTTGAAAATGAGAAATCCCTCTATACCCCCTCTAACGACCCGACAATGATTTCTGTTGACGAATAATTGTTATTCAGATGGACATGGATACTTTGCACCCCACCATGATGCGTTCCAAGTCATATTAGATTTTTGAAGAAATATTGAAAATGAAAAATCCCTCTATTCTCCCTCTAACGACCCGACAATGATTTCTGTTGACAAATTATTGTTATTCAGATAGAAATGGATATTCTGCACCCCACCATGTTGCGTGCCAAGTCATATTTGATTTTGAGGTAATTTTGAAAATGAAAAATCCCTCTATACCCCCTCAAACGACCCGACAATGATATCGGTTTACAAATTATTGTTATTCAAATGGCAACGGATATTCTGCACCCCACTATGATGCGTGCCAAGTCATATTTGATTTTGAGGTAATTTTGAAAATGAAAAATCCCTCTATATCCCCTCTAACGACCCGACAATGATTTCTGTTGACGAATTATTGTTATTCAGATGGAAATGAATATTCTGCACCCCACCATGTTGCGTGCCAAGTCATATTTGATTTTGAGGTAATTTTGAAAATGAAAAATCCCTCTATACCCCCTCTAACGATCCGACAATGATTTCTGTCGACGAATTATTGTTATTCAGATAGAAATAGATATTCTGCACCCCACCATGATGCGTGCCAAGTCATATTTGATTTTGAGGTACTTTTGAAAATGAAAAATCCCTCTATACCCCCTCTAACGACCCGACAATGATTTCTGTCGACGAATTATCGTTATTCAGATGGAAATAGATATTCTGCACTCCACCATGATACGTGCCAAGTCATATTAGATTTTTGAAGAAATATTGAAAATGAGAAATCCCTCTGTACACCCTCCTTCGACTCGTCAATGATTTCTATGACGAATTATTTTCATTTAGATGGAAACGGATATTCTGCACCCCACCATGATGCGTGCCAAGTCATATTTGATTTTGAGGTACTTTTGAAAATGAAAAATCCCTCTATACCCCCTCTAACGACCGGACAATGATTTCTGTCGACGAATTATTGATATTCAGATGGAAATAGATATTCTGCACCCCACCATGATACGTGCCAAGTCATATTAGATTTTTGAAGAAATATTGAAAATGAGAAATCCCTCTATACCCCCTCTAACGACCCGTCAATTATATCTGTTGACGAATTATTATTATATAGATGGGAGTGGATATTCTGCACCCCACCATGATGCGTGCCAAGTCATATTTGATTTTGAGGTAAATTTTAAAATGAAAAAACCCTCTATAACCCCTCTGACGACCCGACAATGATATCTGTTAACAAATTATTGTTATTGAGATGGAAATGGATATTCTGTACCCCACCATGATTCGTGCCAAGTCATATTAGATTTTTGAAGAAATATTGAAAATGAAAAATCCCTCTATTCCCCCTCTAACGACCCGTCAATGATTTCTGTTGACGACTTATTGTTATTCAGATGGAAATGGATATTCTGCACCCCACTATGATGCGTGCCAAGTCATATTTGATTTTGAGGTAATTTTGAAAATGAAAAATCCCTCTATACCCCCTCTGACGACCCGACAATGATTTCTGTTAACAAATTATTGTTATTGAGATGGGAATGGATATTCTGTACCCCACTATGATGCGTGCCAAGTCATATTTGATTTTTGAAATCATTTTGAAAATGAAAAATCCCTCTATACCCCCTCTGACGACCCGACAATGATTTCTGTCGACAAATTATTGTTATCCAGATGGAAATGAATATTCTGCACCCGACTATGTTGCGTGCCAAGTCTTATTTGATTTTGAGGTAATTTTGAAAATGAGAAATCTCTGAATACCCCCTCTAACGACCCGACAATGATTTCTGTCGACAAATTATTGTTATTCACATAGAAATAGAAATTCTGCACCCCACCATGATGCGTGCCAAGTCATATTAGATTTTTGAAGTAATATTGAAAATGAGAAATCCCTCTATACCCCCTCTGACGACCCGACAATGATTTCTGTTGACGAATTATTGTTATTCAGATGGACATGGATACTTTGCACCCCACCATGATGCGTGCCAAGTCATATTAGATTTTTGAAGAAATTTTGAAAATGAAAAATCCCTCTATAACCCCTCCAACGACCCGTCAATGATTTCTGTTGACAAATTATTGTTATTCAGATGGAAATGGATATTCTGCACCCCACCATGATGCGTGCCAAGTCATATTAGATTTTTGAAGAAATTTTGAAAATGAAAAATCCCTCTATACCCCCTCAAACGACCCGACAATGATTTCTGTTGACGAATTATTGTTATTCAAATGGAAATAGATATTCTGCACCCCTCTATGATGCGTGCCAAGTCATATTTGATTTTGAGGTAATTTTGAAAATGAAAAATCCCTCTATACCCCCTCTGACGACCCGACAATGATTTCTGGTGACAAATTATTCATATTGAGATGAAAATGGATATTCTGTACCCCACCATGATGCGTGCCAAGTCATATTTGATTTTTGAAGTCATTTTGAAAATGAAATATCCCTCTATACCCCTCTAACGACCCGACAATGATTTCTGTTGACGAATTATTGTTATTCAGATGGAAATGAATATTCTGCACCCCACCATGTTGCGTGCCAAGTCATATTAGATTTTTGAAGAAATTTTGAAAATGAAAAATCCCTCTTTACCCCCTCTAACGACCCGACAATGATTTCTGTCGACGAATTATTGTTATTTAGATGGAAATAGATATTCTGCACCCCACCATGATGCGTGCCAATTCATATTTGATTTTGAGGTAATTTTGAAAATGAAAAATCCCTCTATACCACCTCTGACGACCCGACAATGATTTCTGTTAACAAATTATTGTTATTGAGATGGAACTGGATATTCTGTACCCCACTATGATGCGTGCCAAGTCATATTTGATTTTTGAAGTCATTTTGAAAATGAAAAATCCCTCTATACTCCCTCTGACGACCCGACAATGATTTCTGTCGACGAATTATTGTTATTCAGATGGAAATGGATATTCTGCACCCCACCATGATGCGTGCCAAGTCATATTGGATTTTTGAAAAAATATTGAAAATGAAAAATCCCTCTATACCCCCTCTAACGACCCGGCAATGATTTCTGTTGACGAATTTTTGTTATCCAGATGGAAATGAATATTCTGCACCCCACCATGTTGCGTGCCAAGTCATATTTGATTTTGAGGTAATTTTGAAAATGAGAAATCCCTCTATACCCCCTCTAATGACCCGACAATGATTTCTGTCGACGAATTATTGTTATTCAGATGGAAATAGATATTCTGCACCCCACCATGATGCGTGCCAAGTCATATTAGATTTTTGAAGAAATTTTGAAAATGAAAAATCCCTCTATACCCCCTCTAACGACCCGACAATGATTTCTGTTGACGAATTATTGTTATTCAGATGGAAATAAATATTCTGCACCCCACTATGATGCGTGCCAAGTCAAATTGGATTTTTGAAGAAATATTGAAAATGAAAAATCTCTCTATACCCCTTCTAACGACCCGACAATGATTTCTGTTGACGAATTATTGTTATCCAGATGAAAATGAATATTCTGCACCCCACCATGTTGCGTGCCAAGTCATATTTGATTTTGAGGTAATTTTGAAAATGAGAAATCCCTCTATACCCCCTCTAACGACCCGACAATGATTTCTGTTGACGAATAATTGTTATTCAGATGGACATGGATACTTTGCACCCCACCATGATGCGTTCCAAGTCATATTAGATTTTTGAAGAAATATTGAAAATGAAAAATCCCTCTATTCCCCCTCTAACGACCCGACAATGATTTCTGTTGACAAATTATTGTTATTCAGATGGAAATGGATATTCTGCACCCCACCATGTTGCGTGCCAAGTCATATTTGATTTTGAGGTAATTTTGAAAATGAAAAATCCCTCTATACCCCCTCTAACGACCCGACAATGATATCGGTTTACAAATTATTGTTATTCAAATGGCAACGGATATTCTGCACCCCACTATGATGCGTGCCAAATCATATTTGATTTTGAGGTAATTTTGAAAATGAAAAATCCCTCTATATCCCCTCTAACGACCCGACAATGATTTCTGTTGACGAATTATTGTTATTCAGATGGAAATGAATATTCTGCACCCCACCATGTTGCGTGCCAAGTCATATTTGATTTTGAGGTAATTTTGAAAATGAAAAATCCCTCTATACCCCCTCTAACGATCCGACAATGATTTCTGTCGACGAATTATTGTTATTCAGATAGAAATAGATATTCTGCACCCCACCATGATGCGTGCCAAGTCATATTTGATTTTGAGGTACTTTTGAAAATGAAAAATCCCTCTATACCCCCTCTATCGACCCGACAATGATTTCTGTCGACGAATTATCGTTATTCAGATGGAAATAGATATTCTGCACTCCACCATGATACGTGCCAAGTCATATTAGATTTTTGAAGAAATATTGAAAATGAGAAATCCCTCTGTACACCCTCCTTCGACTCGTCAATGATTTCTTTGACGAATTATTTTCATTTAGATGGAAACGGATATTCTGCACCCCACCATGATTCGTGCCAAGTCATATTTGATTTTGAGGTACTTTTGAAAATGAAAAATCCCTCTATACCCCCTCTAACGACCGGACAATGATTTCTGTCGACGAATTATTGATATTCAGATGGAAATAGATATTCTGCACCCCACCATGATACGTGCCAAGTCATATTAGATATTTGAAGAAATATTGAAAATGAGAAATCCCTCTATACCCCCTCTAACGACCCGTCAATTATATCTGTTGACGAATTATTGTTATATAGATGGGAGTGGATATTCTGCACCCCACCATGATGCGTGCCAAGTCATATTTGATTTTGAGGTAAATTTTAAAATGAAAAAACCCTCTATAACCCCTCTGACGACCCGACAATGATATCTGTTAACAAATTATTGTTATTGAGATGGAAATGGATATTCTGTACCCCACCATGATTCGTGCCAAGTCATATTAGATTTTTGAAGAAATATTGAAAATGAAAAATCCCTCTATTCCCCCTCTAACGACCCGTCAATGATTTCTGTTGACGACTTATTGTTATTCAGATGGAAATGGATATTCTGCACCCCACTATGATGCGTGCCAAGTCATATTTGATTTTGAGGTAATTTTGAAAATGAAAAATCCCTCTATACCCCCTCTGACGACCCGACAATGATTTCTGTTAACAAATTATTGTTATTGAGATGGGAATGGATATTCTGTACCCCACTATGATGCGTGCCAAGTCATATTTGATTTTTGAAGTCATTTTGAAAATGAAAAATCCCTCTATACCCCCTCTGACGACCCGACAATGATTTCTGTCGACAAATTATTGTTATCCAGATGGAAATGAATATTCTGCACCCGACTATGTTGCGTGCCAAGTCTTATTTGATTTTGAGGTAATTTTGAAAATGAGAAATCTCTGAATACCCCCTCTAACGACCCGACAATGATTTCTGTCGACAAATTATTGTTATTCACATAGAAATAGAAATTCTGCACCCCACCATGATGCGTGCCAAGTCATATTAGATTTTTGAAGTAATATTGAAAATGAGAAATCCCTCTATACCCCCTCTGACGACCCGACAATGATTTCTGTTGACGAATTATTGTTATTCAGATCGACATGGATACTTTGCACCCCACCATGATGCGTGCCAAGTCATATTAGATTTTTGAAGAAATTTTGAAAATGAAAAATCCCTCTATACCCCCTCTAACGACCCGACAATGATTTCTGTTGACGAATTATTGTTATTCAGATGGAAATAAATATTCTGCACCCCGCCATGATGCGTGCCAAGTCATATTAGATTTTTGAAGAAATATTGAAAATGAGAAATCCCTCTATACCCCCTCTGACGACCCGACAATGATTTCTGTTGACGAATTATTGTTATTCAGATGGACATGGATACTTTGCACCCCACCATGATGCGTGCCAAGTCATATTAGATTTTTGAAGAAATTTTGAAAATGAAAAATCCCTCTATACCCCCTCCAACGACCCGTCAATGATTTCTGTTGACAAATTATTGTTATTCAGATGAAAATGGATATTCTGCACCCCACCATGATGCGTGCCAAGTCATATTAGATTTTTGAAGAAATTTTGAAAATGAAAAATCCCTCTATACCCCCTCTAACGACCCGACAATGATTTCCGTTGACGAATTATTGTTATTCAGATGGAAATAGATATTCTGCACCCGCCATGATGCGAGCCAAGTCATATTAGATTTTTGAAGAAATATTGAAAATGAGAAATCCCTCTATACCCTCTCTGACGACCCGACAATGATTTCTGTTGACGAATTATTGTTTTTCAGATGGACATGGATACTTTGCACCCCACCATGATGCGTGCCAAGACATATTAGAGTTTTGAAGAAATTTTGAAAATGAAAAATCCCTCTATACCCCCTCCAACGACCCGTCAATGATTTCTGTTGACGACTTATTGTTATTCAGATGGAAATGGATATTCTGCACCCCACTATGATGCGTGCCAAGTCATATTTGATTTTGAGGTAATTTTGAAAATGAAAAATCCATCTATACCCCCTCTGACGACCCGACAATGATTTCTGGTGACAAATTATTGATATTGAGAAGGAAATGGATATTCTGTACCCCACCATGATGCGTGCCAAGTCATATTTGATTTTGAGGTAATTTTGAAAATGAAAAAACCCTCTATACCCCTCTAACGACCCGACAATGATTTCTGTTGACGAATTATTGTTATTCAGATGGAAATGAATATTCTGCACCACACCATGTTGCGTGCCAAGTCATATTAGATTTTTAAAGAAATATTGAAAATGGGAAATCCCTCTATACCCCCTCCAACGACCCGTCAATGATTTCTGTTGACGAATTATTGTTATTTAGATGAAAATGGATATTCTGCACCCCACCATGATGCGTGCCAAGTCATATTTGATTTTGAGGTAATTTTGAAAATGAAAAATCCCTCTATACCCCCTCTGACGACCCGACAAAGATTTCTGTTAACAAATTATTGATATTGAGATGGAAATGGATATACTGTACCCCACTATGATGCGTGCCAAGTCATATTTGATTTTTGAAGTCATTTTGAAAATGAAAAATCCCTCTATACTCCCTCTGACGACCCGACAATGATTTCTGTCGACGAATTATTGTTATTCAGATGGAAATGGATATTCTGCACCCCACCATGATGCGTGCCAAGTCATATTGGATTTTTGAAAAAATATTGAAAATGAAAAATCCCTCTATACCCCCTCTAACGACCCGAAAATGATTTCTGTTGACGAATTTTTGTTATCCAGATGGAAATGAATATTCTGCACTCCACCATGTTGCGTGCCAAGTCATATTTGATTTTGAGGTAATTTTGAAAATGAAAAATCCTTCTATACCCCCTCTGACGACCCGACACTGATTTCTGTTAACAAATTATTGATATTGAGATGGAAATGGATATTCTGTACCCCACCATGATGCGTGCCAAGTCATATTTGATTTTTGAAGTAATTTGGAAAATGAAAAATCCCTCTATACCCCCTCTAACGACCCGACAATGAGTTATGTTCACGAATTATTGTTATTCAGATGATAATGGATATTCTGCACCCCACCATGATGCGTGCCAAGTCATATTGGATATTTGAAGAAATATTGAAAATGAAAAATCCCTCTATCGACCCGACAATGATTTCTGTTGACGAATTATTGTTATTCAGATGGAAATGAATATTCTGCACCCCACCATGTTGCGTGCCAAGTCATATTTGATTTTGAGGTAATTTTGAAAATGAAAAATCCCTCTATACCCTCTCTAACGACCCGACAATGATTTCTTTAGACGAATTATTGTCATTTAGATGGAAATGGATATTCTGCACCCCACCATAATGCGTGCCAAGTCATATTTGATATTGAGGTAATTTTGAAAATGAAATATCCCTCTATACCCCCTCTGACGACCCGACAATGATTTCTGTTAACAAATTATTGTTATTGAGATGGAAATGAATATTCTGTACCCCACTATGATGCGTGCCAAGTCATATTTGATTTTTGAAGTCATTTTGAAAATGAGAAATCCCTCTATACCCCCTCTAACGACCCGACAATGATTTCTGTCGACGACTTATTGTTATTCAGATGGAAATAGATATTCTGCACCCCACCATGATGCGTGCAAAGTCATATTTGATTTTGAGATAATTTTGAAAATGAAAAATCCCTCTATACCCCCTCTAACGACCCGACAATGATTTCTGTTGACAAATTATAGTTATCCAGATGGCAATGGATATTCTGCACCCCACCATGACGCGTGCCAAGTCATATTAGATTTTTGAAGAAATTTTGAAAATGAAAAATCCCTCTATAGCCCCTCCAACGACACGTCAATGATTTCTGTTGACGAATTATTGTTATTCAGATGGAAATGGATATTCTGCACCCCACTATGATGCGTACCAAGTCATATTGGATATTTGAAGAAATATTGAAAATGAAAAATCCCTCTATACCCCCTCTAACGACCCGACGATGATTTCTGTTGACGAATTATTGTTATTCAGATGGAAATAAATATTCTGCACCCCACCATGATGCGTGCCAAGTCAAATTGGATTTTTGAAGAAATATTGAAAATGAAAAATCTCTCTATACCCCTTCTAACGACCCGACAATGATTTCTGTTGACGAATTATTGTTATCCAGATGAAAATGAATATTCTGCACCCCACCATGTTGCGTGCCAAGTCATATTTGATTTTGAGGTAATTTTGAAAATGAGAAATCCCTCTATACCCCCTCTAACGACCCGACAATGATTTCTGTCGACGAATTATTGTTATTCAGATGGAAATAGATATTCTGCACCCCACCATGATGCGTGCTAAGTCATATTAGATTTTTGAAGAAATATTGAAAATGAGAAATCCCTCTTTACAACTTCTGACGACCCGACAATGATTTCTGTTGACGAATAATTGTTATTCAGATGGAAAAAGATATTCTGCACCCCACCATGATGCGTGCTAAGTCATATTAGATTTTTGAAGAAATATTGAAAATGAAAAATCACTCTAGTTCCCCTCTAACGACCCGACATTGATTTCTGTTGACAAATTATTGTTATTCAGATGGAAATGGATATTCTGCACCCCACTATGATGCGTGCCAAGTCATATTTGATTTTGAGGTAATTTTGAAAATAAGAAATCCCTCTCTATACCCTCTAACGACCCGACAATGATTTCTGTTGACGAATTATTGTTATTCAGATGGAAATGAATATTCTGCACCCCACCATGTTGTGTGCCAAGTCATATTTGATTTTGAGGTAATTTTGAATATGAAAAATCCCTCTATACCCCCTCTAACGATCCGACAATGATTTCTGTCGACGAATTATTGTTATTCAGATAGAAATAGATATTCTGCACCCCACCATGATGCGTGCCAAGTCATATTAGATTATTGAAGATATATTGAAAATGAGAAATCCCTCTATACCCCCTCCAACGACCCGTCAATGATTTCTGTTGACGAATTATTGTTATTTAGATGGAAACGGATATTCTGCACCCCACCATGATGCGTGCCAAGTCATATTTGATTTTTGAAGAAATATTGAAAATGAGAAATCCCTCTATACCCCCTCCAACGACCCGTCAATGATTTCTGTTGACGAATAATTGTTATATAGATGGAAATGGATATTCTGCACCCCACCATGATGCGTGCCAAGTCATATTTGATTTTGAGGTAAATTTGAAAATGAAAAATCCCTCTATACCCCCTCTGACGACCCGACAATGATTTCTGTTAACAAATTATTGTTATTGAGATGGAAATGGATATTCTGTACCCCACCATGATGCGTGCCAATTCATATTAGATTTTTGAAGAAATATTGAAAATGAAAAATCCCTCTATTCCCCCTCTAACGACCCGTCAATGAATTCTGTTGACGACTTATTGTTATTCAGATGGAAATGGATATTCTGCACACCACTATGATGCGTGCCAAGTCATATTTGATTTTGAGGTAATTTTGAAAATGAAAAATCCCTCTATACCCCCTCTGACGACCCGACAATGATTTCTGGTGACAAATTATTGATATTGAGATGGAAAAGAATATTCTGCACCCCACCATGTTGCGTGCCAAGTCATATTTGATATTGAGGTAAATTTGAAAATGAAAAATCCCTCTATACCCCCTCTAACGACCCGACAATTATTTCTGTCGACGAATTATTGTTATTCAGATGGAAATGAATATTCTGCACCCCACTATGTTACGTGCCAAGTCATATTTGATTTTGAGGTAATTTTGAAAATGATAAATCCCTCTATACCCCCTCTAACGATTCGACAATGATTTCTGTCGACGAATTATTGTTATTCGGATGGAAATGAATATTCTGCACCCCACTATGTTGCGTGCCAAGTCATATTTGATTTTGAGGTAATTTTGAAAATGAAAAATCCCTCTATATCCCCTCTAACGACCCGACAATGATTTCTGTTGACGAGTTATTGTTATTCAGATGGAAATGAATATTCTGCACCCCACTATGTTGCGTGCCAAGTCATATTTGATTTTGAGGTAATTTTGAAAATGATAAATCCCTCTATACCCCCTCTAACGATTCGACAATGATTTCTGTCGACGAATTACTGTTATTCAGATAGATATAGATATTCTGCACCCCACCATGATGCGTGCAAAGTCATATTAGATTTTTGAAGATATATTGAAAATAAGAAATCCCTCTATACCCCCTCCAACGACCCGTCAATGATTTCTGTTGACGAATTATTGTTATATAGATGAAAATGGATATTCTGCACCCCACCATGATGCGTGCCAAGTCATATTTGATTTTGAGGTACTTTTGAAAATGGAAAATCCCTCTATACCCCCTCTAACGACCCGACAATGATTTCTGTCGACGAATTATTGTTATTCAGATGGAAATAGATATTCTGCACCCCACCATGATGCGTGCCAAGTCATATTAGATTTTTGAAGAAATATTGAAAATGAGAAATCCCTCTATACCCCCTCCAACGACCCGTCAATGATTTCTGTTGACGAATTATTGTTATATAGATGAAAATGGATATTTTGCACCCCACCATGATGCGTGCCAAGTCATATTTGATTTTGAGGTAATTTTGAAAATGATAAATCCCTCTATACCCCCTCTAACGATTCGACAATAATTTCTGTCGACGAATTACTGTTATTCAGATAGAAATAGATATTCTGCACCCCACCATGATGCGTGCCAAGTCATATTAGATTTTTGAAGATATATTGAAAATGAGAAATCCCTCTATACCCCCTCCAACGACCCGTCAATGATTTCTGTTGACGAATTATTGTTATTTAAATGGATATGGATATTCTGCACCCCACCATGATGCGTGCCAAGTCATATTTGATTTTGAGGTACTTTTGAAAATGGAAAATCCCTCTATACCCCCTCTAACGACCCGACAATGATTTCTGTCGACGAATTATTGTTATTCAGATGGAAATAGATATTCTGCACCCCACCATGATGCGTGCCAAGTCATATTAGATTTTTGAAGAAATATTGAAAATGAGAAATCCCTCTATACCCCCTCCAACGACCCGTCAATGATTTCTGTTGACGAATTATTGTTATATAGATGAAAATGGATATTCTGCACCCCACCATGATGCGTGCCAAGTCATATTTGATTTTGAGGTAAATTTGAAAATGAAAAATCCCTCTATACCCCCTCTGACTACCCGACAATGATTTCTGTTAACAAAAAATTGTTATTGAGATAGAAATGGATATTTTGTACCCCACTATGATGCGTGCCAAGTCATATTTGATTTTTGAAGTCATTTTGAAAATGAAAAATCCCTCTATACCCCCTCTGACGACCCGACAATGATTTCTGTCGACAAATTATTGATATTCAGATGGAAATGGATATTCTGCACCCCACCATGATGCGTGCCAAGTCATATTCGATTTTTGAAGAAATATTGAAAATGAAAAATCCCTCTATACCCCCTCTAGCGACCCGACAATGATTTCTGTTGATGAATTACCGTTATCCAGATGGAAATGAATATTCTGCACCCCACCATGATGCGTGCCAAGTCATATTTGATTTTGAGGTAATTTTGAAAATGAAAAATCCCTCTATACCCACTCTGACGACCCGACAATGATTTCTGTTAATAAAAAATTGTTATTGAGATGGAAATGGATATTCTGTACCCCACTATGATGCGTGCCAAGTCATATTTGATTTTTGAAGTCATTTTGAAAATGAAAAATCCCTCTATACTCCCTCTGACGACCCGACAATGATTTCTGTTGACGAATTATTGTTATTCAGATGGAAATGAATATTCTGCACCCCACCATGATGCGTGCCAAGTCATATTAGATTTTTGAAGATATATTGAAAATGAGAAATCCCTCTATACCCCCTCCAACGACCCGTCAATGATTTCTGTTGACGAATTATTGTTATTTAAATGGATATGGATATTCTGCACCCCACCATGATGCGTGCCAAGTCATATTTGATTTTGAGGTACTTTTGAAAATGGAAAATCCCTCTATACCCCCTCTAACGACCCGACAATGATTTCTGTCGACGAATTATTGTTATTCAGATGGAAATAGATATTCTGCACCCCACCATGATGCGTGCCAAGTCATATTAGATTTTTGAAGAAATATTGAAAATGAGAAATCCCTCTATACCCCCTCCAACGACCCGTCAATGATTTCTGTTGACGAATTATTGTTATATAGATGAAAATGGATATTCTGCACCCCACCATGATGCGTGCCAAGTCATATTTGATTTTGAGGTAAATTTGAAAATGAAAAATCCCTCTATACCCCCTCTGACTACCCGACAATGATTTCTGTTAACAAAAAATTGTTATTGAGATAGAAATGGATATTTTGTACCCCACTATGATGCGTGCCAAGTCATATTTGATTTTTGAAGTCATTTTGAAAATGAAAAATCCCTCTATACCCCCTCTGACGACCCGACAATGATTTCTGTCGACAAATTATTGATATTCAGATGGAAATGGATATTCTGCACCCCACCATGATGCGTGCCAAGTCATATTCGATTTTTGAAGAAATATTGAAAATGAAAAATCCCTCTATACCCCCTCCAACGACCCGTCAGTGATTTCTGTTGACGAATTATTGTTATATAGATGAAAATGGATATTCTGCACCCCACCATGATGCGTGCCAAGTCATATTTGATTTTGAGGTAAATTTGAAAATGAAAAATCCCTCTATACCCCCTCTGACTACCCGACAATGATTTCTGTTAACAAAAAATTGTTATTGAGATGGAAATGGATATTCTGTACCCCACTATGATGCGTGCCAAGTCATATTTGATTTTTGAAGTCATTTTGAAAATGAAAAATCCCTCTATACTCCCTCTGACGACCCGACAATGATTTCTGTTGACGAATTATTGTTATTCAGATGGAAATGAATATTCTGCACCCCACCATGTTGCGTGCCAAGTCATATTTGATTTTGAGGTAATTTTGAAAATGAAAAATCCCTCTATACCCTCTCTAACGACCCGACAATGATTTCTGTCGACGAATTATTGTTATTTAGATGGAAATGGATATTCTGCACCCCACCATAATGCGTGCCGAGTCATATTTGACTTTGAGGTAATTTTGAAAATGAAATATCCCTCTATACCCCCTCTGACGACCCGACAATGATTTCTGTTAACAAATTATTGTTATTGAGATGGAATTGGATATTCTGTACCCCACTATGATGCGTGCCAAGTCATATTTGATTTTTGAAGTCATTTTGAAAATGAAAAATCCCTCTATACCCCCTCTAACGACCCGACAATGATTTCTGTCGACGAATTATTGTTATTCAGATGGAAATAGATATTCTGCACCCCACCATGATGCGTGCAAAGTCATATTTGATTTAGAGGTAATTTTGAAAATGAAAAATCCCTCTATACCCCCTCTAACGACCGACAATGAGTTCTGTTGACGAATAATTGTTATTCAGATGGACATGGATACTTTGCACCCCACCATGATGCGTGCCAAGTCATATTAGATTTTTGAAGAAATATTGAAAATGAGAAATCCCTCTATACCCCCTCCAACGACCCGTCAATTATTTCTGTTGACGAATTATTGTTATATAGATGGAAATGGATATTCTGCACCCCACCATGATGCGTGCCAAGTCATATTTGAGTTTGAGGTAAATTTTAAAATGAAAAATCCCTCTATACCCCCTCTGACGACCCGACAATGATTTCTGTTTACAAATTATTGTTATTGAGATGGACATGGATATTCTGTACCCCACCATGATGCGTGCCAAGTCATATTAGATTTTTGAAGAAATATTGAAAATGAAAAATCCCTCTATACCCCCTCTAACGACCCGTCAATGATTTCTGTTGACGACTTATTGTTATTCAGATGGAAATGGATATTCTGCACCCCACCATGATCCGTGCCAAGTCATATTAGATTTTTGAAGAAATATTGAAAATGAAAAATCCCTCTATACCCCCTCCAACGAACCGTCAATTATTTCTGTTGACGAATTATTGTTATATAGATGGAAATGGATATTCTGCACCCCACCATGTTGCGTGCCAAGTCATATTTGATTTTGAAGAAATATTGAAAATGAAAAATCCCTCTATACCCCCTCTAACGACCCGACAATGATTTCTGTTGACGAATTATTGTTATTCAGATGGAAATGAATATTCTGCACCCCACCATGTTGCGTGCCAAGTCATATTTGATTTTGAGGTAATTTTGAAAATGAAAAATCCCTCTATACCCCCTCTAACGACCCGACAATGATTTCTGTCAACGAATTATTGTTATTTAGATGGAAATGGATATTCTGCACCCCACTATGATGCGTGCCAAGTCATATTTGATTTTGAGGTAATTTTGAAAATGTAAAATCCCTCTATACCCCCTCTAACGACCCGACAATGAGTTCTGTTGACGAATTATTGTTATTCAGATGGAAATGAATATTCTGCACCCCACCTTGTTGCGTGCCAAGTCATATTTGATTTTGAGGTAATTTTGAAAATGAAATATCCCTCTATACCCCCTCTGACGACCCGACAATGATTTCTGTTAACAAATTATTGCTATTGAGATGGAAATGGATATTCTGTACCCCACTATGATGCGTGCCAAGTCATATTTGATTTTTGAAGTCATTTTGAAAATGAAAAATCCTACTATACCCCCTCTAACGACCCGACAATGATTTCTGTCGACGAATTATTGTTATTCAGATGGAAATAGATATTCTGCACCCCACCATGATGCGTGCAAAGTCATATTTGATTTAGAGGTAATTTTGAAAATGAAAAATCCCTCTATACCCCCTCTAACGACCCGACAATGATTTCTGTTGACAAATTATTGTTATTCAGATGGCAATGGATATTCTGCACCCCACTATGATGCGTGCCAAGTCATATTTGATTTTGAGGTAATTTTGAAAATGAAAAATCCCTCTATACCCCCTCTGACGACCCGACAATGATTTCTGTTGACGAATTATTGTTATTCAGATGGAAATGAATATTCTGCACCCCACCATGTTGCGTGCCAAGTCATATTAGATTTTTGAAGAAATATTGAAAATGAGAAATCCCTCTATACCCCCTCCAACGACCCGTCAATGATTTCTGTTGACGAATTATTGTTATTTAGATGGAAATGGATATTCTGCACCCCACCATGATGCGTGCCAATTCATATTTGATTTTGAGGTAATTTTGAAAATGAGAAATCCCTCTATACCCCCTCTAACGACCCGGCAATGATTTCTGTTGACGAATTTTTGTTATCCAGATGGAAATGAATATTCTGCACCCCACCATGTTGCGTGCCAAGTCATATTTGATTTTGAGGTAATTTTGAAAATGAGAAATCCCTCTATACCCCCTCTAATGACCCGACAATGATTTCTGTCGACGAATTATTGTTATTCAGATGGAAATAGATATTCTGCACCCCACCATGATGCGTGCCAAGTCATATTAGATTTTTGAAGAAATTTTGAAAAGGAAAAATCCCTCTATACCCCCTCTAACGACCGACAATGAGTTCTGTTGACGAATAATTGTTATTCAGATGGACATGGATACTTTGCACCCCACCATGATGCGTGCCAAGTCATATTAGATTTTTGAAGAAATATTGAAAATGAGAAATCCCTCTATACCCCCTCCAACGACCCGTCAATTTTTTCTGATGACGAATCATTGTTATATAGATGGAAATGGATATTCTGCACCCCACCATGATGCGTGCCAAGTCATATTTGATTTTGAGGTAAATTTTAAAATGAAAAATCCCTCTATTCCCCCTCTGACGACCCGACAATGATTTCTGTTTACAAATTATTGCTATTGAGATGGAAATGGATATTCTGTACCCCACCATGATGCGTGCCAAGTCATATTAGATTTTTGAAGAAATATTGAAAATGAGAAATCCCTCTATACCCCCTCCAACGACCCGTCAATTATTTCTGTTGACGAATTATTGTTGTTGTTGTTGATGGAAATGGATATTCTGCACCCCACCATGATGAGTGCCAAGTCATATTTGAATTTTGAAGTCATTTTGAAAATGAAAAATCCCTCTATAGTCCCTCTGACGATCCGACAATGATTTCTGTCGACGAATTAATGTTATTCAGATGGAAATGGATATTCTGTACCCCACCATGATGCGTGCCCAGTCATATTGGATTTTTGAAAAAATATTGAAAATGAAAAATCCCTCTATACACCCTCTAACGACCCGGCAATGATTTCTGTTGACGAATTTTTGTTATCCAGATGGAAATGAATATTCTGCACCCCACTATGATGCGTGCCAAGTCATATTTGATTTTGAGGTAATTTTGAAAATGAAAAATCCCTCTATACCCCTCTGACGACCCGACAATGATTTCTGTTGACAAATTATTGATATTGAGATGGAAATGGATATTCTGTACCCCACCATGATGCGTGCCAAGTCATATTTGATTTTTGAAGTCATTTTGAAAATGAAAAATCCCTCTATACCCCCTCTAACGACCCGACAATGAGTTCTGTTCACGAATTATTGTTATTCAGAAGATAATGGATATTCTGCACCCCACCATGTTGCGTGCCAAGTCATATTTGATTTTGAGGTAATTTTGAAAATGAAAAATCCCTCTATACCCTCTCTAACGACCCGACAATGATTTCTGTCGAAGAATTATTGTTATTTATATGGAAATAAATATTCTGCACCTCACCATGATGCGTGCCAAGTCATATTTGATTTTTGAAGAAATATTGAAAATGAGAAATCCCTCTATACCCCCTCTGACGACCCGACAATGATTTCTGTTGACGAATTATTGTTATTCAGATGGACATGGATACTTTGCACCCCACCACGATGCGTGCCAAGTCATATTAGATTTTTGAAGAAATATTGAAAATGAAAAATCCCTCTATACCCCCCTAACGACCCGACAATGATTTCTGTTGACAGATTATTGTTATTCAGATGGCAATGGATATTCTGCACCCCACCATGATGCGTGCCAAGTCATATTGGAATTTTGAAGAAATATTGAAAATGAAAAATCCCTCTATACCCCCTCTAACGACCCGACAATGATTTCTGTTGACGAATTATTGTTATTCAGATGGAAATGAATATTCTGCACCCCACCATGTTGCGTGCCAAGTCATATTTGATTTTGAGGTAATTTTGAAAATGAAAAATCCCTCTATACCCTCTCTAACGACCCGACAATGATTTCTGTCGACGAATTATTGTTATTTAGATGGAAATGGATATTCTGCACCCCACCATAATGCGTGCCAAGTCATATTTGATTTTGAGGTAATTTTGAAAATGAAATATCCCTCTATACCCCCTCTGACGACCCGACAATGATTTCTGTTAACAAATTATTGCTATTGAGATGGAAATGGATATTCTGTACCCCACTATGATGCGTGCCAAGTCATATTTGATTTTTGAAGTCATTTTGAAAATGAAAAATCCTACTATACTCCCTCTAACGACCCGACAATGATTTCTGTCGACGAATTATTGTTATTCAGATGGAAATAGATATTCTGCACCCCACCATGATGCGTGCCAAGTCATATTGGAATTTTGAAGAAATATTGAAAATGAAAAATCCCTCTATACCCCCTCTAACGACCCGACAATGATTTCTGTTGACAAATTATTGTTATTCAGATGGCAATGGATATTCTGCACCCCACCATGATGCGTGCCAAGTCATATTAGAATTTTGAAGAAATTTTGAAAATGAAAAATCATTCTATACCCCCTCCAATGACCCGTCAATGATTTCTGTTGACGAATTATTGTTATTCAGATGAAAATGGATATTCTGCACCCCACTATGATGCGTGCCAAGTCATATTTGATTTTGAGGTAATTTTGAAAATGAAAAATCCCTCTATACCCCCTCTGACGACCCGACAATGAGTTCTGTTGACGAATTATTGTTATTCAGATGATAATGGATATTCTGCACCCCACCATGTTGCGTGCCAAGTCATATTAGATTTTTGAAGAAATTTTGAAAATGAAAAATCCTTTTATACCCCCTCCAACGACCCGTCAATGATTTCTGGTGACGAATTATTGATATTGAGATGGAAATGGATATTCTGTACCCCACCATGATGCGTGCCAAGTCTTATTTGATTTTTGAAGTCATTTTTAAAATGAAAAATCCCTCTATGCCCCTCTAACGACCCGACAATGAGATCTGTTGACGAATTATTGTTATTCAGATGATAATGGATATTCTGCACCCCACTATGTTGCGTGCCAAGTCATATTTGATTTTGAGGTAATTTTGATAATGAAAAATCCCTCTATACCCTCTCTAACGACCCGACAATGATTTCTGTCGAAGAATTATTGTTATTCATATGGAAATAAATATTCTGCACCTCACCATGATGCGTGCCAAGTCATATTTGAATTTTGAAGTCATTTTGAAAATGAAAAATCCTACTATACCCCCTCTGACGACCCGACAATGATTTCTGTTAACAAATTATTGCTATTGAGATGGAAATGGATATTCTGTACCCCACTATGATGCGTGCCAAGTCATATTTGATTTTTGTAGTCATTTTGAAAATGAAAAATCCTACTATACCCCCTCTAACGACCCGACAATGATTTCTGTCGACGAATTATTGTTATTCAGATGGAAATAGATATTCTGCAACCCACCATGATGCGTGCAAAGTCATATTTGATTTAGAGGTAATTTTGAAAATGAAAAATCCCTCTATACCACCTCTAACGACCCGACAATGATTTCTGTTGACAAATTATTGTTATTCAGATGGCAATGGATATTCTGCACCCCACCATGATGCGTGCCAAGTCATATTAGATATTTGAAGGAATATAGAAAATGAAAAATCCCTCTATACCCCCTCTAACGACCCGACAATGATTTCTGTTGACGAATTATTGTTATTCAGATGGAAATGAATATTCTGCACCCCACCATGATGCGTGCAAAGTCATATTTGATTTAGAGGTAATTTTGAAAATGAAAAATCCCTCTATACCCCCTCTAACGACCCGACAATGATTTCTGTTGACAAATTATTGTTATTCAGATGGCAATGGATATTCTGCACCCCACTATGATGCGTGCCAAGTCATATTTGATTTTGAGGTAATTTTGAAAATGAAAAATCCCTCTATACCCCCTCTGACGACCCGACAATGATTTCTGTTGACGAATTATTGTTATTCAGATGGAAATGAATATTCTGCACCCCACCATGTTGCGTGCCAAGTCATATTAGATTTTTGAAGAAATATTGAAAATGAGAAATCCCTCTATACCCCCTCCAACGACCCGTCAATGATTTCTGTTGACGAATTATTGTTATTTAGATGGAAATGGATATTCTGCACCCCACCATGATGCGTGCCAATTCATATTTGATATTGGGGTAATTTTGAAAATGAAAAATCCCTCTATACCCCCTCTAACGACCCGGCAATGATTTCTGTTGACGAATTTTTGTTATCCAGATGGAAATGAATATTCTGCACCCCACCATGTTGCGTGCCAAGTCATATTTGATTTTGAGGTAATTTTGAAAATGAGAAATCCCTCTATACCCCCTCTAATGACACGACAATGATTTCTGTCGACGAATTATTGTTATTCAGATGGAAATAGATATTCTGCACCCCACCATGATGCGTGCCAAGTCATATTAGATTTTTGAAGAAATTTTGAAAATGAAAAATCCCTCTATACCCCCTCTAACGACCGACAATGAGTTCTGTTGACGAATAATTGTTATTCAGATGGACATGGATACTTTGCACCCCACCATGATGCGTGCCAAGTCATATTAGATTTTTGAAGAAATATTGAAAATGAGAAATCCCTCTATACCCCCTCCAACGACCCGTCAATTTTTTCTGATGACGAATCATTGTTATATAGATGGAAATGGATATTCTGCACCCCACCATGATGCGTGCCAAGTCATATTTGACTTTGAGGTAAATTTTAAAATGAAAAATCCCTCTATTCCCCCTCTGACGACCCGACAATGATTTCTGTTTACAAATTATTGCTATTGAGATGGAAATGGATATTCTGTACCCCACCATGATGCGTGCCAAGTCATATTTGAATTTTGAAGTCATTTTGAAAATGAGAAATCCCTCTATACCCCCTCTAATGACACGACAATGATTTCTGTCGACGAATTATTGTTATTCAGATGGAAATAGATATTCTGCACCCCACCATGATGCGTGCCAAGTCATATTAGATTTTTGAAGAAATTTTGAAAATGAAAAATCCCTCTATACCCCCTCTAACGACCGACAATGAGTTCCGTTGACGAATAATTGTTATTCAGATGGACATGGATACTTTGCACCCCACCATGATGCGTGCCAAGTCATATTAGATTTTTGAAGAAATATTGAAAATGAGAAATCCCTCTATACCCCCTCCAACGACCCGTCAATTTTTTCTGATGACGAATCATTGTTATATAGATGGAAATGGATATTCTGCACCCCACCATGATGCGTGCCAAGTTATATTTGATTTTGAGGTAAATTTTAAAATGAAAAATCCCTCTATTCCCCCTCTGACGACCCGACAATGATTTCTGTTTACAAATTATTGCTATTGAGATGGAAATGGATATTCTGCACCCCACCATGATGCGTGCCAATTCATATTTGATATTGAGGTAATTTTGAAAATGAAAAATCCCTCTATACCCCCTCTAACGACCCGGCAATGATTTCTGTTGACGAATTTTTGTTATCCAGATGGAAATGAATATTCTGCACCCCACCATCTTGCGTGCCAAGTCATATTTGATTTTGAGGTAATTTTGAAAATGAGAAATCCCTCTATACCCCCTCTAATGACACGACAATGATTTCTGTCGACGAATTATTGTTATTCAGATGGAAATAGATATTCTGCACCCCACCATGATGCGTGCCAAGTCATATTAGATTTTTGAAGAAATTTTGAAAATGAAAAATCCCTCTATACCCCCTCTAACGACCGACAATGAGTTCTGTTGACGAATAATTGTTATTCAGATGGACATGGATACTTTGCACCCCACCATGATGCGTGCCAAGTCATATTAGATTTTTGAAGAAATATTGAAAATGAGAAATCCCTCTATACCCCCTCCAACGACCCGTCAATTTTTTCTGATGACGAATCATTGTTATATAGATGGAAATGGATATTCTGCACCCCACCATGATGCGTGCCAAGTCATATTTGATTTTGAGGTAAATTTTAAAATGAAAAATCCCTCTATTCCCCCTCTGACGACCCGACAATGATTTCTGTTTACAAATTATTGCTATTGAGATGGAAATGGATATTCTGCACCCCACCATGATGCGTGCCAATTCATATTTGATATTGAGGTAATTTTGAAAATGAAAAATCCCTCTATACCCCCTCTAACGACCCGGCAATGATTTCTGTTGACGAATTTTTGTTATCCAGATGGAAATGAATATTCTGCACCCCACTATGTTGCGTGCCAAGTCATATTTGATTTTGAGGTAATTTTGAAAATGAGAAATCCCTCTATACCCCCTCTAATGACACGACAATGATTTCTGTCGACGAATTATTGTTATTCAGATGGAAATAGATATTCTGCACCCCACCATGATGCGTGCCAAGTCATATTAGATTTTTGAAGAAATTTTGAAAATGAAAAATCCCTCTATACCCCCTCTAACGACCGACAATGAGTTCTGTTGACGAATAATTGTTATTCAGATGGACATGGATACTTTGCACCCCACCATGATGCGTGCCAAGTCATATTAGATTTTTGAAGAAATATTGAAAATGAGAAATCCCTCTATACCCCCTCCAACGACCCGTCAATCTTTTCTGATGACGAATCATTGTTATATAGATGGAAATGGATATTCTGCACCCCACCATGATGCGTGCCAAGTCATATTTGATTTTGAGGTAAATTTTAAAATGAGAAATCCCTCTATTCCCCCTCTGACGACCCGACAATGATTTCTGTTTACAAATTATTGCTATTGAGATGGAAATGGATATTCTGCACCCCACCATGATGCGTGCCAATTCATATTTGATATTGAGGTAATTTTGAAAATGAAAAATCCCTCTATACCCCCTCTAACGACCCGGCAATGATTTCTGTTGACGAATTTTTGTTATCCAGATGGAAATGAATATTCTGCACCCCACCATGTTGCGTGCCAAGTCATATTAGATTTTTGAAGAAATTTTGAAAATGAAAAATCCCTCTATACCCCCTCTAACGACCGACAATGAGTTCTGTTGACGAATAATTGTTATTCAGATGGACATGGATACTTTGCACCCCACCATGATGTGTGCCAAGTCATATTAGATTTTTGAAGAAATATTGAAAATGAGAAATCCCTCTATACCCCCTCCAACGACCCGTCAATTATTTCTGTTGACGAATTATTGTTATATAGATGGAAATGGATATTCTGCACCCCACCATGATGCGTGCCAAGTCATAATTGATTTTGAGGTAAATTTTAAAATGAAAAATCCCTCTATACCCCCTCTGACGACCCGACAATGATTTCTGTTGACAAATTATAGTTATTGAGATGGAAATGGATATTCCGTACCCCACTATGATGCGTGCCAAGTCATATTTGAATTTTGAAGTCATTTTGAAAATGAAAAATCCCTCTATACTCCCTCTGACGACCCGACAATGATTTCTGTCGACGAATTAATGTTATTCAGATGGAAATGGATATTCTGTACCCCACCATGATGCGTGCCCAGTCATATTGGATTTTTGAAAAAATATTGAAAATGAAAAATCCCTCTATACACCCTCTAACGACCCGGCAATGATTTCTGTTGACGAATTTTTGTTATCCAGATGGAAATGAATATTCTGCACCCCACTATGATGCGTGCCAAGTCATATTTGATTTTGAGGTAATTTTGAAAATGAAAAATCCCTCTATACCCCTCTGACGACCCGACAATGATTTCTGTTGACAAATTATTGATATTGAGATGGAAATGGATATTCTGTACCCCACCATGATGCGTGCCAAGTCATATTTGATTTTTGAAGTCATTTTGAAAATGAAAAATCCCTCTATACCCCTCTAACGACCCGACAATGAGATCTGTTGACGAATTATTGATATTGAGATGGAAATGGATATTCTGTACCCCACCATGATGCGTGCCAAGTCTTATTTGATTTTTGAAGTCATTTTTAAAATGAAAAATCCCTCTATACCCCTCTAACGACCCGACAATGAGATCTGTTGACGAATTATTGTTATTCAGATGATAATGGATATTCTGCACCCCACTATGTTGCGTGCCAAGTCATATTTGATTTTGAGGTAATTTTGATAATGAAAAATCCCTCTATACCCTCTCTAACGACCCGACAATGATTTCTGTCGAAGAATTATTGTTATTCATATGGAAATAAATATTCTGCACCTCACCATGATGCGTGCCAAGTCATATTTGAATTTTGAAGTCATTTTGAAAATGAAAAATCCCTTTATACCCCCTCTGACGACCCGACAATGATTTCTGTCGACGAATTATTGTTATTCAGATGGAAATGGATATTCTGCACCCCACCATGATGCGTGCCAAGTCATATTGGATTTTTGAAAAAATATTGAAAATGAAAAATCCCTCTATACCCCCTCTAACGACCCGGCAATGATTTCTGTTGACGAATTATTGTTATTCAGATAGAAATAGATATTCTGCACCCCACCATGATGCGTGCCAAGTCATATTGTATTTTGAGGTAATTTTGAAAATGAAAAATCCCTCTATACTCCCTCTGACGACCCGACAATGATTTCTGTCGACGAATTATTGTTATTCAGATGGAAATGGATATTCTGCACCCCACCATGATGCGTGCCAAGTCATATTGGATTTTTGAAAAAATATTGAAAATGAAAAATCCCTCTATACCACCTCTAACGACCCGGCAATGATTTCTGTTGATGAATTTTTGTTATCCAGATGGAAATGAATATTCTGCACCCCACCATGTTGCGTGCCAAGTCATATTTGATTTTGAGGTAATTTTGAAATTGAGAAATCCCTCTATACCCCCTCTAATGACCCGGCAATGATTTCTGTCGACGAATTATTGTTATTCAGATAGAAATAGATATTCTGCACCCCACCATTATGTGTGCCAAGTCATATTAGATTTTTGAAGAAATTTTGAAAATGAAAAATCCCTCTATACCCCCTCCAACGACCCGTCAATGATTTCTGTTGACAAATTATTGTTATTGAGATGGACTTGGATATTCTGTACCCCACTATGATGCGTGCCAAGTCATATTTGATATTTGAAGTCATTTTGAAAATGAAAAATCCCTCTATACTCCCTCTGACGACCCGACAATGATTTCTGTTGACGAATTATTGTTATTCAGATGGAAATGAATATTCTGCACCCCACCATGTTGCGTGCCAAGTCATATTTGATTTTGAGGTAATTTTGAAAATGAAAAATCCCTCTATACCCTCTCTAACGACCCGACAATGATTTCTGTCGACGAATTATTGTTATTTAGATGGAAATGGATATTCTGCACCCCACCATAATGCGTGCCGAGTCATATTTGACTTTGAGGTAATTTTGAAAATGAAATATCCCTCTATACCCCCTCTGACGACCCGACAATGATTTCTGTTAATAAATTATTGTTATTGAGATGGAATTGGATATTCTGTACCCCACTATGATGCGTGCCAAGTCATATTTGATTTTTGAAGTCATTTTGAAAATGAAAAATCCCTCTATACCCCCTCTAACGACCCGACAATGATTTCTGTCGACGAATTATTGTTATTCAGATGGAAATAGATATTCTGCACCCCACCATGATGCGTGCAGAGTCATATTTGATTTAGAGGTAATTTTGAAAATGAAAAATCCCTCTATACCCCCTCTAACGACCCGACAATGATATCTGTTGACAAATTATTGTTATTAAGATGGCAATGGATATTCTGCACCCCTCTATGATGCGTGCCAAGTCATATTTGATTTTGAGGTAATTTTGAAAATGAAAAATCCCTCTATACCCCCTCTGACGACCCGACAATGATTTCTGGTGACAAATTATTCATATTGAGATGAAAATGGATATTCTGTACCCCACCATGATGCGTGCCAAGTCATATTTGATTTTTGAAGTCATTTTGAAAATGAAATATCCCTCTATACCCCTCTAACGCCCCAACAATGATTTCTATTGACGAATTATTGTTATTCAGATGGAAATGAATATTCTGCACCCCACCATGTTGCGTGCCAAGTCATATTAGATTTTTGAAGAAATATTGAAAATGAGAAATCCCTCTATACCCCCTCCAACGACCCGTCAAAGATTTCTGTTGACGAATTATTGTTATTTAGATGGAAATGGATATTCTGCACCCCACCATGATGCGTGCCAATTCATATTTGATTTTGAGGTAATTTTGAAAATGGAAAATCCCTCTATACCACCTCTGACGACCCGACAATGATTTCTGTTAACAAATCATTGTTATTGAGATGGAAATGGATATTCTGTACCCCACTATGATGCGTGCCAAGTCATATTTGATTTTTGAAGTCATTTTGAAAATGAAAAATCCCTCTATACTCCCTCTGACGACCCGACAATGATTTCTGTCGACGAATTATTGTTATTCAGATGGAAATGGATATTCTGCACCCCACCATGATGCGTGCCAAGTCATATTGTATTTTGAGGTAATTTAGAAAATGAAAAATCCCTCTATACTCCCTCTGACGACCCGACAATGATTTCTGTCGACGAATTATTGTTATTCAGATGGAAATAGATATTCTGCACCCCACCATGATGCGTGCAAAGTCATATTTGATTTAGAGGTAATTTTGAAAATGGAAAATCCCTCTATACCACCTCTGACGACCCGACAATGATTTCTGTTAACAAATCATTGTTATTGAGATGGAAATGGATATTCTGTACCCCACTATGATGCGTGCCAAGTCATATTTGATTTTTGAAGTCATTTTGAAGATGAAAAATCCCTCTATACTCCCTCTGACGACCCGACAATGATTTCTGTCGACGAATTATTGTTATTCAGATGGAAATGGATATTCTGCACCCCACCATGATGCGTGCCAAGTCATATTGGATTTTTGAAAAAATATTGAAAATGAAAAATCCCTCTATACCCCCTCTAACGACCCGGCAATGATTTCTGTTGACGAATTTTTGTTATCCAGATGGAAATGAATATTCTGCACCCCACCATGTTGCGTGCCAAGTCATATTTGATTTTGAGGTAATTTTGAAAATGATAAATCCCTCTATACCCCACCTAACGATTCGACAATGATTTCTGTCGACGAATTACTGTTATTCAGATAGAAATAGATATTCTGCACCCCACCATGATGCGTGCCAAGTCATATTAGATTTTTGAAGTTATATTGAAAATGAGAAATCCCTCTATACCCCCTCCAACGACCCGTCAATGATTTCTGTTGACGAATTATTGTTATTTAAATGGATATGGATATTCTGCACCCCACCATGATGCGTGCCAAGTCATATTTGATTTTGAGGTACTTTTGAAAATGGAAAATCCCTCTATACCCCCTCTAACGACCCGACAATGATTTCTGTCGACGAATTATTGTTATTCAGATGGAAATAGATATTCTGCACCCCACCATGATGCGTGCCAAGTCATATTAGATTTTTGAAGAAATATTGAAAATGAGAAATCCCTCTATACCCCCTCCAACGACCCGTCAATGATTTCTATTGACGAATTATTGTTATATAGATGAAAATGGATATTCTGCACCCCACCATGATGCGTGCCAAGTCATATTTGATTTTGAGGTAAATTTGAAAATGAAAAATCCCTCTATACCCCCTCTGACGACCCGACAATGATTTCTGTTCACAAAATATTGTTATTGAGATAGAAATGGATATTCTGTACCCCACTATGATGCGTGCCAAGTCATATTTGATTTTTGAAGTCATTTTGAAAATGATAAATCCCTCTATACCCCCTCTGACGACCCGACAATGATTTCTGTCGACAAATTATTGATATTCAGATGGAAATGGATATTCTGCACCCCACCATGATGCGTGCCAAGTCATATTCGATTTTTGAAGAAATATTGAAAATGAAAAATCCCTCTATACCCCCTCTAACGACCCGACTATGATTTCTGTTGACGAATTATCGTTATCCAGATGGAAATAAATTTTCTGCACCCCACTATGAAGCGTGCCAAGTCAAATTGGATTTTTGAAGAAATATTGAAAATGAAAAATCCCTCTATACCCCTTCTAACGACCCGACAATGATTTCTGTTGACGAATTATTGTTATCCAGATGAAAATGAATATTCTGCACCCCACCATGTTGCGTGCCAAGTCATATTTGATTTTGAGGTAATTTTGAAAATGAGAAATCCCTCTATACCCCCTCTAACGACCCGACAATGATTTCTGTTAACGAATAATTGTTATTCAGATGGACATGGATACTTTGCACCCCACCATGATGCGTTCCAAGTCATATTAGATTTTTGAAGAAATATTGAAAATGAAAAATCCCTCTATTCCCCCTCTAACGACCCGACAATGATATCTGTTGACAAATTATTGTTATTCAGATGGAAATGGATATTCTGCACCCCACCATGTTGCGTGCCAAGGCATATTTGATTTTGAGGTAATTTTGAAAATGAAAAATCCCTCTATACCCCCTCTAACGACCCGACAATGATATCGGTTGACAAATTATTGTTATTCAAATGGCAACGGATATTCTGCACCCCACTATGATGCGTGCCAAGTCATATTTGATTTTGAGGTAATTTTGAAAATGAAAAATCCCTCTATATCCCCTCTAACGACCCGACAATGATTTCTGTTGACGAATTATTGTTATTCAGATGGAAATGAATATTCTGCACCCCACCATGTTGCGTGCCAAGTCATATTTGATTTTGAGGAAATTTTGAAAATGATAAATCCCTCTATACCCCCTCTAACGATCCGACAATGATTTCTGTCGACGAATTATTGTTATTCAGATAGAAATAGATATTCTGCACCCCACCATGATGCGTGCCAAGTCATATTTGATTTTGAGGTACTTTTGAAAATGAAAAATCCCTCTATACCCCCTCTGACGACCCGACATTGATTTCTGTCGACAAATTATTGTTATCCAGATGGAAATGAATATTCTGCACCCGACTATGTTGCGTGACAAGTCTTATTTGATTTTGAGGTAATTTTGAAAATGAGAAATCTCTGAATACCCCCTCTAACGACCCGACAATGATTTCTGTCGACAAATTATTGTTATCCAGATGGAAATAGATATTCTGCACCCCACTATGATGCGTGCCAAGTCATATTAGATTTTGAGGTAATTTTGAAAATGAAAAATCCATCTATACCCCCTCAGACGACCCGACAATGATTTCTGGTGACAAATTATTGATATTGAGATGGAAATGGATATTCTGTACCCCACCATGATGCGTGCCAAGTCATATTTGATTTTTGAAGTCATTTTGAAAATGAAAAATCCCTATATACCCCTCTGACGACCCGACAATGATTTCTGTTGACGAATTATTGTTATTCAGATGGAAATGAATATTCTGCACCCCACCATGTTGCGTGCCAAGTCATATTAGATTTTTGAAGAAATATTGAAAATGAGAAATCCCTCTATACCCCCTCCAACGACCCGTCAATGATTTCTGTTGACGAATTATTGTTATTTAGATGAAAATGGATATTCTGCACCCCACCATGATGCGTGCCAAGTCATATTTGATTTTGAGGTAATTTTGAAAATGAAAAATCCCTCTATACCCCCACTGACGACCCGACAAAGATTTCTGTTGACAAATTATTGATATTGAGATGGAAATGGATATTCTGTACCCCACCATGATGCGTGCCAAGTCATATTTGATTTTTGAAGTCATTTTGAAAATGAAAAATCCCTCTATACCCCCTCTAACGACCCGACAATGAGTTATGTTCACGAATTATTGTTATTCAGATGATAATGGATATTCTGCACCCCACCATGATGCGAGCCAAGTCATATTTGATTTTTGAAGTCATTTTGAAAATGAAAAATCCCTCTATACCCACTCTGACGACCCGACAATGATTTCTGTCGACGAATTATTGTTATTCAGATAGAAGTGGATATTCTGCACCCCATCATGATGCGTGCCAAGTCTTATTTGATTTTGAGGTAATTTTGAAAATGAAAAATCCCTCTATACCCCTTCTGACGACCCGACAATGATTTCGGTCGACGAATTATTGTTATTCAGATGGATATGGATATTCTGTACCCCACTATGATGCGTGCCAAGTCATATTTGATTTTTGAAGTCATTTTGAAAATGAAAAATCCCTCTATACCCCCTCAGACGACCCGACAATGATTTCTGTCGACGAATTATTGTTATTCAGATGGAAGTGGATATTCTGCACCCCATCATGATGCGTGCCAAGTCTTATTTGATTTTGAGGTAATTTTGAAAATGAAAAATCCCTCTATACCCACTCTGACGACCCGACAATGATTTCTGTCGACAAATTATTGTTATTCAGATGGAAGTGGATATTCTGTACCCCACTATGATGCGTGCCAAGTCATATTTGATTTTTGAAGTCATTTTGAAAATGAAAAATCCCTCTATACCCCCTCTGACGACCCGACAATGATTTCTGTCGACGAATTATTGTTATTCAGATGGAAATGGATATTCTGCACCCCACCATGATGCGTGCCAAGTCATATTGGATTTTTGAAGAAATATTGAAAATGAAAAATCCCTCTATACACCCTCTAACGACCCGACAATGATTTCTGTTGACGAATTATTGTTATTCAGATGGAAATGGATATTCTGCACCCCACTATGATGCCTGCCAAGTCATATTTGATTTTGAGGTAATTTTGAAAATGAAAAATCCCTCTATACCCCCTCTGACGACCCGACAATGATTTCTGTTGACAAATTATTGTTATTGAGATGGAAGTGGATATTTTGTACCCTACCATGATGCGTGCCAAGTCATATTAGATTATTGAAGAAATTTTGAAAATGTAAAATCCCTCTATACCCCCTCCAACGACCCGTCAATGATTTCTGTTGACGAATTATTGTTATTTAGTTGGAAATAGATATTCTGCACCCCACCATGATGCGTGCCAAGTCATATTTGATTTTGAGGTAATTTTGAAAATGAAAAATCCCTCTATACCCCTTCTGACAACCCGACAATGATTTCTGTTAACAAATTATTGTTATTGAGATGGAAATGGATATTCTGTACCCCACTATGACGCGTGCCAAGTCATATTTGATTTTTGAAGTCATTTAGAAAATGAAAAATCCCTCTATACCCACTGTGACGACCCGACAATGATTTCTGTCGACGAATTATTGTTATTCAGATGGAAATGGATAATCTGCACCCCACTATGATGCGTGCCAAGTCATATTGGATTTTTGAAGAAATATTGAAAATGAAAAATCCCTCTATACACCCTCTAACGACCCGACAATGATTTCTGTTGACGAATTATTGTCATCCAGATGGAAATGAATATTCTGCAACCCACCATGTTGCGTGCCAAGTCATATTTGATTTTGAGGTAATTTTGAAAATGAAAAATCCCTCTATACCTCCTCTAACGACCCGACAATGATTTCTGTCGACGAATTACTGTTATTCAGATCGAAATAGATATTCTGCACCCCACCATGATGCGTGCCAAGTCATATTAGATTTTGGAAGAAATATTGAAAATGAGAAATCCCTCTATACCCCCTCTGACGACCCGACAATGATTTCTGTTGACGAATTATTGTTATTCGGATGGACATGGATACTTTGCACCCCACCATGATGCGTGCCAAGTCATATTAGATTTTTGAAGAAATTTTGAAAATGAAATATTCCTCTATACCCCCTCCAACGACCCGTCAATGATTTCTGTTGTCGAATCATTGTTATTCAGATGGAAATGGATATTCTGCACCCCACTATGATGCGTGCCAAGTCAAATTTGATTTTGAGGTAATTTTGAAAATGTAAAATCACTCTATACCCCCTCTGACGACCCGACAATGATTTCTGTTGACAAATTATTGTTATTGAGATGGAAATGGATATTCTGTACCCCACCATGATGCGTGCCAAGTACTATTTGATTATTGAAGTCATTTTGAAAATGAAAAATCCATCTATACCCCCTCTACCCGACAATGAGTTCTGATGACGAATTATTGTTATTCAGATGATAATGGATATTCTGCTCCCCACCATGATGCGTGCCAAGTCATATTGAATTTTTGAAGAAATATTGAAAATGAAAACTTCCTCTATACCCCCTCTAACGACCCGACAATGATTTCTGTTGACGAATTACTGTTATTCAGATGGAAATGAATATTCTGCACCCCACCATGTTGCGTGCCAAGTCATATTTGATTTTGAGGTAATTTTGAAAATGAAAAATCCCCCTCTATTTCCCCTCTGACGACCCGACAATGATTTCTGTCGACAAATTATTGTTATTGAGATGGAAATGGATATTCTGTACCCTACCATGATGCGTGCCAAGTCATATTTGATTTTGAGGTAATTTTGAAAATGAAAAATCCTTCTATACCCCTTCTGACGACCCGACAATGATTTCTGTTAACAAATTATTGTTATTGAGATGGAAATGGATATTCTGTACCCCACTATGACGCGTTCCAAGCCATATTTGATTTCTGAAGTCATTTTGAAAATCTATACCCCCTCCAACGACCCGTCAATGATTTCTGTTGACAAATTATTGTTATTCAGATGGAAATGGATATTCTGCACCCCACCATGATGCGTGCCAAGTCATATTAGATTTTTGAAGAAATTTTGAAAATGAAAAATCCCTCTTTACCCCCTCTAACGACCCGACAATGATTTCTGTCGACGAATTATTGTTATTCAGATGGAAATGGATATTCTGCACCCCACCATGATGCGTGCCAAGTCATATTAGATTTTTGAAGAAATTTTGAAAATGAAAAATCCCTCTATACCCACTCTAACGACCCGACAATGGTTTCTGTCGACGAATTATTGTTATTCAGATGGAAATAGATATTCTACACCCACCATGATGCGTGCCAAGTCATATTAGATTTTTGAAGAAATTTTGAAAATGAGAAATCCCTCTATACGCCCTCTAACGACCCGACAATGATTTCTGTTGACAAATTATTGTTATTCAGATGGAAATGGATATTCTGCACCCCACCATGATGCGTGCCAAGTTATATTAGATTTTCGAAGAAATTTTGAAAATGAGAAATCCGTCTATACCCCCTCTAACGACCCGTCAATGATTTCAGTTGACAAATTATTGTTATTCAGATGAAATTGGATATTCTGCACCCCACCATGATGCGTGCCAAGTCATATTAGATTTTTGAAGAAATTTTGAAAATGAAAAATCCCTCTATACTCCCTCTGACGACCCGACAATTATTTCTGTCGACGAATTATTGTTATTCAGATGGAAATGGATAATCTGCACCCCACCATGATGCGTGCCAAGTCATATTTGATTTTGAGGTAATTTTGAAAATGAAAAATCCCTCTATACGCCCTCTAACGACCCGACAATGATTTCTGTTGACAAATTATTGTTATTCAGATGAAATTGGATATTCTGCACCCCACCATGATGTGCGCCAAGTCATATTAGATTTTTGAAGAAATTTTGAAAATGAAAAATCCCTCTATACCCCCTCCAACGACCCGTCAATGATTTCTGTTGACGGATCATTGTAATTCAAATGGAAATGGATATTCTGCACCCCACCATGATGCGTGCCAAGTCATATTTGATTTTGAGGTAATTTTGAAAATGAAAAATCCCTCTATACCCCCTCTGACGACCCGACAATGTTTTCAGTTGACAAATTATTGTTATTGAGATGGAAATGGATATTCTGTACCCCACTATGATGCCTGCCAAGTCATATTTGATTTTGAGGTAATTTTGAAAATGAAAAATCCCTCTATACCCCCTCTGACGACCCGACAATGATTTCTGTTGACAAATTATTGTTATTGAGATGGAAGTGGATATTTTGTACCCTACCATGATGCGTGCCAAGTCATATTAGATTATTGAAGAAATTTTGAAAATGTAAAATCCCTCTATACCCCCTCCAACGACCCGTCAATGATTTCTGTTGACGAATTATTGTTATTTAGTTGGAAATAGATATTCTGCACCCCACCATGATGCGTGCCAAGTCATATTTGATTTTGAGGTAATTTTGAAAATGAAAAATCCCTCTATACCCCTTCTGACAACCCGACAATGATTTCTGTTAACAAATTATTATTATTGAGATGGAAATGGATATTCTGTACTCCACTATGACGCGTGCCAAGTCATATTTGATTTTTGAAGTCATTTTGAAAATGAAAAATCCCTCTATACCCACTCTGACGACCCGACAATGATTTCTGTCGACGAATTATTGTTATTCAGATGGAAGTGGATATTCTGCACCCCATCATGATGCGTGCCAAGTCTTATTTGATTTTGAGGTAATTTTGAAAATGAAAAATCCCTCTATACGCCCTCTAACGACCCGACAATGATTTCTGTTGACAAATTATTGTTATTCAGATGAAATTGGATATTCTGCACCCCACCATGATGTGCGCCAAGTCATATTAGATTTTTGAAGAAATTTTGGAAATGAAAAATCCCTCTATACCCCCTCCAACGACCCGTCAATGATTTCTGTTGACGGATCATTGTAATTCAGATGGAAATGGATATTCTGCACCCCACCATGATGCGTGCCAAGTCATATTTGATTTTGAGGTAATTTTGAAAATGAAAAATCCCTCTATACCCCCTCTGACGACCCGACAATGTTTTCAGTTGACAAATTATTGTTATTGAGATGGAAATGGATATTCTGTACCCCACCATGATGCGTGCCAAGTCATATTTGAATTTTGAAGTCATTTTGAAAATGAAAAATCCCTCTATACACCCTCTAACGACCCGACAATGAGTTCTGTTGACGAATTATTGTTATTCAGATAATAATGGATATTCTGCATCCCACCATGATGCGTGCCAAGTCATATTGGATTTTTGAAGAAATATTGAAAATGAAAAATTCCTCTATACCCCCTCCAACGACCCGACAATGATTTCTGTTGACGAATTATTGTTATTCAGATGGAAATTAATATTCTGCACTCCACCATGTTGCGTGCCAAGTCATATTTGATTTTGAGGTAATTTTGAAAATGAAAAACCCTCTATTCCCCCTCTGACGACCCGACAATGATTTCTGTTGAGAAATTATTGTTATTGAGATGGAAATGGATATTCTGTACCCCACCATGATGCGTGCCAAGTCATATTGGATTTTGAGGTAATTTTTAAAATGAAAAATTCCTCCATACCCCTCTGACGACCCGACAATGATTTCTGTTGACAAATTCTTGTTATTCAGATGGAATCGGATATTCTGCACCCTACTATAATGCGTGCCAAGTCATATTTAATTTTTGAAGTCATTTTGATATTGAAAAATCCCTCTATACCCCCTCTGACGACCCGACAATGATTTCTGTTGACGAATTATTGTTATTCAGATGGAAATGGATATTCTGCAACCCACCATGATGCGTGTCAAGTCATATTTGATTTTGAGGTAATTTTGAAAATGAAAAATCCCTCTATACCCCCTCTGACGACCCGACAATGATTTCTGTTGAAGAATTATTGTTATTCAGATGGAAATGGATATTCTGCACCCCACCATGATGCGTGCCAAGTCATATTTGATTTTGAGGTAATTTTGAAAATGAAAAATCCCTCTATACCCCCTCTGACGACCTGACAATGATTTCTGTTGACGAATTATTGTTATTCAGATGGAAATGGATATTCTGCACCCCACCATGATGCGTGCCAAGTCATATATGATTTTGAGGTAATTTTGAAAATGAAAAACCCCTCTATACCCCCTCTGACGACCCGACAATGATTTCTGTTGACAGATTATTGTTATTGAGATGGAAATGGATATTCTGTACCCTACCATGATGCGTGCCAAGTCATATTAGATTATTGAAGAAATTTTGAAAATGAAAAATCCCTCTATACCCCCTCTGACGACCCGACAATGATTTCTGTTAACAAATTATTGTTATTGAGATGGAAATGGATATTCTGTACCCCACTATGATGCGTGCCAAGTCATATTTCATTTTTGAAGTCATTTTGAAAATGAAATATCCCTCTATACCCCCTCTGACGACCCGACATTGATTTCTGTCGACGAATTATTGTTATTCAGATGGAAATGGATATTCTGCACCCCACCATGATGCGTGCCAAGTCATAATGGATTTTTGAAGAAATATTGAAAATGAAAAATCCCTCTATACCCCTTCCAACGACCCGTCAATGATTTCTGGTGACAAAATATTGTTGTTCAGATGGAAATGGATATTCTGCACCCCACCATGATGCTTGCCAAGTCATATTAGATTTTTGAAGAAATTTTGAAAATGAAAAATCCCTCTATACCCCCTCCAACGACCCGTCAATGATTTCTGTTGACGAATTATTGTTATTCAGATGGAAATGGATATTCTGCACCCCACTATGATGCCTGCCAAGTCATATTTGATTTTGAGGTAATTTTGAAAATGAAAAATCCCTCTATACCCCCTCTGACGACCCGACAATGATTTCTGTTGACAAATTATTGTTATTGAGATGGTAGTGGATATTTTGTACCCTACCATGATGCGTGCCAAGTCATATTAGATTATTGAAGGAATTTTGAAAATGAAAAATCCCTCTATACCCCCTCCAACGACCCGTCAATGATTTCTGTTTACGAATTATTGTTATTTAGATGGAAATAGATATTCTGCACCCCACCATGATGCGTGCCAAGTCATATTTGATTTTGAGGTAATTTTGAAAATGAAAAATCCCTCTATACCCCTTCTGACGACCCGACAATGATTTCTGTTAACAAATTATTGTTATTGAGATGGAAATGGATATTCTGTACCCCACTATGACGCGTGCCAAGTCATATTTGATTTTTGAAGTCATTTTGAAAATGAAAAATCCCTCTATACACCCTCTAACGACCCGACAATGATTTCTGTTGACGAATTATTGTTATCCAGATGGAAATGAATATTCTGCACCCCACCATGTTGCGTGCCAAGTCATATTTGATTTTGAGGTAATTTTGAAAATGAAAAATCCCTCTATACCACCTCTAACGACCCGACAATGATTTCTGTCGACGAATTATTGTTATTCAGATCGAAATAGATATTCTGCACCCCACCATGATGCGTGCCAAGTCATATTAGATTTTGGAAGAAATATTGAAAATGAGAAATCCCTCTATACCCCCTCTGACGACCCGACAATGATTTCTGTCGACGAATTATTGTTATTCAGATGGAAATGGATATTCTGCACCCCACCATGATGCGTGCCAAGTCATATTGGATTTTTGAAGAAATATTGAAAATGAAAAATCCCTCTATACACCCTCTAACGACCCGACAATGATTTCTGTTGACGAATTATTGTTATCCAGATGGAAATGAATATTCTGCACCCCACCATGTTGCGTGCCAAGTCATATTTGATTTTGAGGTAATTTTGAAAATGAAAAATCCCTCTATACCTCCTCTAACGACCCGACAATGATTTCTGTCGACGAATTATTGTTATTCAGATCGAAATAGATATTCTGCACCCCACCATGATGCGTGCCAAGTCATATTAGATTTTGGAAGAAATATTGAAAATGAGAAATCCCTCTATACCCCCTCTGACGACCCGACAATGATTTCTGTTGACGAATTATTGTTATTCAGATGGACATGGATACTTTGCACCCCACCATGATGCGTGCCAAGTCATATTAGATTTTTGAAGAAATTTTGAAAATGAAATATCCCTCTATACCCCCTCCAACGACCCGTCAATGATTTCTGTTGTCGAATCATTGTTATTCAGATGGAAATGGATATTCTGCACACCACTATGATGCGTGCCAAGTCTCATTTGATTTTGAGGTAATTTTGAAAATGTAAAATCACTCTATACACCCTCTGACGACCCGACAATGATTTCTGTTGACAAATTATTGTTATTGAGATGGAAATGGATATTTTGTACCCCACCATGATGCGTGCCAAGTACTATTTGATTATTGAAGTCATTTTGAAAATGAAAAATTCATCTATACCCCCTCTACCCGACAATGAGTTCTGATGACGAATTATTGTTATTCAGATGATAATGGATATTTTGCTCCCCACCATGATGCGTGCCAAGTCATATTGGATTTTTGAAGAAATATTGAAAATGAAAAATTCCTCTATACCCCCTCTAACGACCCGACAATGATTTCTGTTGACGAATTATTGTTATTCAGATGGAAATGAATATTCTGCACCCCACCATGTTGCGTGCCAAGTCATATTTGATTTTGAGGTAATTTTGAAAATGAAAAATCCCCCTCTATTTCCCCTCTGACGACCCGACAATGATTTCTGTCGACGAATTATTGTTATTCAGATAGAAATAAATATTCAACACCCACCATGATGCGTGCCAAGTCATATTAGATTTTTGAAGAAATATTGAAAATGAGAAATCCCTCTATACGCCCTCTAACGACCCGACAATGATTTCTGTTGACAAATTATTGTTATTCAGATAGGAATGGATATTCTGCACCCCACCATGATGCGTGCCAAGTCATATTAGATTTTTGAAGAAATTTTGAAAATGAAAAATTCCTATATACCCCCTCCAATGACCCGTCAATTATTTCTGTTGACGAATCATTGTTATTCAGATGGAAATGGATATTTTGCACCCCACCATGATGCGTGCCAAGTCATATTTGATTTTGAGGTAATTTTGAAAATGAAAAATCCCTCTATACCCCCTCTGACGACCCGACAATGATTTGAGTTGACAAATTATTGTTATTGAGATGGAAATGGATATTCTGTACCCCACCATGATGCGTGCCAAGTCATATTTGAATTTTGAAGTCATTTTTAAAATGTGAAATCCCTCTATACACCCTCTAACGACCCGACAATGAGTTCTGTTAACGAATTATTGTTATTCAGATAATAATGGACATTCTGCATCCCACCATGATGCGTGCCAAGTCATATTGGATTTTTGAAGAAATATTGTAAATGAAAAATCCCTCTATACCCCCTCTAACGACCCGACAATGATTTCTGTTTACGAATTATTGTTATTCAGATGGAAATTAATATTCTGCACTCCACCATGTTGCGTGCCAAGTCATATTTGATTTTGAGGTAATTTTGAAAATTAAAAACCCTCTATTCCCCCTCTGACGACCCGACAATGATTTCTGTTAACAAATTATTGTTATTGAGATGGAAATGGATATTCTGTACCCCACTATGACGGGTGCCAAGTTATATTTGATTTTTGAAGTCATTTTGAAAATGAAAAATCCCTCTATACCCACTCTGACGACCCGACAATGATTTCTGTCGACGAATTACTGTTATTCAGATAGAAGTGGATATTCTGCACCCCATCATGATGCGTGCCAAGTCTTATTTGATTTTGAGGTAATTTTGAAAATGAAAAATCCCTCTATACCCCTTCTGACGACCCGACAATGATTTCGGTCGACGAATTATTGTTATTCAGATGAAAATGGATATTCTGTACCCCACTATGATGCGTGCCAAGTCATATTTGATTTTTGAAGTCATTTTGAAAATGAAAAATCCCTCTATACCCCCTCTGACGATCCGACAATGATTTCTGTCGACGAATTATTGTTATTCAGATGGAAGTGGATATTCTGCACCCCATCATGATGCGTGCCAAGTCTTATTTGATTTTGAGGTAATTTTGAAAATGAAAAATCCCTCTATACCCACTCTGACGACCCGACAATGATTTCTGTCGACGAATTATTGTTATTCAGATGGAAGTGGATATTCTGTACCCCACTATGATGCGTGCCAAGTCATATTTGATTTTTGAAGTCATTTTGAAAATGAAAAATCCCTCTATACCCCCTCTGACGACCCGACAATGATTTCTGTCGACGAATTATTGTTATTCAGATGAAAATGGATATTCTGCACCCAACCATGATGCGTGCCAAGTCATATTGGATTTTTGAAGAAATATTGAAAATGAAAAATCCCTCTATACCCCCTCCAACGACCCGTCAATGATTTCTGTTGACGAATTATTGTTATTCAGATGGAAATGGATATTCTGCACCCCACTATGATGCCTGCCAAGTCATATTTGATTTTGAGGTAATTTTGAAAATGAAAAATCCCTCTATACCCCCTCTGACGACCCGACAACGATTTCTGTTGACAAATTATTGTTATTGAGATGGAAGTGGATATTTTGTACCCTACCATGATGCGTGCCAAGTCATATTAGATTATTGAAGAAATTTTGAAAATGTAAAATCCCTCTATACCCCCTCCAACGACCCGTCAATGATTTCTGTAGACGAATTATTGTTATTTAGTTGGAAATAGATATTCTGCACCCAACCATGATGCGTGCCAAGTCATATTGGATTTTTGAAGAAATATTGAAAATGAAAAATCCCTCTATACCCCCTCCAACGACCCGTCAATGATTTCTGTTGACGAATTATTGTTATTCAGATGGAAATGGATATTCTGCACCCCACTATAATGCCTGCCAAGTCATATTTGATTTTGAGGTAATTTTGAAAATGAAAAATCCCTCTATACCCCCTCTGACGACCCGACAATGATTTCTGTTGACAAATTATTGTTATTGAGATGGAAGTGGATATTTTGTACCCTACCATGATGCGTGCCAAGTCATATTAGATTATTGAAGAAATTTTGAAAATGAAAAATCCCTCTATACCCCTTCTGACAACCCGACAATGATTTCTGTTAACAAATTATTGTTATTGAGATTGAAATGGATATTCTGTACCCCACTATGACGCGTGCCAAGTCATATTTGATTTTTGAAGTCATTTTGAAAATGAAAAATCCCTCTATACCCACTCTGACGACCCGACAATGATTTCTGTCGACAAATTATTGTTATTCAGATGGAAGTGGATATTCTGCACCCCATCATGATGCGTGCCAAGTCTTATTTGATTTTGAGGTAATTTTGAAAATGAAAAATCCCTCTATACCCCTTCTGACGACCCGACAATGATTTCTGTTAACAAATTATTGTTATTGAAATGGAAATGGATATTCTGTACCCCACTATGACGTGTGCCAAGTCATATTTGATTTTTGAAGTCAGTTTGAAAATGAAAAATCCCTCTATACCCCCTCCAACGACCCGTCAATGATTTCAGTTGACGAATTATTGTTATTTAGATGGAAATAGATATTCTGCACCCCATCATGATGCGTGCCAAGTCGTATTTGATTTTGAGGTAATTTTGAAAATGAAAAATCCCTCTATACCCCTTCTGACGACCCGACAATGATTTCTGTTAACAAATTATTGTTATTGAGATGGAAATGGATATTCTGTACCCCACTATGACGCGTGCCAAGTCATATTTGATTTTTGAAGTCATTTAGAAAATGAAAAATCCCTCTATACCCACTCTGACGACCCGACAATGATTTCTGTCGACGAATTATTGTTATTCAGATGGAAATGGATAATCTGCACCCCACCATGATGCGTGCCAAGTCATATTGGATTTTTGAAGAAATATTGAAAATGAAAAATCCCTCTATACACCCTCTAACGACCCGACAATGATTTCTGTTGACGAACTATTGTTATCCAGATGGAAATGAATATTCTGCAACCCACCATGTTGCGTGCCAAGTCATATTTGATTTTGAGGTAATTTTGAAAATGAAAAATCCCTCTATACCCCCTCTGACGACCTGACAATGATTTCTGTTGACGAATTATTGTTATTCAGATGGAAATGGATATTCTGCACCCCACCATGATGCGTGCCAAGTCATATATGATTTTGAGGTAATTTTGAAAATGAAAAACCCCTCTATACCCCCTCTGACGACCCGACAATGATTTCTGTTGACAGATTATTGTTATTGAGATGGAAATGGATATTCTGCACCCCACCATGATGCGTGCCAAGTCATATTAGATATTTGAAGAAATTTTGAAAATGAAAAATTCCTATATACCCCCTCCAATGACCCGTCAATTATTTCTGTTGACGAATCATTGTTATTCAGATGGAAATGGATATTTTGCACCCCACCATGATGCGTGCCAAGTCATATTTGATTTTGAGGTAATTTTGAAAATGAAAAATCCCTCTATACCCCCTCTGACGACCCGACAATGATTTGAGTTGACAAATTATTGTTATTGAGATGGAAATGGATATTCTGTACCCCACCATGATGCGTGCCAAGTCATATTTGAATTTTGAAGTCATTTTTAAAATGTAAAATCCCTCTATACACCCTCTAACGACCCGACAATGAGTTCTGTTAACGAATTATTGTTATTCAGATAGAAATGGATATTCTGCACCCCACCATGATGCGTGCCAAGTCATATTAGATATTTGAAGAAATTTTGAAAATGAAAAATTCCTATATACCCCCTCCAATGACCCGTCAATTATTTCTGTTGACGAATCATTGTTATTCAGATGGAAATGGATATTTTGCACCCCACCATGATGCGTGCCAAGTCATATTTGATTTTGAGGTAATTTTGAAAATGAAAAATCCCTCTATACCCCCTCTGACGACCCGACAATGATTTGAGTTGACAAATTATTGTTATTGAGATGGAAATGGATATTCTGTACCCCACCATGATGCGTGCCAAGTCATATTTGAATTTTGAAGTCATTTTTAAAATGTAAAATCCCTCTATACACCCTCTAACGACCCGACAATGAGTTCTGTTAACGAATTATTGTTATTCAGATAATAATGGACCATCTGCATCCCACCATGATGCGTGCCAAGTCATATTGGATTTTTGAAGAAATATTGTAAATGAAAAATCCCTCTATACCCCCTCTAACGACCCGACAATGATTTCTGTTTACGAATTATTGTTATTCAGATGGAAATTAATATTCTGCACTCCACCATGTTGCGTGCCAAGTCATATTTGATTTTGAGGTAATTTTGAAAATTAAAAACCCTCTATTCCCCCTCTGACGACCCGACAATGATTTCTGTTAACAAATTATTGTTATAGAGATGGAAATGGATATTCTGTACCCCACTATGACGCGTGCCAAGTCATATTTGATTTTTGAAGTCATTTTGAAAATGAAAAATCCCTCTATACCCACTCTGACGACCCGACAATGATTTCTGTCGACGAATTATTGTTATTCAGATAGAAGTGGATATTCTGCACCCCATCATGATGCGTGCCAAGTCTTATTTGATTTTGAGGTAATTTTGAAAATGAAAAATCCCTCTATACACCTTCTGACGACCCGACAATGATTTCGGTCGACGAATTATTGTTATTCAGATGAAAATGGATATTCTGTACCCCACTATGATGCGTGCCAAGTCATATTTGATTTTTGAAGTCATTTTGAAAATGAAAAATCCCTCTATACCCCCTCTGACGATCCGACAATGATTTCTGTCGACGAATTATTGTTATTCAGATGGAAGTGGATATTCTGCACCCCATCATGATGCGTGCCAAGTCTTATTTGATTTTGAGGTAATTTTGAAAATGAAAAATCCCTCTATACCCACTCTGACGACCCGACAATGATTTCTGTCGACGAATTATTGTTATTCAGATGGAAGTGGATATTCTGTACCCCACTATGATGCGTGCCAAGTCATATTTGATTTTTGAAGTCATTTTGAAAATGAAAAATCCCTCTATACCCCCTCTGACGACCCGACAATGATTTCTGTCGACGAATTATTGTTATTCAGATGAAAATGGATATTCTGCACCCAACCATGATGCGTGCCAAGTCATATTGGATTTTTGAAGAAATATTGAAAATGAAAAATCCCTCTATACCCCCTCCAACGACCCGTCAATGATTTCTGTTGACGAATTATTGTTATTCAGATGGAAATGGATATTCTGCACCCCACTATGATGCCTGCCAAGTCATATTTGATTTTGAGGTAATTTTGAAAATGAAAAATCCCTCTATACCCCCTCTGACGACCCGACAATGATTTCTGTTGACAAATTATTGTTATTGAGATGGAAGTGGATATTTTGTACCCTACCATGATGCGTGCCAAGTCATATTAGATTATTGAAGAAATTTTGAAAATGTAAAATCCCTCTATACCCCCTCCAACGACCCGTCAATGATTTCTGTAGACGAATTATTGTTATTTAGTTGGAAATAGATATTCTGCACCCAACCATGATGCGTGCCAAGTCATATTGGATTTTTGAAGAAATATTGAAAATGAAAAATCCCTCTATACCCCCTCCAACGACCCGTCAATGATTTCTGTTGACGAATTATTGTTATTCAGATGGAAATGGATATTCTGCACCCCACTATGATGCCTGCCAAGTCATATTTGATTTTGAGGTAATTTTGAAAATGAAAAATCCCTCTATACCCCCTCTGACGACCCGACAATGATTTCTGTTGACAAATTATTGTTATTGAGATGGAAGTGGATATTTTGTACCCTACCATGATGCGTGCCAAGTCATATTAGATTATTGAAGAAATTTTGAAAATGAAAAATCCCTCTATACCCCTTCTGACAACCCGACGATGATTTCTGTTAACAAATTATTGTTATTGAGATTGAAATGGATATTCTGTACCCCACTATGACGCGTGCCAAGCCATATTTGATTTTTGAAGTCATTTTGAAAATGAAAAATCCCTCTATACCCACTCTGACGACCCGACAATGATTTCTGTCGACGAATTATTGTTATTCAGATGGAAGTGGATATTCTGCACCCCATCATGATGCGTGCCAAGTCTTATTTGATTTTGAGGTAATTTTGAAAATGAAAAATCCCCCTCTATTTCCCCTCTGACGACCCGACAATGATTTCTGTCGACGAATTATTGTTATTCAGATAGAAATAAATATTCAACACCCACCATGATGCGTGCCAAGTCATATTAGATTTTTGAAGAAATATTGAAAATGAGAAATCTCTCTATACGCCCTCTAACGACCCGACAATGATTTCTGTTGACAAATTATTGTTATTCAGATAGAAATGGATATTCTGCACCCCACCATGATGCGTGCCAAGTCATATTAGATATTTGAAGAAATTTTGAAAATGAAAAATTCCTATATACCCCCTCCAATGACCCGTCAATTATTTCTGTTGACGAATCATTGTTATTCAGATGGAAATGGATATTTTGCACCCCACCATGATGCGTGCCAAGTCATATTTGATTTTGAGGTAATTTTGAAAATGAAAAATCCCTCTATATCCCCTCTGACGACCCGACAATGATTTGAGTTGACAAATTATTGTTATTGAGATGGAAATGGATATTCTGTACCCCACCATGATGCGTGCCAAGTCATATTTGAATTTTGAAGTCATTTTTAAAATGTAAAATCCCTCTATACACCCTCTAACGACCCGACAATGAGTTCTGTTAACGAATTATTGTTATTCAGATAATAATGGACCATCTGCATCCCACCATGATGCGTGCCAAGTCATATTGGATTTTTGAAGAAATATTGTAAATGAAAAATCCCTCTATACCCCCTCTAACGACCCGACAATGATTTCTGTTTACGAATTATTGTTATTCAGATGGAAATTAATATTCTGCACTCCACCATGTTGCGTGCCAAGTCATATTTGATTTTGAGGTAATTTTGAAAATTAAAAACCCTCTATTCCCCCTCTGACGACCCGACAATGATTTCTGTTAACAAATTATTGTTATTGAGATGGAAATGGATATTCTGTACCCCACTATGACGCGTGCCAAGTCATATTTGATTTTTGAAGTCATTTTGAAAATGAAAAATCCCTCTATACCCACTCTGACGACCCGACAATGATTTCTGTCGACGAATTATTGTTATTCAGATAGAAGTGGATATTCTGCACCCCATCATGATGCGTGCCAAGTCTTATTTGATTTTGAGGTAATTTTGAAAATGAAAAATCCCTCTATACACCTTCTGACGACCCGACAATGATTTCGGTCGACGAATTATTGTTATTCAGATGAAAATGGATATTCTGTACCCCACTATGATGCGTGCCAAGTCATATTTGATTTTTGAAGTCATTTTGAAAATGAAAAATCCCTCTATACCCCCTCTGACGATCCGACAATGATTTCTGTCGACGAATTATTGTTATTCAGATGGAAGTGGATATTCTGCACCCCATCATGATGCGTGCCAAGTCTTATTTGATTTTGAGGTAATTTTGAAAATGAAAAATCACTCTATACCCACTCTGACGACCCGACAATGATTTCTGTCGACGAATTATTGTTATTCAGATGGAAGTGGATATTCTGTACCCCACTATGATGCGTGCCAAGTCATATTTGATTTTTGAAGTCATTTTGAAAATGAAAAATCCCTCTATACCCCCTCTGACGACCCGACAATGATTTCTGTCGACGAATTATTGTTATTCAGATGAAAATGGATATTCTGCACCCAACCATGATGCGTGCCAAGTCATATTGGATTTTTGAAGAAATATTGAAAATGAAAAATCCCTCTATACCCCCTCCAACGACCCGTCAATGATTTCTGTTGACGAATTATTGTTATTCAGATGGAAATGGATATTCTGCACCCCACTATGATGCCTGCCAAGTCATATTTGATTTTGAGGTAATTTTGAAAATGAAAAATCCCTCTATACCCCCTCTGACGACCCGACAATGATTTCTGTTGACAAATTTTTGTTATTGAGATGGAAGTGGATATTTTGTACCCTACCATGATGCGTGCCAAGTCATATTAGATTATTGAAGAAATTTTGAAAATGTAAAATCCCTCTATACCCCCTCCAACGACCCGTCAATGATTTCTGTAGACGAATTATTGTTATTTAGTTGGAAATAGATATTCTGCACCCAACCATGATGCGTGCCAAGTCATATTGGATTTTTGAAGAAATATTGAAAATGAAAAATCCCTCTATACCCCCTCCAACGACCCGTCAATGATTTCTGTTGACGAATTATTGTTATTCAGATGGAAATGGATATTCTGCACCCCACTATGATGCCTGCCAAGTCATATTTGATTTTGAGGTAATTTTGAAAATGAAAAATCCCTCTATACCCCCTCTGACGACCCGACAATGATTTCTGTTGACAAATTATTGTTATTGAGATGGAAGTGGATATTTTGTACCCTACCATGATGCGTGCCAAGTCATATTAGATTATTGAAGAAATTTTGAAAATGAAAAATCCCTCTATACCCCTTCTGACAACCCGACGATGATTTCTGTTAACAAATTATTGTTATTGAGATTGAAATGGATATTCTGTACCCCACTATGACGCGTGCCAAGCCATATTTGATTTTTGAAGTCATTTTGAAAATGAAAAATCCCTCTATACCCACTCTGACGACCCGACAATGATTTCTGTCGACGAATTATTGTTATTCAGATGGAAGTGGATATTCTGCACCCCATCATGATGCGTGCCAAGTCTTATTTGATTTTGAGGTAATTTTGAAAATGAAAAATCCCTCTATACCCCTTCTGACGACCCGACAATGATTTCTGTTAACAAATTATTGTTATTGAAATGGAAATGGATATTCTGTACCCCACTATGACGTGTGCCAAGTCATATTTGATTTTTGAAGTCAGTTTGAAAATGAAAAATCCCTCTATACCCCCTCCAACGACCCGTCAATGATTTCAGTTGACGAATTATTGTTATTTAGATGGAAATAGATATTCTGCACCCCATCATGATGCGTGCCAAGTCGTATTTGATTTTGAGGTAATTTTGAAAATGAAAAATCCCTCTATACCCCTTCTGACGACCCGAAAATGATTTCTGTTAACAAATTATTGTTATTGAGATGGAAATGGATATTCTGTACCCCACTATGACGCGTGCCAAGTCATATTTGATTTTTGAAGTCATTTAGAAAATGAAAAATCCCTCTATACCCACTCTGACGACCCGACAATGATTTCTGTCGACGAATTATTGTTATTCAGATGGAAATGGATAATCTGCACCCCACCATGATGCGTGCCAAGTCATATTGGATTTTTGAAGAAATATTGAAAATGAAAAATCCCTCTATACACCCTCTAACGACCCGACAATGATTTCTGTTGACGAACTATTGTTATCCAGATGGAAATGAATATTCTGCAACCCACCATGTTGCGTGCCAAGTCATATTTGATTTTGAGGTAATTTTGAAAATGAAAAATCCTTCTATACTTCCTCTATCGACCCGACAATGATTTCTGTCGACGAATTATTGTTATTCAGATGGAAGTGGATATTCTGCACCCCACTATGATGCCTGCCAAGTCATATTTGATTTTGAGGTAATTTTGAAAATGAAAAATCCCTCTATACCCCCTCTGACGACCCGACAATGATTTCTGTTGACAAATTTTTGTTATTGAGATGGAAGTGGATATTTTGTACCCTACCATGATGCGTGCCAAGTCATATTAGATTATTGAAGAAATTTTGAAAATGTAAAATCCCTCTATACCCCCTCCAACGACCCGTCAATGATTTCTGTAGACGAATTATTGTTATTTAGTTGGAAATAGATATTCTGCACCCAACCATGATGCGTGCCAAGTCATATTGGATTTTTGAAGAAATATTGAAAATGAAAAATCCCTCTATACCCCCTCCAACGACCCGTCAATGATTTCTGTTGACGAATTATTGTTATTCAGATGGAAATGGATATTCTGCACCCCACTATGATGCCTGCCAAGTCATATTTGATTTTGAGGTAATTTTGAAAATGAAAAATCCCCCTCTATTTCCCCTCTGACGACCCGACAATGATTTCTGTCGACGAATTATTGTTATTCAGATAGAAATAAATATTCAACACCCACCATGATGCGTGCCAAGTCATATTAGATTTTTGAAGAAATATTGAAAATGAGAAATCCCTCTATACGCCCTCTAACGACCCGACAATGATTTCTGTTGACAAATTATTGTTATTCAGATAGAAATGGATATTCTGCACCCCACCATGATGCGTGCCAAGTCATATTAGATTTTTGAAGAAATTTTGAAAATGAAAAATTCCTATATACCCCCTCCAATGACCCGTCAATGATTTCTGTTGACGAATCATTGTTATTCAGATGGAAATGGATATTTTGCACCCCACCATGATGCGTGCCAAGTCATATTTGATTTTGAGGTAATTTTGAAAATGAAAAATCCCTCTATACCCCCTCTGACGACCCGACAATGATTTGAGTTGACAAATTATTGTTATTGAGATGGAAATGGATATTCTGTACCCCACCATGATGCGTGCCAAGTCATATTTGAATTTTGAAGTCATTTTTAAAATGAGAAATCCCTCTATACACCCTCTAACGACCCGACAATGAGTTCTGTTAACGAATTATTGTTATTCAGATAATAATGGACATTCTGCATCCCACCATGATGCGTGCCAAGTCATATTGGATTTTTGAAGAAATATTGTAAATGAAAAATCCCTCTATACCCCCTCTAACGACCCGACAATGATTTCTGTTTACGAATTATTGTTATTCAGATGGAAATTAATATTCTGCACTCCACCATGTTGCGTGCCAAGTCATATTTGATTTTGAGGTAATGTTGAAAATTAAAAACCCTCTATTCCCCCTCTGACGACCCGACAATGATTTCTGTTAACAAATTATTGTTATTGAGATGGAAATGGATATTCTGTACCCCACTATGACGCGTGCCAAGTCATATTTGATTTTTGAAGTCATTTTGAAAATGAAAAATCCCTCTATACCCACTCTGACGACCCGACAATGATTTCTGTCGACGAATTATTGTTATTCAGATAGAAGTGGATATTCTGCACCCCATCATGATGCGTGCCAAGTCTTATTTGATTTTGAGGTAATTTTGAAAATGAAAAATCCCTCTATACCCCTTCTGACGACCCGACAAAGATTTCGGTCGACGAATTATTGTTATTCAGATGAAAATGGATATTCTGTACCCCACTATGAAGCGTGCCAAGTCATATTTGATTTTTGAAGTCATTTTGAAAATGAAAAATCCCTCTATACCCCCTCTGACGATCCGACAATGATTTCTGTCGACGAATTATTGTTATTCAGATGGAAGTGGATATTCTGCACCCCATCATGATGCGTGCCAAGTCTTATTTGATTTTGAGGTAATTTTGAAAATGAAAAATCCCTCTATACCCACTCTGACGACCCGACAATGATTTCTGTCGACGAATTATTGTTATTCAGATGGAAGTGGATATTCTGTACCCCACTATGATGCGTGCCAAGTCATATTTGATTTTTGAAGTCATTTTGAAAATGAAAAATCCCTCTATACCCCCTCTGACGACCCGACAATGATTTCTGTCGACGAATTATTGTTATTCAGATGAAAATGGATATTCTGCACCCAACCATGATGCGTGCCAAGTCATATTGGATTTTTGAAGAAATATTGAAAATGAAAAATCCCTCTATACCCCCTCCAACGACCCGTCAATGATTTCTGTTGACGAATTATTGTTATTTAGTTGGAAATAGATATTCTGCACCCAACCATGATGCGTGCCAAGTCATATTGGATTTTTGAAGAAATATTGAAAATGAAAAATCCCTCTATACCCCCTCCAACGACCCGTCAATGATTTCTGTTGACGAATTATTGTTATTCAGATGGAAATGGATATTCTGCACCCCACTATGATGCCTGCCAAGTCATATTTGATTTTGAGGTAATTTTGAAAATGAAAAATCCCTCTATACCCCCTCTGACGACCCGACAATGATTTCTGTTGACAAATTATTGTTATTGAGATGGAAGTGGATATTTTGTACCCTACCATGATGCGTGCCAAGTCATATTAGATTATTGAAGAAATTTTGAAAATGAAAAATCCCTCTATACCCCTTCTGACAACCCGACAATGATTTCTGTTAACAACTTATTGTTATTGAGATTGAAATGGATATTCTGTACCCCACTATGACGCGTGCCAAGTCATATTTGATTTTTGAAGTCATTTTGAAAATGAAAAATCCCTCTATACCCACTCTGACGACCCGACAATGATTTCTGTCGACGAATTATTGTTATTCAGATGGAAGTGGATATTCTGCACCCCATCATGATGCGTGCCAAGTCTTATTTGATTTTGAGGTAATTTTGAAAATGAAAAATCCCTCTATACCCCTTCTGACGACCCGACAATGATTTCTGTTAACAAATTATTGTTATTGAAATGGAAATGGATATTCTGTACCCCACTATGACGTGTGCCAAGTCATATTTGATTTTTGAAGTCAGTTTGAAAATGAAAAATCCCTCTATACCCCCTCCAACGACCCGTCAATGATTTCAGTTGACGAATTATTGTTATTTAGATGGAAATAGATATTCTGCACCCCATCATGATGCGTGCCAAGTCGTATTTGATTTTGAGGTAATTTTGAAAATGAAAAATCCCTCTATACCCCTTCTGACGACCCGACAATGATTTCTGTTAACAAATTATTGTTATTGAGATGGAAATGGATATTCTGTACCCCACTATGACGCGTGCCAAGTCATATTTGATTTTTGAAGTCATTTAGAAAATGAAAAATCCCTCTATACCCACTCTGACGACCCGACAATGATTTCTGTCGACGAATTATTGTTATTCAGATGGAAATGGATAATCTGCACCCCACCATGATGCGTGCCAAGTCATATTGGATTTTTGAAGAAATATTGAAAATGAAAAATCCCTCTATACACCCTCTAACGACCCGACAATGATTTCTGTTGACGAACTATTGTTATCCAGATGGAAATGAATATTCTGCAACCCACCATGTTGCGTGCCAAGTCATATTTGATTTTGAGGTAATTTTGAAAATGAAAAATCCCTCTATACTTCCTCTAACGACCCGACAATGATTTCTGTCGACGAATTACTGTTATTCAGATCGAAATAGAGATTCTGCATCCCACCATGATGCGTGCCAAGTCATATTAGATTTTGGAAGAAATATTGAAAATGAGAAATCCCTCTATACCCCCTCTGACGACCCGACAATGATTTCTGTTGACGAATTATTGTTATTCGGATGGACATGGATACTTTGCACCCCACCATGATGCGTGCCAAGTCATATTAGATTTTTGAAGAAATTTTGAAAATGAAATATTCCTCTATACCCCCTCCAACGACCCGTCAATAATTTCAGTTGTCGAATCATTGTTATTCAGATGGAAATGGATATTCTGCACCCCACTATGATGCGTGCCAAGTCATATTTGATTTTGAGGTAATTTTGAAAATGTAAAATCACTCTATACCCCCTCTGACGACCCGACAATGATTTCTGTTGACAAATTATTGTTATTGAGATGGAAATGGATATTCTGTACCCCACCATGATGCGTGCCAAGTACTATTTGATTATTGAAGTCATTTTGAAAATGAAAAATCCATCTATACCCCCTCTACCCGACAATGAGTTCTGATGACGAATTATTGTTATTCAGATGATAATGGATATTCTGCTCCCCACCATGATGCGTGCCAAGTCATATTGGATTTTTGAAGAAATATTGAATATGAAAAATTCCTCTATACCCCCTCTAACGACCCGACAATGATTTCTGTTGACAAATTATTGTTATTGAGATGGAAATGGATATTCTGTACCCTACCATGATGCGTGCCAAGTCATATTTGATTTTGAGGTAATTTTGAAAATGAAAAATCCTTCTATACCCCTTCTGACGACCCGACAATGATTTCTGTTAACAAATTATTGTTATTGAGATGGAAATGGATATTCTGTACCCCACTATGACGCGTGCCAAGCCATATTTGATTTCTGAAGTCATTTTGAAAATCTATACCCCCTCCAACGACCCGTCAATGATTTCTGTTGAAAAATTATTGTTATTCAGATGGAAATGGATATTCTGCACCCCACCATGATGCGTGCCAAGTCATATTAGATTTTTGAAGAAATTTTGAAAATGAAAAATCCCTCTTTACCCCCTCTAACGACCCGACAATGATTTCTGTCGACGAATTATTGTTATTCAGATGAAAATGGATATTCTGCACCCCACCATGATGCGTGCCAAGTCATATTAGATTTTTGAAGAAATTTTGAAAATGAAAAATCCCTCTTTATTCCCTCTAACGATACGACAATGATTTCTGTCGACGAATTATTGTTATTCAGATGGAAATGGATATTCTGCACCCCACCATGATGCGTGCCAAGTCATATTAGATTTTTGAAGAAATTTCGAAAATGAAAAATCCCTCTATACCCCCTCTAACGACCCGACAATGGTTTCTGTCGACGAATTATTGTTATTCAGATGGAAATAGATATTCTACACCTACCATGATGCGTGCCAAGTCATATTAGATTTTTGAAGAAATTTTGAAAATGAGAAATCCCTCTATACGCCCTCTAACGACCCGACAATGATTTCTGTTGACAAATTATTGTTATTCAGATGGAAACGGATATTCTGCACCCCACCATGATGCGTGCCAAGTTATATTAGATTTTCGAAGAAATTTTGAAAATGAGAAATCCGTCTATACCCCCTCTAACGACCCGTCAATGATTTCAGTTGACAAATTATTGTTATTCAGACGAAAATGGATATTCTGCACCCCACCATGATGCGTGCCAAGTCATATTAGATTTTTGAAGAAGTTTTGAAAATGAAAAATCCCTCTATACCCCCTCTAACGACCCGACAATTATTTCTGTCGACGAATTATTGTTATTCAGATGGAAATGGATAATCTGCACCCCACCATGATGCGTGCCAAGTCATATTTGATTTTGAGGTAATTTTGAAAATGAAAAATCCCTCTATACGCCCTCTAACGACCCGACAATGATTTCTGTTGACAAATTATTGTTATTCAGATGGAAATGGATATTCTGCACCCCACCATGATGCGCGCCAAGTCATATTAGATTTTTGAAGAAATTTTGAAAATGAAAAATCCCTCTATACCCCCTCCAACGACCCGTCAATGATTTCTGTTGACGAATTATTGTTATTCAGATGGAAATGGATAATCTGCACCCCACCATGATGCGTGCCAAGTCATATTTGATTTTTGAAGAAATTTTGAAAATGAGAAATCCCTCTATACGCCCTCTAACGACCCGACAATGATTTCTGTTGACAAATTATTGTTATTCAGATGGAAACGGATATTCTGCACCCCACCATGATGCGTGCCAAGTTATATTAGATTTTCGAAGAAATTTTGAAAATGAGAAATCCGTCTATACCCCCTCTAACGACCCGTCAATGATTTCAGTTGACAAATTATTGTTATTCAGACGAAAATGGATATTCTGCACCCCACCATGATGCGTGCCAAGTCATATTAGATTTTTGAAGAAATTTTGAAAATGAAAAATCCCTCTATACCCCCTCTAACGACCCGACAATTATTTCTGTCGACGAATTATTGTTATTCAGATGGAAATGGATAATCTGCACCCCACCATGATGCGTGCCAAGTCATATTTGATTTTGAGGTAATTTTGAAAATGAAAAATCCCTCTATACGCCCTCTAACGACCCGACAATGATTTCTGTTGACAAATTATTGTTATTCAGATGGAAACGGATATTCTGCACCCCACCATGATGCGTGCCAAGTTATATTAGATTTTCGAAGAAATTTTGAAAATGAGAAATCCGTCTATACCCCCTCTAACGACCCGTCAATGATTTCAGTTGACAAATTATTGTTATTCAGACGAAAATGGATATTCTGCACCCCACCATGATGCGTGCCAAGTCATATTAGATTTTTGAAGAAATTTTGAAAATGAAAAATCCCTCTATACCCCCTCTAACGACCCGACAATTATTTCTGTCGACGAATTATTGTTATTCAGATGGAAAAGGATAATCTGCACCCCACCATGATGCGTGCCAAGTCATATTTGATTTTGAGGTAATTTTGAAAATGAAAAATCCCTCTATACGCCCTCTAACGACCCGACAATGATTTCTGTTGACAACTTATTGTTATTCAGATGAAAATGGATATTCTGCACCCCACCATGATGCGTGCCAAGTCATATTAGATTTTTGAAGAAATTTTGAAAATGAAAAATCCCTCTATACCCCCTCTAACGACCCGACAATTATTTCTGTCGACGAATTATTGTTATTCAGATGGAAATGGATAATCTGCACCCCACCATGATGCGTGCCAAGTCATATTTGATTTTGAAGTCATTTTGAAAATGAGAAATCCCTCTATACACCCTCTAACGACCCGACAATGAGTTCTGTTGACAAATTATTGTTATTCAGATGGAAATGGATATTCTGCACCCCACCATGATGCGCGCCAAGTCATATTAGATTTTTGAAGAAATTTTGAAAATGAAAAATCCCTCTATACCCCCTCCAACGACCCGTCAATGATTTCTGTTGACGGATCATTGTAATTCAGATGGAAATGGATATTCTGCACCCCACCATGATGCGTGCCAAGTCATATTTGATTTTGAGGTAATTTTGAAAATGAAAAATCCCTCTATACCCCCTCTGACGACCCGACAATGAGTTCTGTTGACGAATTATTGTTATTCAGATAATAATGGATATTCTGCATCCCACCATGATGCGTGCCAAGTCATATTGGATTTTTGAAGAAATATTGAAAATGAAAAATTCCTCTATACCCCCTCCAACGACCCGACAATGATTTCTGTTGACGAATTATTGTTATTCAGATGGAAATTAATATTCTGCACTCCACCATGTTGCGTGCCAAGTCATATTTGATTTTGAGGTAATTTTGAAAATGAAAAACCCTCTATTCCCCCTCTGACGACCCGACAATGATTTCTGTTGAGAAATTATTGTTATTGAGATGGAAATGAATATTCTGTACCCCACCATGATGCGTGCCAAGTCATATTGGATTTTGAGGTAATTTTGAAAATGAAAAATTCCTCCATACCCCCTCTGACGACCCGACAATGATTTCTGTTGACCAATTCTTGTTATTCAGATGGAATCGGATATTCTGCACCCTACTATAATGCGTGCCAAGTCATATTCAATTTTTGAAGTCATTTTGATATTGAAAAATCCCTCTATAACCCCTCTGACGACCCGACAATGAGTTCTGTTGACGAATTATTGTTATTCAGATGGAAATGGATATTCTGCAACCCACCATGATGCGTGTCAAGTCATATTTGATTTTGAGGTAATTTTGAAAATGAAAAATCCCTCTATACCCCCTCTGACGACCCGACAATGATTTCTGTTGACGAATTATTGTTATTCAGATGGAAATGGATATTCTGCACCCCACCATGATGCGTGCCAAGTCATATTTGATTTTGAGGTAATTTTGAAAATGAAAAATCCCTCTATACCCCCTCTGACGACCTGACAATGATTTCTGTTGACGAATTATTGTTATTCAGATGGAAATGGATATTCTGCACCCCACCATGATGCGTGCCAAGTCATATTTGATATTGAGGTAATTTTGTAAATGAAAAACCACTCTATACCCCCTCTGACGACCCGACAATTATTTCTGTTGGCAGATTATTGTTATTGAGATGGAAATGGATATTCTGTACCCTACCATGATGCGTGCCAAGTCATATTAGATTATTGAAGAAATTTTGAAAATGAAAAATCACTCTATACCCCTTCTGACGACCCGACAATGATTTCTGTTAACAAATTATTGTTATTGAGATGGAAATGGATATTCTGTACCCCACTATGACGCGTGCCAAGTCATATTTGATTTTTGAAGTCATTTTGAAAATGAAAAATCCCTCTATACCCACTCTGACGACCCGACAATGATTTCTGTCGACGAATTATTGTTATTCAGATGGAAATGGATATTCTGCACCCCACCATGATGCGTGCCAAGTCTTATTGGATTTTTGAAGAAATTTTGAAAATGAAAAATCCCTCTATACCCCTTCCAACGACCCGTCAATGATTTCTGGTGACAAAATATTGTTGTTCAGTTGGAAATGGATATTCTGCACCCCACCATGATGCTTGCCAAGTCATATTAGATTTTTGAAGAAATTTTGAAAATGAAAAATCCCTCTATACCCCCTCCAACGACCCGTCAATGATTTCTGTTGACGAATTATTGTTATTCAGATGGAAATGGATATTCTGCACCCCACTATGATGCCTGCCAAGTCATATTTGATTTTGAGGTAATTTTGAAAATGAAAAATCCCTCTATACCCCCTCTGACGACCCGACAATGATTTCTGTTGACAAATTATTGTTATTGAGATGGAAGTGGATATTTTGTACCCTACCATGATGCGTGCCAAGTCATATTAGATTATTGAAGAAATTTTGAAAATGAAAAATCCCTCTATACCCCCTCCAACGACCCGTCAATGATTTCTGTTGACGAATTATTGTTATTTAGATGGAAATAGATATTCTGCACCCCACCATGATGCGTGCCAAGTCATATTTGATTTTGAGGTAATTTTGAAAATGAAAAATCCCTCTATACCCCTTCTGACGACCCGACAATGATTTCTGTTAACAAATTATTGTTATTGAGATGGAAATGGATATTCTGTACCCCACTATGACGCGTGCCAAGTCATATTTGATTTTTGAAGTCATTTTGAAAATGAAAAATCCCTCTATACCCACTCTGACGACCCGACAATGATTTCTGTCGACGAATTATTGTTATTCAGATGGAAATGGATATTCTGCACCCCACCATGATGCGTGCCAAGTCATATTGGATTTTTGAAGTAATATTGAAAATGATAAATCCCTCTATACACCCTCTAACAACCCGACAATGATTTCTGTTGACGAATTATTGTTATCCAGATGGAAATGAATATTCTGCACCCCACCATGTTGCGTGCCAAGTCATATTTGATTTTGAGGTAATTTTGAAAATGAAAAATCCCTCTATACCTCCTCTAACGACCCGACAATGATTTCTGTCGACGAATTATTGTTATTCAGATCGAAATAGATATTCTGCACCCCACCATGATGCGTGCCAAGTCATATTAGATTTTGGAAGAAATATTGAAAATGAGAAATCCCTCTATACCCCCTCTGACGACCCGACAATGATTTCTGTTGACGAATTATTGTTATTCAGATGGACATGGATACTTTGCACCCCACCATGATGCGTGCCAAGTCATATTAGATTTTTGAAGAAATTTTGAAAATGAAATATCCCTCTATACCCCCTCCAACCACCCGTCAATGATTTCTGTTGTCGAATCATTGTTATTCAGATGGAAATGGATATTCTGCACACCACTATGATGCGTGCCAAGTCTTATTTGATTTTGAGGTAATTTTGAAAATGTAAAATCACTCTATACACCCTCTGACGACCCGACAATGATTTCTGTTGACAAATTATTGTTATTGAGATGGAAATGGATATTTTGTACCCCACCATGATGCGTGCCAAGTACTATTTGATTATTGAAGTCATTTTGAAAATGAAAAATCCATCTATACCCCCTCTATCCGACAATGAGTTCTGATGACGAATTATTGTTATTCAGATGATAATGGATATTCTGCTCCCCACCATGATGCGTGCCAAGTCATATTGGATTTTTGAAGAAATATTGAAAATGAAAAACTCCTCTATACCCCCTCTAACGACCCGACAATGATTTCTGTTGACGAATTATTGTTATTCAGATGGAAATGAATATTCTGCACCCCACCGTGTTGCGTGCCAAGTCATATTTGATTTTGAGGTAATTTTGAAAATGAAAAATCCCTCTATACCCCCTCTAACGACCCGACAATGGTTTCTGTCGACGAATTATTGTTATTCAGATGGAAATAGATATTCTACACCCACCATGATGCGTGCCAAGTCATATTAGATTTTTGAAGAAATTTTGAAAATGAGAAATCCCTCTATACGCCCTCTAACGACCCGACAATGATTTCTGTTGACAAATTATTGTTATTCAGATGGAAATGGATATTCTACACCCCACCATGATGCGTGCCAAGTTATATTAGATTTTTGAAGAAATTTTGAAAATGAAAAATCCCTCTATACCCCCTCTAACGACCCGACAATGGTTTCTGTCGACGAATTATTGTTATTCAGATGGAAATAGATATTCTACACCCACCATGATGCGTGCCAAGTCATATTAGATTTTTGAAGAAATTTTGAAAATGAGAAATCCCTCTATACGCCCTCTAACGACCCGACAATGATTTCTGTTGACGAATTATTGTTATTCAGTTGGAAATGAATATTCTGCACCCCACCGTGTTGCGTGCCAAGTCATATTTGATTTTGAGGTAATTTTGAAAATGAAAAATCCCCCTCTATTTCCCCTCTGACGACCCGACAATGATTTCTGTCGACAAATTATTGTTATTGAGATGGAAATATATATTCTGTACCCTACCATGAGGCGTGCCAAGTCATATTAGATTTTTGAAGAAATTTTGAAAATGAAAAATACCTCTATACCCCCTCTAACGACCCGACAATGGTTTCTGTCGACGAATTATTGTTATTCAGATGGAAATAGATATTCTACACCCACCATGATGCGTGCCAAGTCATATTAGATTTTTGAAGAAATTTTGAAAATGAGAAATCCCTCTATACGCCCTCTAACGACCCGACAATGATTTCTGTTGACAAATTATTGTTATTCAGATAGAAATAGAAATTCTGCACCCCACCATGATGCGTGCCAAGTCATATTAGATTTTTGAAGTAATATTGAAAATGAGAAATCCCTCTATACCCCCTCTGACGACCCGACAATGATTTCTGTTGACGAATTATTGTTATTCAGATGGACATGGATACTTTGCACCCAACCATGATGCGTGCCAAGTCATATTAGATTTTTGAAGAAATTTTGAAAATGAAAAATCCCTCTATAACCCCTCCAACGACCCGTCAATGATTTCTGTTGACGAATTATTGTTATTCATATGGACATGGATACTTTGCACCCCACCATGATGCGTGCCAACTCATATTAGATTTTTGAAGAAATTTTGAAAATGAAAAATGCCTCTATACCCCCTCCAACGACCCGTCAATGATTTCTGTTGACAAATTATTGTTATTCAGATGGAAATGGATATTCTGCAACCCACCATGATGCGTGCCAAGTCATATTAGATTTTTGAAGAAATTTTGAAAATGAAAAATCCCTCTATACCCCCTCTAACGACCCGACAATGATTTCCGTTGACGAATTATTGTTATTCAGATGGAAATAGATATTCTGCACCCGCCATGATGCGAGCCAAGTCATATTAGATTTTTGAAGAAATATTGAAAATGAGAAATCCCTCTATACCCTCTCTGACGACCCGACAATGATTTCTGTTGACGAATTATTGTTATTCAGATGGACATGGATACTTTGCACCCCACCATGATGCGTGCCAAGACATATTAGAGTTGTTATTCAGATGGACATGGATACTTTGCACCCAACCATGATGCGTGCCAAGTCATATTAGATTTTTGAAGAAATTTTGAAAATGAAAAATCCCTCTATAACCCCTCCAACGACCCGTCAATGATTTCTGTTGACGAATTATTGTTATTCATATGGACATGGATACTTTGCACCCCAACATGATGCGTGCCAACTCATATTAGATTTTTGAAGAAATTTTGAAAATGAAAAATGCCTCTATACCCCCTCCAACGACCCGTCAATGATTTCTGTTGACAAATTATTGTTATTCAGATGGAAATGGATATTCTGCAACCCACCATGATGCGTGCCAAGTCATATTAGATTTTTGAAGAAATTTTGAAAATGAAAAATCCCTCTATACCCCCTCTAACGACCCGACAATGATTTCCGTTGACGAATTATTGTTATTCAGATGGAAATAGATATTCTGCACCCGCCATGATGCGAGCCAAGTCATATTAGATTTTTGAAGAAATATTGAAAATGAGAAATCCCTCTATACCCTCTCTGACGACCCGACAATGATTTCTGTTGACGAATTATTGTTATTCAGATGGACATGGATACTTTGCACCCCACCATGATGCGTGCCAAGACATATTAGAGTTTTGAAGAAATTTTGAAAATGAAAAATCCCTCTATACCCTCTCCAACGACCCGTCAAAGATTTCTGATGACGACTTATTGTTATTCAGATGGAAATGGATATTCTGCACCCCACTGTGATGCGTGCCAAGTCATATTTGATTTTGAGGTAATTTTGAAAATGAAACATCCATCTATACCCCCTCTGACGACCCGACAATGATTTCTGGTGACAAATTATTGATATTGAGATGGAAATGGATATTCTCTACCCCACCATGATGCGTGCCAAGTCATATTTGATTTTTGAAGTCATTTTGAAAATGAAAAATCCCTCTATACCCCTCTAACGACCCGACAATGATTTCTGTTGACGAATTATTGTTATTCAGATGGAAATGAATATTCTGCACCCCACCATGTTGCGTGCCAAGTCATATTAGATTTTTGAAGAAATATTGAAAATGAGAAATCCCTCTATACCCCCTCCAACGACCCGTCAATGATTTCTGTTGACGAATTATTGTTATTTAGATGAAAATGGATATTCTGCACCCCACTATGATGCGTGCCAAGTCATATTTGATTTTTGAAGTCATTTTGAAAATGAAAAATCCCTCTATACTCCCTCTGACGACCCGACAATGATTTCTGTCGACGAATTATTGTTATTCAGATGGAAATGGATATTCTGCACCCCACCATGATGCGTGCCAAGTCATATTGGATTTTTGAAGAAATATTGAAAATGATAAATCCCTCTATACACCCTCTAACGACCCGACAATGATTTCTGTTGACGAATTATTGTTATCCAGATGGAAATGAATATTCTGCACCCCAACATGTTGCGTGCCAAGTCATATTTGATTTTGAGGTAATTTTGAATATGAAAAATCCCTCTATACCTCCTCTAACGACCCGACAATGATTTCTGTCGACGAATTATTGTTATTCAGATCGAAATAGATATTCTGCACCCCACCATGATGCGTGCCAAGTCATATTAGATTTTGGAAGAAATATTGAAAATGAGAAATCCCTCTATACCCCCTCTGACGACCCGACAATGATTTCTGTTGACGAATTATTGTTATTCAGATGGACATGGATACTTTGCACCCCACCATGTTGCGTGCCAAGTCATATTAGATTTTTGAAGAAATTTTGAAAATGAAATATCCCTCTATACCCCCTCCAACCACCCGTCAATGATTTCTGTTGTCGAATCATTGTTATTCAGATGGAAATGGATATTCTGCACACCACTATGATGCGTGCCAAGTCTTATTTGATTTTGAGGTAATTTTGAAAATGTAAAATCACTCTATACACCCTCTGACGACCCGACAATGATTTCTGTTGACAAATTATTGTTATTGAGATGGAAATGGATATTTTGTACCCCACCATGATGCGTGCCAAGTACTATTTGATTATTGAAGTCATTTTGAAAATGAAAAATCCATCTATACCCCCTCTATCCGACAATGAGTTCTGATGACGAATTATTGTTATTCAGATGATAATGGATATTCTGCTCCCCACCATGATGCGTGCCAAGTCATATTGGATTTTTGAAGAAATATTGAAAATGAAAAACTCCTCTATACCCCCTCTAACGACCCGACAATGATTTCTGTTGACGAATTATTGTTATTCAGATGGAAATGAATATTCTGCACCCCACCGTGTTGCGTGCCAAGTCATATTTGATTTTGAGGTAATTTTGAAAATGAAAAATCCCTCTATACCCCCTCTAACGACCCGACAATGGTTTCTGTCGACGAATTATTGTTATTCAGATGGAAATAGATATTCTACACCCACCATGATGCGTGCCAAGTCATATTAGGTTTTTGAAGAAATTTTGAAAATGAGAAATCCCTCTATACGCCCTCTAACGACCCGACAATGATTTCTGTTGACAAATTATTGTTATTCAGATGGAAATGGATATTCTACACCCCACCATGATGCGTGCCAAGTTATATTAGATTTTTGAAGAAATTTTGAAAATGAAAAATCCCTCTATACCCCCTCTAACGACCCGACAATGGTTTCTGTCGACGAATTATTGTTATTCAGATGGAAATAGATATTCTACACCCACCATGATGCGTGCCAAGTCATATTAGATTTTTGAAGAAATTTTGAAAATGAGAAATCCCTCTATACGCCCTCTAACGACCCGACAATGATTTCTGTTGACGAATTATTGTTATTCAGTTGGAAATGAATATTCTGCACCCCACCGTGTTGTGTGCCAAGTCATATTTGATTTTGAGGTAATTTTGAAAATGAAAAATCCCCCTCTATTTCCCCTCTGACGACCCGACAATGATTTCTGTCGACAAATTATTGTTATTGAGATGGAAATATATATTCTGTACCCTACCATGAGGCGTGCCAAGTCATATTAGATTTTTGAAGAAATTTTGAAAATGAAAAATACCTCTATACCCCCTCTAACGACCCGACAATGGTTTCTGTCGACGAATTATTGTTATTCAGATGGAAATAGATATTCTACACCCACCATGATGCGTGCCAAGTCATATTAGATTTTTGAAGAAATTTTGAAAATGAGAAATCCCTCTATACGCCCTCTAACGACCCGACAATGATTTCTGTTGACAAATTATTGTTATTCAGATAGAAATAGAAATTCTGCACCCCACCATGATGCGTGCCAAGTCATATTAGATTTTTGAAGTAATATTGAAAATGAGAAATCCCTCTATACCCCCTCTGACGACCCGACAATGATTTCTGTTGACGAATTATTGTTATTCAGATGGACATGGATACTTTGCACCCAACCATGATGCGTGCCAAGTCATATTAGATTTTTGAAGAAATTTTGAAAATGAAAAATCCCTCTATAACCCCTCCAACGACCCGTCAATGATTTCTGTTGACGAATTATTGTTATTCATATGGACATGGATACTTTGCACCCCACCATGATGCGTGCCAACTCATATTAGATTTTTGAAGAAATTTTGAAAATGAAAAATGCCTCTATACCCCCTCCAACGACCCGTCAATGATTTCTGTTGACAAATTATTGTTATTCAGATGGAAATGGATATTCTGCAACCCACCATGATGCGTGCCAAGTCATATTAGATTTTTGAAGAAATTTTGAAAATGAAAAATCCCTCTATACCCCCTCTAACGACCCGACAATGATTTCCGTTGACGAATTATTGTTATTCAGATGGAAATAGATATTCTGCACCCGCCATGATGCGAGTCAAGTCATATTAGATTTTTGAAGAAATATTGAAAATGAGAAATCCCTCTATACCCTCTCTGACGACCCGACAATGATTTCTGTTGACGAATTATTGTTATTCAGATGGACATGGATACTTTGCACCCCACCATGATGCGTGCCAAGACATATTAGAGTTGTTATTCAGATGGACATGGATACTTTGCACCCAACCATGATGCGTGCCAAGTCATATTAGATTTTTGAAGAAATTTTGAAAATGAAAAATCCCTCTATAACCCCTCCAACGACCCGTCAATGATTTCTGTTGACGAATTATTGTTATTCATATGGACATGGATACTTTGCACCCCACCATGATGCGTGCCAACTCATATTAGATTTTTGAAGAAATTTTGAAAATGAAAAATGCCTCTATACCCCCTCCAACGACCCGTCAATGATTTCTGTTGACAAATTATTGTTATTCAGATGGAAATGGATATTCTGCAACCCACCATGATGCGTGCCAAGTCATATTAGATTTTTGAAGAAATTTTGAAAATGAAAAATCCCTCTATACCCCCTCTAACGACCCGACAATGATTTCCGTTGACGAATTATTGTTATTCAGATGGAAATAGATATTCTGCACCCGCCATGATGCGAGCCAAGTCATATTAGATTTTTGAAGAAATATTGAAAATGAGAAATCCCTCTATACCCTCTCTGACGACCCGACAATGATTTCTGTTGACGAATTATTGTTATTCAGATGGACATGGATACTTTGCACCCCACCATGATGCGTGCCAAGACATATTAGAGTTTTGAAGAAATTTTGAAAATGAAAAATCCCTCTATACCCTCTCCAACGACCCGTCAAAGATTTCTGATGACGACTTATTGTTATTCAGATGGAAATGGATATTCTGCACCCCACTGTGATGCGTGCCAAGTCATATTTGATTTTGAGGTAATTTTGAAAATGAAACATCCATCTATACCCCCTCTGACGACCCGACAATGATTTCTGGTGACAAATTATTGATATTGAGATGGAAATGGATATTCTGTACCCCACCATGATGCGTGCCAAGTCATATTTGATTTTTGAAGTCATTTTGAAAATGAAAAATCCCTCTATACCCCTCTAACGACCCGACAATGATTTCTGTTGACGAATTATTGTTATTCAGATGGAAATGAATATTCTGCACCCCACCATGTTGCGTGCCAAGTCATATTAGATTTTTGAAGAAATATTGAAAATGAGAAATCCCTCTATACCCCCTCCAACGACCCGTCAATGATTTCTGTTGACGAATTATTGTTATTTAGATGAAAATGGATATTCTGCACCCCACTATGATGCGTGCCAAGTCATATTTGATTTTTGAAGTCATTTTGAAAATGAAAAATCCCTCTATACTCCCTCTGACGACCCGACAATGATTTCTGTCGACGAATTATTGTTATTCAGATGGATATGGATATTCTGCACCCCACCATGATGCGTGCCAAGTCATATTGGATTTTTGAAGAAATATTGAAAATGATAAATCCCTCTATACACCCTCTAACGACCCGACAATGATTTCTGTTGACGAAGTATTGTTATCCAGATGGAAATGAATATTCTGCACCCCACCATGTTGCGTGCCAAGTCATATTTGATTTTGAGGTAATTTTGAAAATGAAAAATCCCTCTATACCTCCTCTAACGACCCGACAATGATTTCTGTCGACGAATTATTGTTATTCAGATCGAAATAGATATTCTGCACCCCACCATGATGCGTGCCAAGTCATATTAGATTTTGGAAGAAATATTGAAAATGAGAAATCCCTCTATACCCCCTCTGACGGTCCGACAATGATTTCTGTTGACGAATTATTGTTATTCAGATGGACATGGATACTTTGCACCCCACCATGATGCGTGCCAAGTCATATTAGATTTTTGAAGAAATTTTGAAAATGAAATATCCCTCTATACCCCCTCCAACGACCCGTCAATGATTTCTGTTGTCGAATCATTGTTATTCAGATGGAAATGGATATTCTGCACACCACTATGATGCGTGCCAAGTCTTATTTGATTTTGAGGTAATTTTGAAAATGTAAAATCACTCTATACACCCTCTGACGACCCGACAATGATTTCTGTTGACAAATTATTGGCATTGAGATGGAAACGGATATTTTGTACCCCACCATGATGCGTGCCAAGTACTATTTGATTATTGAAGTCATTTTTAAAATGAAAAATCCATCTATACCCCCTCTACCCGACAATGAGTTCTGATGACGAATTATTGTTATTCAGATGATAATGGATATTCTGCTCCCCACCATGATGCGTGCCAAGTCATATTGGATTTTTGAAGAAATATTGAAAATGAAAAATTCCTCTATACCCCCTCTAACGACCCGACAATGATTTCTGTTGACGAATTATTGTTATTCAGATGGAAATGAATATTCTGCACCCCACCGTGTTGCGTGCCAAGTCATATTTGATTTTGAGGTAATTTTGAAAATGAAAAATCCCCCTCTATTTCCCCTCTGACGACCCAACAATGATTTCTGTCGACAAATTATTGTTATTGAGATGGAAATATATATTCTGTACCCTACCATGAGGCGTGCCAAGTCATATTAGATTTTTGAAGAAATTTTGAAAATGAAAAATCCCTCTATACCCCCTCTAACGACCCGACAATGGTTTCTGTCGACGAATTATTGTTATTCAGATGGAAATAGATATTCTACACCCACCATGATGCGTGCCAAGTCATATTAGATTTTTGAAGAAATTTTGAAAATGAGAAATCCCTCTATACGCCCTCTAACGACCCGACAATGATTTCTGTTGACAAATTATTGTTATTCAGATGGAAATGGATATTCTGCACACCACAATGATGCGTGCCAAGTTATATTAGATTTTCGAAGAAATTTTGAAAATGAGAAATCCGTCTATACCCCCTCTAACGACCCGTCAATGATTTCAGTTGACAAATTATTGTTATTCAGACGAAAATATATATTCTGCACCCCACCATGATGCGTGCCAAGTCATATTAGATTTTCGAAGAAATTTTGAAAATGAAAAATCCCTCTATACCCCCTCTAACGACCCGACAGTTATTTCTGTCGACGAATTATTGTTATTCAGATGGAAATGGATAATCTGCACCCCACCATGATGCGTGCCAAGTCATATTTGATTTTGAGGTAATTTTGAAAATGAAAAATCCCTCTATACCCCCTCTGACGACCCGACAATGAGTTCTGTTGACGAATTATTGTTATTCAGATAATAATGGATATTCTGCATCCCACCATGATGCGTGCCAAGTCATATTGGATTTTTGAAGAAATATTGAAAATGAAAAATTCCTCTATACCCCCTCCAACGACCCGACAATGATTTCTGTTGACGAATTATTGTTATTCAGATGGAAATTAATATTCTGCACTCCACCATGTTGCGTGCCAAGTCATATTTGATTTTGAGGTAATTTTGAAAATGAAAAACCCTCTATTCCCCCTCTGACGACCCGACAATGATTTCTGTTGAGAAATTATTGTTATTGAGATGGAAATGGATATTCTGTACCCCACCATGATGCGTGCCAAGTCATATTGGATTTTGAGGTAATTTTGAAAATGAAAAATTCCTCCATACCCCCTCTGACGACCCGACAATGATTTCTGTTGACAAATTCTTGTTATTCAGATGGAATCGGATATTCTGCACCCTACTATAATGCGTGCCAAGTCATATTCAATTTTTGAAGTCATTTTGATATTGAAAAATCCCTCTATACCCCCTCTGACGTCCCGACAATGATTTCTGTTGACGAATTATTGTTATTCAGATGGAAATGGATATTCTGCACCCCACCATGATGCGTGCCAAGTCATATTTGATTTTGAGGTAATTTTGAAAATGAAAAATCCCTCTATACCCCCTCTGACGACCTGACAATGATTTCTGTTGACGAATTATTGTTATTCAGATGGAAATGGATATTCTGCACCCCACCATGATGCGTGCCAAGTCATATTTGATATTGAGGTAATTTTGTAAATGAAAAACCACTCTATACCCCCTCTGACGACCCGACAATGATTTCTGTTGGCAGATTATTGTTATTGAGATGGAAATGGATATTCTGTACCCTACCATGATGCGTGCCAAGTCATATTAGATTATTGAAGAAATTTTGAAAATGAAAAATCCCTCTATACCTCCTCTGACGACCCGACAATGATTTCTGTTAACAAATTATTGTTATTGAGATGGAAATGGATATTCTGTACCCCACTATGATGCGTGCCAAGTCATATTTGATTTTTGAAGTCATTTTGAAAATGAAATATCCCTCTATACCCCCTCTGACGACCCGACATTGATTTCTGTCGACGAATTATTGTTATTCAGATGGAAATGGATATTCTGCACCCCACCATGATGCGTGCCAAGTCATAATGGATTTTTGAAGAAATATTGAATATGAAAAATCCCTCTATACCCCTTCCAACGACCCGTCAATGATTTCTTGTGACAAAATATTGTTGTTCAGTTGGAAATGGATATTCTACACCCCACCATGATGCTTGCCAAGTCATATTAAATTTTTGAAGAAATTTTGAAAATGAGAAATCCCTCTATACGCCCTCTAACGACCCGACAATGATTTCTGTTGACAAATTATTGTTATTCAGATAGAGATAGAAATTCTGCACCCCACCATGATGCGTGCCAAGTCATATTAGATTTTTGAAGTAATATTGAAAATGAGAAATCCCTCTATACCCCCTCTGACGACCCGACAATGATTCCTGTTGACGAATTATTGTTATTCAGATGGACATGGATACTTTGCACCCAACCATGATGCGTGCCAAGTCATATTAGATTTTTGAAGAAATTTTGAAAATGAAAAATCCCTCTATAACCCCTCCAACGACCCGTCAATGATTTCTGTTGACGAATTATTGTTATTCATATGGACATGGATACTTTGCACCCCACCATGATGCGTGCCAACTCATATTAGATTTTTGAAGAAATTTTGAAAATGAAAAATGCCTCTATACCCCCTCCAACGACCCGTCAATGATTTCTGTTGACAAATTATTGTTATTCAGATGGAAATGGATATTCTGCAACCCACCATGATGCGTGCCAAGTCATATTAGATTTTTGAAGAAATTTTGAAAATGAAAAATCCCTCTATACCCCCTCTAACGACCCGACAATGATTTCCGTTGACGAATTATTGTTATTCAGATGGAAATAGATATTCTGCACCCGCCATGATGCGAGCCAAGTCATATTAGATTTTTGAAGAAATATTGAAAATGAGAAATCCCTCTATACCCTCTCTGACGACCCGACAATGATTTCTGTTGACGAATTATTGTTATTCAGATGGACATGGATACTTTGCACCCCACCATGATGCGTGCCAAGACATATTAGAGTTTTGAAGAAATTTTGAAAATGAAAAATCCCTCTATACCCCCTCCAACGACCCGTCAAAGATTTCTGATGACGACTTATTGTTATTCAGATGGAAATGGATATTCTGCACCCCACTGTGATGCGTGCCAAGTCATATTTGATTTTGAGGTAATTTTGAAAATGAAACATCCATCTATACCCCCTCTGACGACCCGACAATGATTTCTGGTGACAAATTATTGATATTGAGATGGAAATGGATATTCTGTACCCCACCATGATGCGTGCCAAGTCATATTTGATTTTTGAAGTCATTTTGAAAATGAAAAATCCCTCTATACCCCTCTAACGACCCGACAATGATTTCTGTTGACGAATTATTGTTATTCAGATGGAAATGAATATTCTGCACCCCACCATGTTGCGTGCCAAGTCATATTAGATTTTTGAAGAAATATTGAAAATGAGAAATCCCTCTATACCCCCTCCAACGACCCGTCAATGATTTCTGTTGACGAATTATTGTTATTTAGATGAAAATGGATATTCTGCACCCCACCAAGATGCGTGCCAAGTCATATTTGATTTTGAGGTAATTTTGTACATGAAAAATCCCTCTATACCCCCTCTGACGACCCGACAAAGATTTCTGTTAACAAATTAATGATATTGAGATGGAAATGGATATTTTGTACCCTACCATGATGCGTGCCAAGTCATATTAGATTATTGAAGAAATTTTGAAAATGAAAAATCCCTCTATACCCCCTCGAACGACCCGTCAATGATTTCTGTTGACGAATTATTGTTATTTAGATGGAAATAGATATTCTGCACCCCACCATGATGCGTGCCAAGTCATATTTGATTTTGAGGTAATTTTGAAAATGAAAAATCCCTCTATACCCCCTCTGACGACCCGACAATGATTTCTGTTGACAAATTATTGTTATTGAGATGGAAGTGGATATTTTGTACCCTACCATGATGCGTGCCAAGTCATATTAGATTATTGAAGAAATTTTGAAAATGAAAAATCCCTCTATACCCCCTCCAACGACCCGTCAATGATTTCTGTTGACGAATTATTGTTATTCAGATGGAAATGGATATTCTGCACCCCACTATGATGCCTGCCAAGTCATATTTGATTTTGAGGTAATTTTGAAAATGAAAAATCCCTCTATACCCCCTCTGACGACCCGACAATGATTTCTGTTGACAAATTATTGTTATTGAGATGGAAGTGGATATTTTGTACCCTACCATGATGCGTGCCAAGTCATATTAGATTATTGAAGAAATTTTGAAAATGAAAAATCCCTCTATACCCCCTCCAACGACCCGTCAATGATTTCTGTTGACGAATTATTGTTATTTAGATGGAAATAGATATTCTGCACCCCACCATGATGCGTGCCAAGTCATATTTGATTTTGAGGTAATTTTGAAAATGAAAAATCCCTCTATACCCCTTCTGACGACCCGACAATGATTTCTGTTAACAAATTATTGTTATTGAGATGGAAATGGATATTCTGTACCCCACTATGACGCGTGCCAAGTCATATTTGATTTTTGAAGTCATTTTGAAAATGAAAAATCCCTCTATACCCACTCTGACGACCCGACAATGATTTCTGTCGACGAATTATTGTTATTCAGATGGAAATGGATATTCTGCACCCCACCATGATGCGTGCCAAGTCATATTGGATTTTTGAAGAAATATTGAAAATGATAAATCCCTCTATACACCCTCTAACGACCCGACAATGATTTCTGTTGACGAATTATTGTTATCCAGATGGAAATGAATATTCTGCACCCCACCATGTTGCGTGCCAAGTCATATTTGATTTTGAGGTAATTTTGAAAATGAAAAATCCCTCTATACCTCCTCTAACGACCCGACAATGATTTCTGTCGACGAATTATTGTTATTCAGATCGAAATAGATATTCTGCACCCCACCATGATGCGTGCCAAGTCATATTAGATTTTGGAAGAAATATTGAAAATGAGAAATCCCTCTATACCCCCTCTGACGACCCGACAATGATTTCTGTTGACGAATTATTGTTATTCAGATGGACATGGATACATTGCACCCCACCATGATGCGTGCCAAGTCATATTAGATTTTTGAAGAAATTTTGAAAATGAAATATCCCTCTATACCCCCTCCAACGACCCGTCAATGATTTCTGTTGTCGAATCATTGTTATTCAGATGGAAATGGATATTCTGCACACCACTATGATGCGTGCCAAGTCTTATTTGATTTTGAGGTAATTTTGAAAATGTAAAATCACTCTATACACCCTCTGACGACCCGACAATGATTTCTGTTGACAAATTATTGTTATTGAGATGGAAATGGATATTTTGTACCCCACCATGATGCGTGCCAAGTACTATTTGATTATTGAAGTCATTTTGAAAATGAAAAATCCATCTATACCCCCTCTATCCGACAATGAGTTCTGATGACGAATTATTGTTATTCAGATGATAATGGATATTCTGCTCCCCACCATGATGCGTGCCAAGTCATATTGGATTTTTGAAGAAATATTGAAAATGAAAAATTCCTCTATACCCCCTCTAACGACCCGACAATGATTTCTGTTGACGAATTATTGTTATTCAGATGGAAATGAATATTCTGCACCCCACCGTGTTGCGTGCCAAGTCATATTTGATTTTGAGGTAATTTTGAAAATGAAAAATCCCTCTATACCCCCTCTAACGACCCGACAATGGTTTCTGTCGACGAATTATTGTTATTCAGATGGAAATAGATATTCTACACCCACCATGATGCGTGCCAAGTCATATTAGATTTTTGAAGAAATTTTGAAAATGAGAAATCCCTCTATACGCCCTCTAACGACCCGACAATGATTTCTGTTGACAAATTATTGTTATTCAGATGGAAATGGATATTCTACACCCCACCATGATGCGTGCCAAGTTATATTAGATTTTTGAAGAAATTTTGAAAATGAAAAATCCCTCTATACCCCCTCTAACGACCCGACAATGGTTTCTGTCGACGAATTATTGTTATTCAGATGGAAATAGATATTCTACACCCACCATGATGCGTGCCAAGTCATATTAGATTTTTGAAGAAATTTTGAAAATGAGAAATCCCTCTATACGCCCTCTAACGACCCGACAATGATTTCTGTTGACGAATTATTGTTATTCAGTTGGAAATGAATATTCTGCACCCCACCGTGTTGCGTGCCAAGTCATATTTGATTTTGAGGTAATTTTGAAAATGAAAAATCCCCCTCTATTTCCCCTCTGACGACCCGACAATGATTTCTGTCGACAAATTATTGTTATTGAGATGGAAATATATATTCTGTACCCTACCATGAGGCGTGCCAAGTCATATTAGATTTTTGAATTAATTTTGAAAATGAAAAATACCTCTATACCCCCTCTAACGACCCGACAATGGTTTCTGTCGACGAATTATTGTTATTCAGATGGAAATAGATATTCTACACCCACCATGATGCGTGCCAAGTCATATTAGATTTTTGAAGAAATTTTGAAAATGAGAAATACCTCTATACGCCCTCTAACGACCCGACAATGATTTCTGTTGACAAATTATTGTTATTCAGATAGAAATAGAAATTCTGCACCCCACCATGATGCGTGCCAAGTCATATTAGATTTTTGAAGTAATATTGAAAATGAGAAATCCCTCTATACCCCCTCTGACGACCCGACAATGATTTCTGTTGACGAATTATTGTTATTCAGATGGACATGGATACTTTGCACCCAACCATGATGCGTGCCAAGTCATATTAGATTTTTGAAGAAATTTTGAAAATGAAAAATCCCTCTATAACCCCTCCAACGACCCGTCAATGATTTCTGTTGACGAATTATTGTTATTCATATGGACATGGATACTTTGCACCCCACCATGATGCGTGCCAACTCATATTAGATTTTTGAAGAAATTTTGAAGATGAAAAATCCCTCTATACCCCCTCTAACGACCCGACAATGATTTCCGTTGACGAATTATTGTTATTCAGATGGAAATAGATATTCTGCACCCGCCATGATGCGAGCCAAGTCATATTAGATTTTTGAAGAAATATTGAAAATGAGAAATCCCTCTATACCCTCTCTGACGACCCGACAATGATTTCTGTTGACGAATTATTGTTATTCAGATGGACATGGATACTTTGCACCACACCATGATGCGTGCCAAGACATATTAGAGTTTTGAAGAAATTTTGAAAATGAAAAATCCCTCTATACCCCCTCCAACGACCCGTCAAAGATTTCTGATGACGACTTATTGTTATTCAGATGGAAATGGATATTCTGCACCCCACTGTGATGCGTGCCAAGTCATATTTGATTTTGAGGTAATTTTGAAAATGAAACATCCATCTATACCCCCTCTGACGACCCGACAATGATTTCTGGTGACAAATTATTGATATTGAGATGGAAATGGATATTCTGTACCCCACCATGATGCGTGCCAAGTCATATTTGATTTTTGAAGTCATTTTGAAAATGAAAAATCCCTCTATACCCCTCTAACGACCCGACAATGATTTCTGTTGACGAATTATTGTTATTCAGATGGAAATGAATATTCTGCACCCCACCATGTTGCGTGCCAAGTCATATTAGATTTTTGAAGAAATATTGAAAATGAGAAATCCCTCTATACCCCCTCCAACGACCCGTCAATGATTTCTGTTGACGAATTATTGTTATTTAGATGAAAATGGATATTCTGCACCCCACCAAGATGCGTGCCAAGTCATATTTGATTTTGAGGTAATTTTGTACATGAAAAATCCCTCTATACCCCCTCTGACGACCCGACAAAGATTTCTGTTAACAAATTAATGATATTGAGATGGAAATGGATATTTTGTACCCTACCATGATGCGTGCCAAGTCATATTAGATTATTGAAGAAATTTTGAAAATGAAAAATCCCTCTATACCCCCTCGAACGACCCGTCAATGATTTCTGTTGACGAATTATTGTTATTTAGATGGAAATAGATATTCTGCACCCCACCATGATGCGTGCCAAGTCATATTTGATTTTGAGGTAATTTTGAAAATGAAAAATCCCTCTATACCCCCTCTGACGACCCGACAATGATTTCTGTTGACAAATTATTGTTATTGAGATGGAAGTGGATATTTTGTACCCTACCATGATGCGTGCCAAGTCATATTAGATTATTGAAGAAATTTTGAAAATGAAAAATCCCTCTATACCCCCTCCAACGACCCGTCAATGATTTCTGTTGACGAATTATTGTTATTCAGATGGAAATGGATATTCTGCACCCCACTATGATGCCTGCCAAGTCATATTTGATTTTGAGGTAATTTTGAAAATGAAAAATCCCTCTATACCCCCTCTGACGACCCGACAATGATTTCTGTTGACAAATTATTGTTATTGAGATGGAAGTGGATATTTTGTACCCTACCATGATGCGTGCCAAGTCATATTAGATTATTAAAGAAATTTTGAAAATGAAAAATCCCTCTATACCCCCTCCAACGACCCGTCAATGATTTCTGTTGACGAATTATTGTTATTTAGATGGAAATAGATATTCTGCACCCCACCATGATGCGTGCCAAGTCATATTTGATTTTGAGGTAATTTTGAAAATGAAAAATCCCTCTATACCCCTTCTGACGACCCGACAATGATTTCTGTTAACAAATTATTGTTATTGAGATGGAAATGGATATTCTGTACCCCACTATGACGCGTGCCAAGTCATATTTGATTTTTGAAGTCATTTTGAAAATGAAAAATCCCTCTATACCCACTCTGACGACCCGACAATGATTTCTGTCGACGAATTATTGTTATTCAGATGGAAATGGATATTCTGCACCCCACCATGATGCGTGCCAAGTCATATTGGATTTTTGAAGAAATATTGAAAATGATAAATCCCTCTATACACCCTCTAACGACCCGACAATGATTTCTGTTGACGAATTATTGTTATCCAGATGGAAATGAATATTCTGCACCCCACCATGTTGCGTGCCAAGTCATATTTGATTTTGAGGTAATTTTGAAAATGAAAAATCCCTCTATACCTCCTCTAACGACCCGACAATGATTTCTGTCGACGAATTATTGTTATTCAGATCGAAATAGATATTCTGCACCCCACCATGATGCGTGCCAAGTCATATTAGATTTTGGAAGAAATATTGAAAATGAGAAATCCCTCTATACCCCCTCTGACGACCCGACAATGATTTCTGTTGACGAATTATTGTTATTCAGATGGACATGGATACTTTGCACCCCACCATGATGCGTGCCAAGTCATATTAGATTTTTGAAGAAATTTTGAAAATGAAATATCCCTCTATACCCCCTCCAACGACCCGTCAATGATTTCTGTTGTCGAATCATTGTTATTCAGATGGAAATGGATATTCTGCACACCACTATGATGCGTGCCAAGTCTTATTTGATTTTGAGGTAATTTTGAAAATGTAAAATCACTCTATACACCCTCTGACGACCCGACAATGATTTCTGTTGACAAATTATTGTTATTGAGATGGAAATGGATATTTTGTACCCCACCATGATGCGTGCCAAGTACTATTTGATTATTGAAGTCATTTTGAAAATGAAAAATCCATCTATACCCCCTCTATCCGACAATGAGTTCTGATGACGAATTATTGTTATTCAGATGATAATGGATATTCTGCTCCCTACCATGATGCGTGCCAAGTCATATTGGATTTTTGAAGAAATATTGAAAATGAAAAATTCCTCTATACCCCCTCTAACGACCCGACAATGATTTCTGTTGACGAATTATTGTTATTCAGATGGAAATGAATATTCTGCACCCCACCGTGTTGCGTGCCAAGTCATATTTGATTTTGAGGTAATTTTGAAAATGAAAAATCCCTCTATACCCCCTCTAACGACCCGACAATGGTTTCTGTCGACGAATTATTGTTATTCAGATGGAAATAGATATTCTACACCCACCATGATGCGTGCCAAGTCATATTAGATTTTTGAAGAAATTTTGAAAATGAGAAATCCCTCTATACGCCCTCTAACGACCCGACAATGATTTCTGTTGACAAATTATTGTTATTCAGATGGAAATGGATATTCTACACCCCACCATGATGCGTGCCAAGTTATATTAGATTTTTGAAGAAATTTTGAAAATGAAAAATCCCTCTATACCCCCTCTAACGACCCGACAATGGTTTCTGTCGACGAATTATTGTTATTCAGATGGAAATAGATATTCTACACCCACCATGATGCGTGCCAAGTCATATTAGATTTTTGAAGAAATTTTGAAAATGAGAAATCCCTCTATACGCCCTCTAACGACCCGACAATGATTTCTGTTGACGAATTATTGTTATTCAGTTGGAAATGAATATTCTGCACCCCACCGTGTTGCGTGCCAAGTCATATTTGATTTTGAGGTAATTTTGAAAATGAAAAATCCCCCTCTATTTCCCCTCTGACGACCCGACAATGATTTCTGTCGACAAATTATTGTTATTGAGATGGAAATATATATTCTGTACCCTACCATGAGGCGTGCCAAGTCATATTAGATTTTTGAAGAAATTTTGAAAATGAAAAATACCTCTATACCCCCTCTAACGACCCGACAATGGTTTCTGTCGACGAATTATTGTTATTCAGATGAAAATAGATATTCTACACCCACCATGATGCGTGCCAAGTCATATTAGATTTTTGAAGAAATTTTGAAAATGAGAAATACCTCTATACGCCCTCTAACGACCCGACAATGATTTCTGTTGACAAATTATTGTTATTCAGATAGAAATAGAAATTCTGCACCCCACCATGATGCGTGCCAAGTCATATTAGATTTTTGAAGTAATATTGAAAATGAGAAATCCCTCTATACCCCCTCTGACGACCCGACAATGATTTCTGTTGACGAATTATTGTTATTCAGATGGACATGGATACTTTGCACCCAACCATGATGCGTGCCAAGTCATATTAGATTTTTGAAGAAATTTTGAAAATGAAAAATCCCTCTATAACCCCTCCAACGACCCGTCAATGATTTCTGTTGACGAATTATTGTTATTCATATGGACATGGATACTTTGCACCCCACCATGATGCGTGCCAACTCATATTAGATTTTTGAAGAAATTTTGAAAATGAAAAATCCCTCTATACCCCCTCTAACGACCCGACAATGATTTCCGTTGACGAATTATTGTTATTCAGATGGAAATAGATATTCTGCACCCGCCATGATGCGAGCCAAGTCATATTAGATTTTTGAAGAAATATTGAAAATGAGAAATCCCTCTATACCCTCTCTGACGACCCGACAATGATTTCTGTTGACGAATTATTGTTATTCAGATGGACATGGATACTTTGCACCACACCATGATGCGTGCCAAGACATATTAGAGTTTTGAAGAAATTTTGAAAATGAAAAATCCCTCTATACCCCCTCCAACGACCCGTCAAAGATTTCTGATGACGACTTATTGTTATTCAGATGGAAATGGATATTCTGCACCCCACTGTGATGCGTGCCAAGTCATATTTGATTTTGAGGTAATTTTGAAAATGAAACATCCATCTATACCCCCTCTGACGACCCGACAATGATTTCTGGTGACAAATTATTGATATTGAGATGGAAATGGATATTCTGTACCCCACCATGATGCGTGCCAAGTCATATTTGATTTTTGAAGTCATTTTGAAAATGAAAAATCCCTCTATACCCCTCTAACGACCCGACAATGATTTCTGTTGACGAATTATTGTTATTCAGATGGAAATGAATATTCTGCACCCCACCATGTTGCGTGCCAAGTCATATTAGATTTTTGAAGAAATATTGAAAATGAGAAATCCCTCTATACCCCCTCCAACGACCCGTCAATGATTTCTGTTGACGAATTATTGTTATTTAGATGAAAATGGATATTCTGCACCCCACTATGATGCGTGCCAAGTCATATTTGATTTTTGAAGTCATTTTGAAAATGAAAAATCCCTCTATACTCCCTCTGACGACCCGACAATGATTTCTGTCGACGAATTATTGTTATTCAGATGGAAATGGATATTCTGCACCCCACCATGATGCGTGCCAAGTCATATTGGATTTTTGAAGAAATATTGAAAATGATAAATCCCTCTATACACCCTCTAACGACCCGACAATGATTTCTGTTGACGAATTATTGTTATCCAGATGGAAATGAATATTCTGCACCCCACCATGTTGCGTGCCAAGTCATATTTGATTTTGAGGTAATTTTGAAAATGAAAAATCCCTCTATACCTCCTCTAACGACCCGACAATGATTTCTGTCGACGAATTATTGTTATTCAGATCGAAATAGATATTCTGCACCCCACCATGATGCGTGCCAAGTCATATTAGATTTTGGAAGAAATATTGAAAATGAGAAATCCCTCTATACCCCCTCTGACGGTCCGACAATGATTTCTGTTGACGAATTATTGTTATTCAGATGGACATGGATACTTTGCACCCCACCATGATGCGTGCCAAGTCATATTAGATTTTTGAAGAAATTTTGAAAATGAAATATCCCTCTATACCCCCTCCAACGACCCGTCAATGATTTCTGTTGTCGAATCATTGTTATTCAGATGGAAATGGATATTCTGCACACCACTATGATGCGTGCCAAGTCTTATTTGATTTTGAGGTAATTTTGAAAATGTAAAATCACTCTATACACCCTCTGACGACCCGACAATGATTTCTGTTGACAAATTATTGTTATTGAGATGGAAACGGATATTTTGTACCCCACCATGATGCGTGCCAAGTACTATTTGATTATTGAAGTCATTTTGAAAATGAAAAATCCATCTATACCCCCTCTACCCGACAATGAGTTCTGATGACGAATTATTGTTATTCAGATGATAATGGATATTCTGCTCCCCACCATGATGCGTGCCAAGTCATATTGGATTTTTGAAGAAATATTGAAAATGAAAAATTCCTCTATACCCCCTCTAACGACCCGACAATGATTTCTGTTGACGAATTATTGTTATTCAGATGGAAATGAATATTCTGCACCCCACCGTGTTGCGTGCCAAGTCATATTTGATTTTGAGGTAATTTTGAAAATGAAAAATCCCCCTCTATTTCCCCTCTGACGACCCAACAATGATTTCTGTCGACAAATTATTGTTATTGAGATGGAAATATATATTCTGTACCCTACCATGAGGCGTGCCAAGTCATATTAGATTTTTGAAGAAATTTTGAAAATGAAAAATCCCTCTACACCCCCTCTAACGACCCGACAATGATTTCTGTTGACAAATTATTGTTATTCAGATGGAAATGGATATTCTGCACACCACCATGATGCGTGCCAAGTTATATTAGATTTTCGAAGAAATTTTGAAAATGAGAAATCCGTCTATACCCCCTCTAACGACCCGTCAATGATTTCAGTTGACAAATTATTGTTATTCAGACGAAAATATATATTCTGCACCCCACCATGATGCGTGCCAAGTCATATTAGATTTTCGAAGAAATTTTGAAAATGAAAAATCCCTCTATACCCCCTCTAACGACCCGACAATTATTTCTGTCGACGAATTATTGTTATTCAGATGGAAATGGATAATCTGCACCCCACCATGATGCGTGCCAAGTCATATTTGATTTTGAGGTAATTTTGAAAATGAAAAATCCCTCTATACCCCCTCTGACGACCCGACAATGAGTTCTGTTGACGAATTATTGTTATTCAGATAATAATGGATATTCTGCATCCCACCATGATGCGTGCCAAGTCATATTGGATTTTTGAAGAAATATTGAAAATGAAAAATTCCTCTATACCCCCTCCAACGACCCGACAATGATTTATGTTGACGAATTATTGTTATTCAGATGGAAATTAATATTCTGCACTCCACCATCTTACGTGCCAAGTCATATTTGATTTTGAGGTAATTTTGAAAATGAAAAACCCTCTATTCCCCCTCTGACGACCCGACAATGATTTCTGTTGAGAAATTATTGTTATTGAGATGGAAATGGATATTCTGTACCCCACCATGATGCGTGCCAAGTCATATTGGATTTTGAGGTAATTTTGAAAATGAAAAATTCCTCCATACCCCCTCTGACGACCCGACAATGATTTCTGTTGACGAATTATTGTTATTCAGATGGAAATGGATATTCTGCACCCCACCATGATGCGTGCCAAGTCATATTTGATTTTGAGGTAATTTTGAAAATGAAAAATCCCTCTATACCCCCTCTGACGACCTGACAATGATTTCTGTTGACGAATTATTGTTATTCAGATGGAAATGGATATTCTGCACCCCTCCATGATGCGTGCCAAGTCATATTTGATATTGAGGTAATTTTGTAAATGAAAAACCACTCTATACCCCCTCTGACGACCCGACAATGATTTCTGTTGGCAGATTATTGTTATTGAGATGGAAATGGATATTCTGTACCCTACCATGATGCGTGCCAAGTCATATTAGATTATTGAAGAAATTTTGAAAACGAAAAATCCCTCTATACCTCCTCTGACGACCCGACAATGATTTCTGTTAACAAATTATTGTTATTGAGATGGAAATGGATATTCTGTACCCCACTATGATGCGTGCCAAGTCATATTTGATTTTTGAAGTCATTTTGAAAATGAAATATCCCTCTATACCCCCTCTGACGACCCGACATTGATTTCTGTCGACGAATTATTGTTATTCAGATGGAAATGGATATTCTGCACCCCACCATGATGCGTGCCAAGTCATAATGGATTTTTGAAGAAATATTGAATATGAAAAATCCCTCTATACCCCTTCCAACGACCCGTCAATGATTTCTGGTGACAAAATATTGTTGTTCAGTTGGAAATGGATATTCTACACCCCACCATGATGCTTGCCAAGTCATATTAGATTTTTGAAGAAATTTTGAAAATGAAAAATCCCTCTATACCCCCTCCAACGACCCGTCAATGATTTCTGTTGACGAATTATTGTTATTTAGATGGAAATAGATATTCTGCACCCCACCATGATGCGTGCCAAGTCATATTTGATTTTGAGGTAATTTTGAAAATGAAAAATCCCTCTATACCCCTTCTGACGACCCGACAATGATTTCTGTTAACAAATTATTGTTATTGAGATGGAAATGGATATTCTGTACCCCACTATGACGCGTGCCAAGTCATATTTGATTTTTGAAGTCATTTTGAAAATGAAAAATCCCTCTATACCCACTCTGACGACCCGACAATGATTTCTGTCGACGAATTATTGTTATTCAGATGGAAATGGATATTCTGCACCCCACCATGATGCGTGCCAAGTCATATTGGATTTTTGAAGAAATATTGAAAATGATAAATCCCTCTATACACCCTCTAACGACCCGACAATGATTTCTGTTGACGAATTATTGTTATCCAGATGGAAATAAATATTCTGCACCCCACCATGTTGCGTGCCAAGTCATATTTGATTTTGAGGTAATTTTGAAAATGAAAAATCCCTCTATACCTCCTCTAACGACCCGACAATGATTTCTGTCGACGAATTATTGTTATTCAGATCGAAATAGATATTCTGCACCCCACCATGATGCGTGCCAAGTCATATTAGATTTTGGAAGAAATATTGAAAATGAGAAATCCCTCTATACCCCCTCTGACGACCCGACAATGATTTCTGTTGACGAATTATTGTTATTCAGATGGACATGGATACTTTGCACCCCACCATGATGCGTGCCAAGTCATATTAGATTTTTGAAGAAATTTTGAAAATGAAATATACCTCTATACCCCCTCCAACGACCCGTCAATGATTTCTGTTGTCGAATCATTGTTATTCAGATGGAAATGGATATTCTGCACACCACTATGATGCGTGCCAAGTCTTATTTGATTTTGAGGTAATTTTGAAAATGTAAAATCACTCTATACACCCTCTGACGACCCGACAATGATTTCTGTTGACAAATTATTGTTATTGAGATGGAAATGGATATTTTGTACCCCACCATGATGCGTGCCAAGTACTATTTGATTATTGAAGTCATTTTGAAAATGAAAAATCCATCTATACCCCCTCTACCCGACAATGAGTTCTGATGACGAATTATTGTTATTCAGATGATAATGGATATTCTGCTCCCCACCATGATGCGTGCCAAGTCATATTGGATTTTTGAAGAAATATTGAAAATGAAAAATTCCTCTATACCCCCTCCAACGACCCGTCAATGATTTCTGTTGTCGAATCATTGTTATTCAGATGGAAATGGATATTCTGCACACCACTATGATGCGTGCCAAGTCTTATTTGATTTTGAGGTAATTTTGAAAATGTAAAATCACTCTATACACCCTCTGACGACCCGACAATGATTTCTGTTGACAAATTATTGTTATTGAGATGGAAATGGATATTTTGTACCCCACCATGATGCGTGCCAAGTACTATTTGATTATTGAAGTCATTTTGAAAATGAAAAATCCATCTATACCCCCTCTATCCGACAATGAGTTCTGATGACGAATTATTGTTATTCAGATGATAATGGATATTCTGCTCCCCACCATGATGCGTGCCAAGTCATATTGGATTTTTGAAGAAATATTGAAAATGAAAAACTCCTCTATACCCCCTCTAACGACCCGACAATGATTTCTGTTGACGAATTATTGTTATTCAGATGGAAATGAATATTCTGCACCCCACCGTGTTGCGTGCCAAGTCATATTTGATTTTGAGGTAATTTTGAAAATGAAAAATCCCTCTATACCCCCTCTAACGACCCGACAATGGTTTCTGTCGACGAATTATTGTTATTCAGATGGAAATAGATATTCTACACCCACCATGATGCGTGCCAAGTCATATTAGATTTTTGAAGAAATTTTGAAAATGAGAAATCCCTCTATACGCCCTCTAACGACCCGACAATGATTTCTGTTGACAAATTATTGTTATTCAGATGGAAATGGATATTCTACACCCCACCATGATGCGTGCCAAGTTATATTAGATTTTTGAAGAAATTTTGAAAATGAAAAATCCCTCTATACCCCCTCTAACGACCCGACAATGGTTTCTGTCGACGAATTATTGTTATTCAGATGGAAATAGATATTCTACACCCACCATGATGCGTGCCAAGTCATATTAGATTTTTGAAGAAATTTTGAAAATGAGAAATCCCTCTATACGCCCTCTAACGACCCGACAATGATTTCTGTTGACGAATTATTGTTATTCAGTTGGAAATGAATATTCTGCACCCCACCGTGTTGCGTGCCAAGTCATATTTGATTTTGAGGTAATTTTGAAAATGAAAAATCCCCCTCTATTTCCCCTCTGACGACCCGACAATGATTTCTGTCGACAAATTATTGTTATTGAGATGGAAATATATATTCTGTACCCTACCATGAGGCGTGCCAAGTCATATTAGATTTTTGAAGAAATTTTGAAAATGAAAAATACCTCTATACCCCCTCTAACGACCCGACAATGGTTTCTGTCGACGAATTATTGTTATTCAGATGGAAATAGATATTCTACACCCACCATGATGCGTGCCAAGTCATATTAGATTTTTGAAGAAATTTTGAAAATGAGAAATCCCTCTATACGCCCTCTAACGACCCGACAATGATTTCTGTTGACAAATTATTGTTATTCAGATAGAAATAGAAATTCTGCACCCCACCATGATGCGTGCCAAGTCATATTAGATTTTTGAAGTAATATTGAAAATGAGAAATCCCTCTATACCCCCTCTGACGACCCGACAATGATTTCTGTTGACGAATTATTGTTATTCAGATGGACATGGATACTTTGCACCCAACCATGATGCGTGCCAAGTCATATTAGATTTTTGAAGAAATTTTGAAAATGAAAAATCCCTCTATAACCCCTCCAACGACCCGTCAATGATTTCTGTTGACGAATTATTGTTATTCATATGGACATGGATACTTTGCACCCCACCATGATGCGTGCCAACTCATATTAGATTTTTGAAGAAATTTTGAAAATGAAAAATGCCTCTATACCCCCTCCAACGACCCGTCAATGATTTCTGTTGACAAATTATTGTTATTCAGATGGAAATGGATATTCTGCAACCCACCATGATGCGTGCCAAGTCATATTAGATTTTTGAAGAAATTTTGAAAATGAAAAATCCCTCTATACCCCCTCTAACGACCCGACAATGATTTCCGTTGACGAATTATTGTTATTCAGATGGAAATAGATATTCTGCACCCGCCATGATGCGAGCCAAGTCATATTAGATTTTTGAAGAAATATTGAAAATGAGAAATCCCTCTATACCCTCTCTGACGACCCGACAATGATTTCTGTTGACGAATTATTGTTATTCAGATGGACATGGATACTTTGCACCCCACCATGATGCGTGCCAAGACATATTAGAGTTGTTATTCAGATGGACATGGATACTTTGCACCCAACCATGATGCGTGCCAAGTCATATTAGATTTTTGAAGAAATTTTGAAAATGAAAAATCCCTCTATAACCCCTCCAACGACCCGTCAATGATTTCTGTTGACGAATTATTGTTATTCATATGGACATGGATACTTTGCACCCCAACATGATGCGTGCCAACTCATATTAGATTTTTGAAGAAATTTTGAAAATGAAAAATGCCTCTATACCCCCTCCAACGACCCGTCAATGATTTCTGTTGACAAATTATTGTTATTCAGATGGAAATGGATATTCTGCAACCCACCATGATGCGTGCCAAGTCATATTAGATTTTTGAAGAAATTTTGAAAATGAAAAATCCCTCTATACCCCCTCTAACGACCCGACAATGATTTCCGTTGACGAATTATTGTTATTCAGATGGAAATAGATATTCTGCACCCGCCATGATGCGAGCCAAGTCATATTAGATTTTTGAAGAAATATTGAAAATGAGAAATCCCTCTATACCCTCTCTGACGACCCGACAATGATTTCTGTTGACGAATTATTGTTATTCAGATGGACATGGATACTTTGCACCCCACCATGATGCGTGCCAAGACATATTAGAGTTTTGAAGAAATTTTGAAAATGAAAAATCCCTCTATACCCTCTCCAACGACCCGTCAAAGATTTCTGATGACGACTTATTGTTATTCAGATGGAAATGGATATTCTGCACCCCACTGTGATGCGTGCCAAGTCATATTTGATTTTGAGGTAATTTTGAAAATGAAACATCCATCTATACCCCCTCTGACGACCCGACAATGATTTCTGGTGACAAATTATTGATATTGAGATGGAAATGGATATTCTCTACCCCACCATGATGCGTGCCAAGTCATATTTGATTTTTGAAGTCATTTTGAAAATGAAAAATCCCTCTATACCCCTCTAACGACCCGACAATGATTTCTGTTGACGAATTATTGTTATTCAGATGGAAATGAATATTCTGCACCCCACCATGTTGCGTGCCAAGTCATATTAGATTTTTGAAGAAATATTGAAAATGAGAAATCCCTCTATACCCCCTCCAACGACCCGTCAATGATTTCTGTTGACGAATTATTGTTATTTAGATGAAAATGGATATTCTGCACCCCACTATGATGCGTGCCAAGTCATATTTGATTTTTGAAGTCATTTTGAAAATGAAAAATCCCTCTATACTCCCTCTGACGACCCGACAATGATTTCTGTCGACGAATTATTGTTATTCAGATGGAAATGGATATTCTGCACCCCACCATGATGCGTGCCAAGTCATATTGGATTTTTGAAGAAATATTGAAAATGATAAATCCCTCTATACACCCTCTAACGACCCGACAATGATTTCTGTTGACGAATTATTGTTATCCAGATGGAAATGAATATTCTGCACCCCACCATGTTGCGTGCCAAGTCATATTTGATTTTGAGGTAATTTTGAAAATGAAAAATCCCTCTATACCTCCTCTAACGACCCGACAATGATTTCTGTCGACGAATTATTGTTATTCAGATCGAAATAGATATTCTGCACCCCACCATGATGCGTGCCAAGTCATATTAGATTTTGGAAGAAATATTGAAAATGAGAAATCCCTCTATACCCCCTCTGACGACCCGACAATGATTTCTGTTGACGAATTATTGTTATTCAGATGGACATGGATACTTTGCACCCCACCATGTTGCGTGCCAAGTCATATTAGATTTTTGAAGAAATTTTGAAAATGAAATATCCCTCTATACCCCCTCCAACCACCCGTCAATGATTTCTGTTGTCGAATCATTGTTATTCAGATGGAAATGGATATTCTGCACACCACTATGATGCGTGCCAAGTCTTATTTGATTTTGAGGTAATTTTGAAAATGTAAAATCACTCTATACACCCTCTGACGACCCGACAATGATTTCTGTTGACAAATTATTGTTATTGAGATGGAGTGGATATTTTGTACCCCACCATGATGCGTGCCAAGTACTATTTGATTATTGAAGTCATTTTGAAAATGAAAAATCCATCTATACCCCCTCTATCCGACAATGAGTTCTGATGACGAATTATTGTTATTCAGATGATAATGGATATTCTGCTCCCCACCATGATGCGTGCCAAGTCATATTGGATTTTTGAAGAAATATTGAAAATGAAAAACTCCTCTATACCCCCTCTAACGACCCGACAATGATTTCTGTTGACGAATTATTGTTATTCAGATGGAAATGAATATTCTGCACCCCACCGTGTTGCGTGCCAAGTCATATTTGATTTTGAGGTAATTTTGAAAATGAAAAATCCCTCTATACCCCCTCTAACGACCCGACAATGGTTTCTGTCGACGAATTATTGTTATTCAGATGGAAATAGATATTCTACACCCACCATGATGCGTGCCAAGTCATATTAGATTTTTGAAGAAATTTTGAAAATGAGAAATCCCTCTATACGCCCTCTAACGACCCGACAATGATTTCTGTTGACAAATTATTGTTATTCAGATGGAAATGGATATTCTACACCCCACCATGATGCGTGCCAAGTTATATTAGATTTTTGAAGAAATTTTGAAAATGAAAAATCCCTCTATACCCCCTCTAACGACCCGACAATGGTTTCTGTCGACGAATTATTGTTATTCAGATGGAAATAGATATTCTACACCCACCATGATGCGTGCCAAGTCATATTAGATTTTTGAAGAAATTTTGAAAATGAGAAATCCCTCTATACGCCCTCTAACGACCCGACAATGATTTCTGTTGACGAATTATTGTTATTCAGTTGGAAATGAATATTCTGCACCCCACCGTGTTGCGTGCCAAGTCATATTTGATTTTGAGGTAATTTTGAAAATGAAAAATCCCCCTCTATTTCCCCTCTGACGACCCGACAATGATTTCTGTCGACAAATTATTGTTATTGAGATGGAAATATATATTCTGTACCCTACCATGAGGCGTGCCAAGTCATATAAGATTTTTGAAGAAATTTTGAAAATGAAAAATACCTCTATACCCCCTCTAACGACCCGACAATGGTTTCTGTCGACGAATTATTGTTATTCAGATGGAAATAGATATTCTACACCCACCATGATGCGTGCCAAGTCATATTAGATTTTTGAAGAAATTTTGAAAATGAGAAATCCCTCTATACGCCCTCTAACGACCCGACAATGATTTCTGTTGACAAATTATTGTTATTCAGATAGAAATAGAAATTCTGCACCCCACCATGATGCGAGCCAAGTCATATTAGATTTTTGAAGTAATATTGAAAATGAGAAATCCCTCTATACCCCCTCTGACGACCCGACAATGATTTCTGTTGACGAATTATTGTTATTCAGATGGACATGGATACTTTGCACCCAACCATGATGCGTGCCAAGTCATATTAGATTTTTGAAGAAATTTTGAAAATGAAAAATCCCTCTATAACCCCTCCAACGACCCGTCAATGATTTCTGTTGACGAATTATTGTTATTCATATGGACATGGATACTTTGCACCCCACCATGATGCGTGCCAACTCATATTAGATTTTTGAAGAAATTTTGAAAATGAAAAATGCCTCTATACCCCCTCCAACGACCCGTCAATGATTTCTGTTGACAAATTATTGTTATTCAGATGGAAATGGATATTCTGCAACCCACCATGATGCGTGCCAAGTCATATTAGATTTTTGAAGAAATTTTGAAAATGAAAAATCCCTCTATACCCCCTCTAACGACCCGACAATGATTTCCGTTGACGAATTATTGTTATTCAGATGGAAATAGATATTCTGCACCCGCCATGATGCGAGCCAAGTCATATTAGATTTTTGAAGAAATATTGAAAATGAGAAATCCCTCTATACCCTCTCTGACGACCCGACAATGATTTCTGTTGACGAATTATTGTTATTCAGATGGACATGGATACTTTGCACCCCACCATGATGCGTGCCAAGACATATTAGAGTTTTGAAGAAATTTTGAAAATGAAAAATCCCTCTATACCCTCTCCAACGACCCGTCAAAGATTTCTGATGACGACTTATTGTTATTCAGATGGAAATGGATATTCTGCACCCCACTGTGATGCGTGCCAAGTCATATTTGATTTTGAGGTAATTTTGAAAATGAAACATCCATCTATACCCCCTCTGACGACCCGACAATGATTTCTGGTGACAAATTATTGATATTGAGATGGAAATGGATATTCTGTACCCCACCATGATGCGTGCCAAGTCATATTTGATTTTTGAAGTAATTTTGAAAATGAAAAATCCCTCTATACCCCTCTAACGACCCGACAATGATTTCTGTTGACGAATTATTGTTATTCAGATGGAAATGAATATTCTGCACCCCACCATGTTGCGTGCCAAGTCATATTAGATTTTTGAAGAAATATTGAAAATGAGAAATCCCTCTATACCCCCTCCAACGACCCGTCAATGATTTCTGTTGACGAATTATTGTTATTTAGATGAAAATGGATATTCTGCACCCCACTATGATGCGTGCCAAGTCATATTTGATTTTTGAAGTCATTTTGAAAATGAAAAATCCCTCTATACTCCCTCTGACGACCCGACAATGATTTCTGTCGACGAATTATTGTTATTCAGATGGAAATGGATATTCTGCACCCCACCATGATGCGTGCCAAGTCATATTGGATTTTTGAAGAAATATTGAAAATGATAAATCCCTCTATACACCCTCTAACGACCCGACAATGATTTCTGTTGACGAATTATTGTTATCCAGATGGAAATGAATATTCTGCACCCCACCATGTTGCGTGCCAAGTCATATTTGATTTTGAGGTAATTTTGAAAATGAAAAATCCCTCTATACCTCCTCTAACGACCCGACAATGATTTCTGTCGACGAATTATTGTTATTCAGATCGAAATAGATATTCTGCACCCCACCATGATGCGTGCCAAGTCATATTAGATTTTGGAAGAAATATTGAAAATGAGAAATCCCTCTATACCCCCTCTGACGGTCCGACAATGATTTCTGTTGACGAATTATTGTTATTCAGATGGACATGGATACTTTGCACCCCACCATGATGCGTGCCAAGTCATATTAGATTTTTGAAGAAATTTTGAAAATGAAATATCCCTCTATACCCCCTCCAACGACCCGTCAATGATTTCTGTTGTCGAATCATTGTTATTCAGATGGAAATGGATATTCTGCACACCACTATGATGCGTGCCAAGTCTTATTTGATTTTGAGGTAATTTTGAAAATGTAAAATCACTCTATACACCCTCTGACGACCCGACAATGATTTCTGTTGACAAATTATTGGTATTGAGATGGAAACGGATATTTTGTACCCCACCATGATGCGTGCCAAGTACTATTTGATTATTGAAGTCATTTTTAAAATGAAAAATCCATCTATACCCCCTCTACCCGACAATGAGTTCTGATGACGAATTATTGTTATTCAGATGATAATGGATATTCTGCTCCCCACCATGATGCGTGCCAAGTCATATTGGATTTTTGAAGAAATATTGAAAATGAAAAATTCCTCTATACCCCCTCTAACGACCCGACAATGATTTCTGTTGACGAATTATTGTTATTCAGATGGAAATGAATATTCTGCACCCCACCGTGTTGCGTGCCAAGTCATATTTGATTTTGAGGTAATTTTGAAAATGAAATATCCCCCTCTATTTCCCCTCTGACGACCCAACAATGATTTCTGTCGACAAATTATGGTTATTGAGATGGAAATATATATTCTGTACCCTACCATGAGGCGTGCCAAGTCATATTAGATTTTTGAAGAAATTTTGAAAATGAAAAATCCCTCTATACCCCCTCTAACGACCCGACAATGGTTTCTGTCGACGAATTATTGTTATTCAGATGGAAATAGATATTCTACACCCACCATGATGCGTGCCAAGTCATATTAGATTTTTGAAGAAATTTTGAAAATGAGAAATCCCTCTATACGCCCTCTAACGACCCGACAATGATTTCTGTTGACAAATTATTGTTATTCAGATGGAAATGGATATTCTGCACACCACCATGATGCGTGCCAAGTTATATTAGATTTTCGAAGAAATTTTGAAAATGAGAAATCCGTCTATACCCCCTCTAACGACCCGTCAATGATTTCAGTTGACAAATTATTGTTATTCAGACGAAAATATATATTCTGCACCCCACCATGATGCGTGCCAAGTCATATTAGATTTTCGAAGAAATTTTGAAAATGAAAAATCCCTCTATACCCCCTCTAACGACCCGACAATTATTTCTGTCGACGAATTATTGTTATTCAGATGGAAATGGATAATCTGCACCCCACCATGATGCGTGCCAAGTCATATTTGATTTTGAGGTAATTTTGAAAATGAAAAATCCCTCTATACCCCCTCTGACGACCCGACAATGAGTTCTGTTGACGAATTATTGTTATTCAGATAATAATGGATATTCTGCATCCCACCATGATGCGTGCCAAGTCATATTGGATTTTTGAAGAAATATTGAAAATGAAAAATTCCTCTATACCCCCTCCAACGACCCGACAATGATTTCTGTTGACGAATTATTGTTATTCAGATGGAAATTAATATTCTGCACTCCACCATGTTGCGTGCCAAGTCATATTTGATTTTGAGGTAATTTTGAAAATGAAAAACCCTCTATTCCCCCTCTGACGACCCGACAATGATTTCTGTTGAGAAATTATTGTTATTGACATGGAAATGGATATTCTGTACCCCACCATGATGCGTGCCAAGTCATATTGGATTTTGAGGTAATTTTGAAAATGAAAAATTCCTCCATACCCCCTCTGACGACCCGACAATGATTTCTGTTGACAAATTCTTGTTATTCAGATGGAATCGGATATTCTGCACCCTACTATAATGCGTGCCAAGTCATATTCAATTTTTGAAGTCATTTTGATATTGAAAATTCCCTCTATACCCCCTCTGACGTCCCGACAATGATTTCTGTTGACGAATTATTGTTATTCAGATGGAAATGGATATTCTGCACCCCACCATGATGCGTGCCAAGTCATATTTGATTTTGAGGTAATTTTGAAAATGAAAAATCCCTCTATACCCCCTCTGACGACCTGACAATGATTTCTGTTGACGAATTATTGTTATTCAGATGGAAATGGATATTCTGCACCCCACCATGATGCGTGCCAAGTCATATTTGATATTGAGGTAATTTTGTAAATGAAAAACCACTCTATACCCCCTCTGACGACCCGACAATGATTTCTGTTGGCAGATTATTGTTATTGAGATGGAAATGGATATTCTGTACCCTACCATGATGCGTGCCAAGTCATATTAGATCATTGAAGAAATTTTGAAAATGAAAAATCCCTCTATACCTCCTCTGACGACCCGACAATGATTTCTGTTAACAAATTATTGTTATTGAGATGGAAATGGATATTCTGTACCCCACTATGATGCGTGCCAAGTCATATTTGATTTTTGAAGTCATTTTGAAAATGAAATATCCCTCTATACCCCCTCTGACGACCCGACATTGATTTCTGTCGACGAATTATTGTTATTCAGATGGAAATGGATATTCTGCACCCCACCATGATGCGTGCCAAGTCATAATGGATTTTTGAAGAAATATTGAATATGAAAAATCCCTCTATACCCCTTCCAACGACCCGTCAATGATTTCTTGTGACAAAATATTGTTGTTCAGTTGGAAATGGATATTCTACACCCCACCATGATGCTTGCCAAGTCATATTAAATTTTTGAAGAAATTTTGAAAATGAGAAATCCCTCTATACGCCCTCTAACGACCCGACAATGATTTCTGTTGACAAATTATTGTTATTCAGATAGAGATAGAAATTCTGCACCCCACCATGATGCGTGCCAAGTCATATTAGATTTTTGAAGTAATATTGAAAATGAGAAATCCCTCTATACCCCCTCTGACGACCCGACAATGATTTCTGTTGACGAATTATTGTTATTCAGATGGACATGGATACTTTGCACCCAACCATGATGCGTGCCAAGTCATATTAGATTTTTGAAGAAATTTTGAAAATGAAAAATCCCTCTATAACCCCTCCAACGACCCGTCAATGATTTCTGTTGACGAATTATTGTTATTCATATGGACATGGATACTTTGCACCCCACCATGATGCGTGCCAACTCATATTAGATTTTTGAAGAAATTTTGAAAATGAAAAATGCCTCTATACCCCCTCCAACGACCCGTCAATGATTTCTGTTGACAAATTATTGTTATTCAGATGGAAATGGATATTCTGCAACCCACCATGATGCGTGCCAAGTCATATTAGATTTTTGAAGAAATTTTGAAAATGAAAAATCCCTCTATACCCCCTCTAACGACCCGACAATGATTTCCGTTGACGAATTATTGTTATTCAGATGGAAATAGATATTCTGCACCCGCCATGATGCGAGCCAAGTCATATTAGATTTTTGAAGAAATATTGAAAATGAGAAATCCCTCTATACCCTCTCTGACGACCCGACAATGATTTCTGTTGACGAATTATTGTTATTCAGATGGACATGGATACTTTGCACCCCACCATGATGCGTGCCAAGACATATTAGAGTTTTGAAGAAATTTTGAAAATGAAAAATCCCTCTATACCCCCTCCAACGACCCGTCAAAGATTTCTGATGACGACTTATTGTTATTCAGATGGAAATGGATATTCTGCACCCCACTGTGATGCGTGCCAAGTCATATTTGATTTTGAGGTAATTTTGAAAATGAAACATCCATCTATACCCCCTCTGACGACCCGACAATGATTTCTGGTGACAAATTATTGATATTGAGATGGAAATGGATATTCTGTACCCCACCATGATGCGTGCCAAGTCATATTTGATTTTTGAAGTCATTTTGAAAATGAAAAATCCCTCTATACCCCTCTAACGACCCGACAATGATTTCTGTTGACGAATTATTGTTATTCAGATGGAAATGAATATTCTGCACCCCACCATGTTGCGTGCCAAGTCATATTAGATTTTTGAAGAAATATTGAAAATGAGAAATCCCTCTATACCCCCTCCAACGACCCGTCAATGATTTCTGTTGACGAATTATTGTTATTTAGATGAAAATGGATATTCTGCACCCCACCATGATGCGTGCCAAGTCATATTTGATTTTGAGGTAATTTTGTACATGAAAAATCCCTCTATACCCCCTCTGACGACCCGACAAAGATTTCTGTTAACAAATTAATGATATTGAGATGGAAATGGATATTTTGTACCCTACCATGATGCGTGCCAAGTCATATTAGATTATTGAAGAAATTTTGAAAATGAAAAATCCCTCTATACCCCCTCCAACGACCCGTCAATGATTTCTGTTGACGAATTATTGTTATTTAGATGGAAATAGATATTCTGCACCCCACCATGATGCGTGCCAAGTCATATTTGATTTTGAGGTAATTTTGAAAATGAAAAATCCCTCTATACCCCCTCTGACGACCCGACAATGATTTCTGTTGACAAATTATTGTTATTGAGATGGAAGTGGATATTTTGTACCCTACCATGATGCGTGCCAAGTCATATTAGATTATTGAAGAAATTTTGAAAATGAAAAATCCCTCTATACCCCCTCCAACGACCCGTCAATGATTTCTGTTGACGAATTATTGTTATTCAGATGGAAATGGATATTCTGCACCCCACTATGATGCCTGCCAAGTCATATTTGATTTTGAGGTAATTTTGAAAATGAAAAATCCCTCTATACCCCCTCTGACGACCCGACAATGATTTCTGTTGACAAATTATTGTTATTGAGATGGAAGTGGATATTTTGTACCCTACCATGATGCGTGCCAAGTCATATTAGATTATTGAAGAAATTTTGAAAATGAAAAATCCCTCTATACCCCCTCCAACGACCCGTCAATGATTTCTGTTGACGAATTATTGTTATTTAGATGGAAATAGATATTCTGCACCCCACCATGATGCGTGCCAAGTCATATTTGATTTTGAGGTAATTTTGAAAATGAAAAATCCCTCTATACCCCTTCTGACGACCCGACAATGATTTCTGTTAACAAATTATTGTTATTGAGATGGAAATGGATATTCTGTACCCCACTATGACGCGTGCCAAGTCATATTTGATTTTTGAAGTCATTTTGAAAATGAAAAATCCCTCTATACCCACTCTGACGACCCGACAATGATTTCTGTCGACGAATTATTGTTATTCAGATGGAAATGGATATTCTGCACCCCACCATGATGCGTGCCAAGTCATATTGGATTTTTGAAGAAATATTGAAAATGATAAATCCCTCTATACACCCTCTAACGACCCGACAATGATTTCTGTTGACGAATTATTGTTATCCAGATGGAAATGAATATTCTGCACCCCACCATGTTGCGTGCCAAGTCATATTTGATTTTGAGGTAATTTTGAAAATGAAAAATCCCTCTATACCTCCTCTAACGACCCGACAATGATTTCTGTCGACGAATTATTGTTATTCAGATCGAAATAGATATTCTGCACCCCACCATGATGCGTGCCAAGTCATATTAGATTTTGGAAGAAATATTGAAAATGAGAAATCCCTCTATACCCCCTCTGACGACCCGACAATGATTTCTGTTGACGAATTATTGTTATTCAGATGGACATGGATACTTTGCACCCCACCATGATGCGTGCCAAGTCATATTAGATTTTTGAAGAAATTTTGAAAATGAAATATCCCTCTATACCCCCTCCAACGACCCGTCAATGATTTCTGTTGTCGAATCATTGTTATTCAGATGGAAATGGATATTCTGCACACCACTATGATGCGTGCCAAGTCTTATTTGATTTTGAGGTAATTTTGAAAATGTAAAATCACTCTATACACCCTCTGACGACCCGACAATGATTTCTGTTGACAAATTATTGTTATTGAGATGGAAATGGATATTTTGTACCCCACCATGATGCGTGCCAAGTACTATTTGATTATTGAAGTCATTTTGAAAATGAAAAATCCATCTATACCCCCTCTATCCGACAATGAGTTCTGATGACGAATTATTGTTATTCAGATGATAATGGATATTCTGCTCCCCACCATGATGCGTGCCAAGTCATATTGGATTTTTGAAGAAATATTGAAAATGAAAAATTCCTCTATACCCCCTCTAACGACCCGACAATGATTTCTGTTGACGAATTATTGTTATTCAGATGGAAATGAATATTCTGCACCCCACCGTGTTGCGTGCCAAGTCATATTTGATTTTGAGGTAATTTTGAAAATGAAAAATCCCTCTATACCCCCTCTAACGACCCGACAATGGTTTCTGTCGACGAATTATTGTTATTCAGATGGAAATAGATATTCTACACCCACCATGATGCGTGCCAAGTCATATTAGATTTTTGAAGAAATTTTGAAAATGAGAAATCCCTCTATACGCCCTCTAACGACCCGACAATGATTTCTGTTGACAAATTATTGTTATTCAGATGGAAATGGATATTCTACACCCCACCATGATGCGTGCCAAGTTATATTAGATTTTTGAAGAAATTTTGAAAATGAAAAATCCCTCTATACCCCCTCTAACGACCCGACAATGGTTTCTGTCGACGAATTATTGTTATTCAGATGGAAATAGATATTCTACACCCACCATGATGCGTGCCAAGTCATATTAGATTTTTGAAGAAATTTTGAAAATGAGAAATCCCTCTATACGCCCTCTAACGACCCGACAATGATTTCTGTTGACGAATTATTGTTATTCAGTTGGAAATGAATATTCTGCACCCCACCGTGTTGCGTGCCAAGTCATATATGATTTTGAGGTAATTTTGAAAATGAAAAATCCCCCTCTATTTCCCCTCTGACGACCCGACAATGATTTCTGTCGACAAATTATTGTTATTGAGATGGAAATATATATTCTGTACCCTACCATGAGGCGTGCCAAGTCATATTAGATTTTTGAAGAAATTTTGAAAATGAAAAATACCTCTATACCCCCTCTAACGACCCGACAATGGTTTCTGTCGACGAATTATTGTTATTCAGATGGAAATAGATATTCTACACCCACCATGATGCGTGCCAAGTCATATTAGATTTTTGAAGAAATTTTGAAAATGAGAAATACCTCTATACGCCCTCTAACGACCCGACAATGATTTCTGTTGACAAATTATTGTTATTCAGATAGAAATAGAAATTCTGCACCCCACCATGATGCGTGCCAAGTCATATTAGATTTTTGAAGTAATATTGAAAATGAGAAATCCCTCTATACCTCCTCTGACGACCCGACAATGATTTCTGTTGACGAATTATTGTTATTCAGATGGACATGGATACTTTGCACCCAACCATGATGCGTGCCAAGTCATATTAGATTTTTGAAGAAATTTTGAAAATGAAAAATCCCTCTATAACCCCTCCAACGACCCGTCAATGATTTCTGTTGACGAATTATTGTTATTCATATGGACATGGATACTTTGCACCCCACCATGATGCGTGCCAACTCATATTAGATTTTTGAAGAAATTTTGAAAATGAAAAATCCCTCTATACCCCCTCTAACGACCCGACAATGATTTCCGTTGACGAATTATGTTTATTCAGATGGAAATAGATATTCTGCACCCGCCATGATGCGAGCCAAGTCATATTAGATTTTTGAAGAAATATTGAAAATGAGAAATCCCTCTATACCCTCTCTGACGACCCGACAATGATTTCTGTTGACGAATTATTGTTATTCAGATGGACATGGATACTTTGCACCACACCATGATGCGTGCCAAGACATATTAGAGTTTTGAAGAAATTTTGAAAATGAAAAATCCCTCTATACCCCCTCCAACGACCCGTCAAAGATTTCTGATGACGACTTATTGTTATTCAGATGGAAATGGATATTCTGCACCCCACTGTGATGCGTGCCAAGTCATATTTGATTTTGAGGTAATTTTGAAAATGAAACATCCATCTATACCCCCTCTGACGACCCGACAATGATTTCTGGTGACAAATTATTGATATTGAGATGGAAATGGATATTCTGTACCCCACCATGATGCGTGCCAAGTCATATTTGATTTTTGAAGTCATTTTGAAAATGAAAAATCCCTCTATACCCCTCTAACGACCCGACAATGATTTCTGTTGACGAATTATTGTTATTCAGATGGAAATGAATATTCTGCACCCCACCATGTTGCGTGCCAAGTCATATTAGATTTTTGAAGAAATATTGAAAATGAGAAATCCCTCTATACCCCCTCCAACGACCCGTCAATGATTTCTGTTGACGAATTATTGTTATTTAGATGAAAATGGATATTCTGCACCCCACTATGATGCGTGCCAAGTCATATTTGATTTTTGAAGTCATTTTGAAAATGAAAAATCCCTCTATACTCCCTCTGACGACCCGACAATGATTTCTGTCGACGAATTATTGTTATTCAGATGGAAATGGATATTCTGCACCCCACCATGATGCGTGCCAAGTCATATTGGATTTTTGAAGAAATATTGAAAATGATAAATCCCTCTATACACCCTCTAACGACCCGACAATGATTTCTGTTGACGAATTATTGTTATCCAGATGGAAATGAATATTCTGCACCCCACCATGTTGCGTGCCAAGTCATATTTGATTTTGAGGTAATTTTGAAAATGAAAAATCCCTCTATACCTCCTCTAACGACCCGACAATGATTTCTGTCGACGAATTATTGTTATTCAGATCGAAATAGATATTCTGCACCCCACCATGATGCGTGCCAAGTCATATTAGATTTTGGAAGAAATATTGAAAATGAGAAATCCCTCTATACCCCCTCTGACGGTCCGACAATGATTTCTGTTGACGAATTATTGTTATTCAGATGGACATGGATACTTTGCACCCCACCATGATGCGTGCCAAGTCATATTAGATTTTTGAAGAAATTTTGAAAATGAAATATCCCTCTATACCCCCTCCAACGACCCGTCAATGATTTCTGTTGACAAATTATTGTTATTGAGATGGAAACGGATATTTTGTACCCCACCATGATGCGTGCCAAGTACTATTTGATTATTGAAGTCATTTTGAAAATGAAAAATCCATCTATACCCCCTCTACCCGACAATGAGTTCTGATGACGAATTATTGTTATTCAGATGATAATGGATATTCTGCTCCCCACCATGATGCGTGCCAAGTCATATTGGATTTTTGAAGAAATATTGAAAATGAAAAATTCCTCTATACCCCCTCTAACGACCCGACAATGATTTCTGTTGACGAATTATTGTTATTCAGATGGAAATGAATATTCTGCACCCCACCGTGTTGCGTGCCAAGTCATATTTGATTTTGAGGTAATTTTGAAAATGAAAAATCCCCCTCTATTTCCCCTCTGACGACCCAACAATGATTTCTGTCGACAAATTATTGTTATTGAGATGGAAATATATATTCTGTACCCTACCATGAGGCGTGCCAAGTCATATTAGATTTTTGAAGAAATTTTGAAAATGAAAAATCCCTCTATACCCCCTCTAACGACCCGACAATGGTTTCTGTCGACGAATTATTGTTATTCAGATGGAAATAGATATTCTACACCCACCATGATGCGTGCCAAGTCATATTAGATTTTTGAAGAAATTTTGAAAATGAGAAATCCCTCTATACGCCCTCTAACGACCCGACAATGATTTCTGTTGACAAATTATTGTTATTCAGATGGAAATGGATATTCTGCACACCACCATGATGCGTGCCAAGTTATATTAGATTTTCGAAGAAATTTTGAAAATGAGAAATCCGTCTATACCCCCTCTAACGACCCGTCAATGATTTCAGTTGACAAATTATTGTTATTCAGACGAAAATATATATTCTGCACCCCACCATGATGCGTGCCAAGTCATATTAGATTTTCGAAGAAATTTTGAAAATGAAAAATCCCTCTATACCCCCTCTAACGACCCGACAATTATTTCTGTCGACGAATTATTGTTATTCAGATGGAAATGGATAATCTGCACCCCACCATGATGCGTGCCAAGTCATATTTGATTTTGAGGTAATTTTGAAAATGAAAAATCCCTCTATACCCCCTCTGACGACCCGACAATGAGTTCTGTTGACGAATTATTGTTATTCAGATAATAATGGATATTCTGCATCCCACCATGATGCGTGCCAAGTCATATTGGATTTTTGAAGAAATATTGAAAATGAAAAATTCCTCTATACCCCCTCCAACGACCCGACAATGATTTATGTTGACGAATTATTGTTATTCAGATGGAAATTAATATTCTGCACTCCACCATGTTGCGTGCCAAGTCATATTTGATTTTGAGGTAATTTTGAAAATGAAAAACCCTCTATTCCCCCTCTGACGACCCGACAATGATTTCTGTTGAGAAATTATTGTTATTGAGATGGAAATGGATATTCTGTACCCCACCATGATGCGTGCCAAGTCATATTGGATTTTGAGGTAATTTTGAAAATGAAAAATTCCTCCATACCCCCTCTGACGACCCGACAATGATTTCTGTTGACAAATTCTTGTTATTCAGATGGAATCGGATATTCTGCACCCTACTATAATGCGTGCCAAGTCATATTCAATTTTTGAAGTCATTTTGATATTGAAAAATCCCTCTATACCCCCTCTGACGACCCGACAATGATTTCTGTTGACGAATTATTGTTATTCAGATGGAAATGGATATTCTGCACCCCACCATGATGCGTGCCAAGTCATATTTGATTTTGAGGTAATTTTGAAAATGAAAAATCCCTCTATACCCCCTCTGACGACCTGACAATGATTTCTGTTGACGAATTATTGTTATTCAGATGGAAATGGATATTCTGCACCCCTCCATGATGCGTGCCAAGTCATATTTGATATTGAGGTAATTTTGTAAATGAAAAACCACTCTATACCCCCTCTGACGACCCGACAATGATTTCTGTTGGCAGATTATTGTTATTGAGATGGAAATGGATATTCTGTACCCTACCATGATGCGTGCCAAGTCATATTAGATTATTGAAGAAATTTTGAAAACGAAAAATCCCTCTATACCTCCTCTGACGACCCGACAATGATTTCTGTTAACAAATTATTGTTATTGAGATGGAAATGGATATTCTGTACCCCACTATGATGCGTGCCAAGTCATATTTGATTTTTGAAGTCATTTTGAAAATGAAATATCCCTCTATACCCCCTCTGACGACCCGACATTGATTTCTGTCGACGAATTATTGTTATTCAGATGGAAATGGATATTCTGCACCCCACCATGATGCGTGCCAAGTCATAATGGATTTTTGAAGAAATATTGAATATGAAAAATCCCTCTATACCCCTTCCAACGACCCGTCAATGATTTCTGGTGACAAAATATTGTTGTTCAGTTGGAAATGGATATTCTACACCCCACCATGATGCTTGCCAAGTCATATTAGATTTTTGAAGAAATTTTGAAAATGAAAAATCCCTCTATACCCCCTCCAACGACCCGTCAATGATTTCTGTTGACGAATTATTGTTATTTAGATGGAAATAGATATTCTGCACCCCACCATGATGCGTGCCAAGTCATATTTGATTTTGAGGTAATTTTGAAAATGAAAAATCCCTCTATACCCCTTCTGACGACCCGACAATGATTTCTGTTAACAAATTATTGTTATTGAGATGGAAATGGATATTCTGTACCCCACTATGACGCGTGCCAAGTCATATTTGATTTTTGAAGTCATTTTGAAAATGAAAAATCCATCTATACCCCCTCTACCCGACAATGAGTTCTGATGACGAATTATTGTTATTCAGATGATAATGGATATTCTGCTCCCCACCATGATGCGTGCCAAGTCATATTGGATTTTTGAAGAAATATTGAAAATGAAAAATTCCTCTATACCCCCTCTAACGACCCGACAATGATTTCTGTTGACGAATTATTGTTATTCAGATGGAAATGAATATTCTGCACCCCACCGTGTTGCGTGCCAAGTCATATTTGATTTTGAGGTAATTTTGAAAATGAAAAATCCCCCTCTATTTCCCCTCTGACGACCCGACAATGATTTCTGTCGACAAATTATTGTTATTGAGATGGAAATATATATTCTGTACCCTACCATGAGGCGTGCCAAGTCATATTAGATTTTTGAAGAAATTTTGAAAATGAAAAATCCCTCTATACCCCCTCTAACGACCCGACAATGGTTTCTGTCGACGAATTATTGTTATTCAGATGGAAATAGATATTCTACACCCACCATGATGCGTGCCAAGTCATATTAGATTTTTGAAGAAATTTTGAAAATGAGAAATCCCTCTATACGCCCTCTAACGACCCGACAATGATTTCTGTTGACAAATTATTGTTATTCAGATGGAAATGGATATTCTGCACCCCACCATGATGCGTGCCAAGTTATATTAGATTTTCGAAGAAATTTTGAAAATGAGAAATCCGTCTATACCCCCTCTAACGACCCGTCAATGATTTCAGTTGACAAATTATTGTTATTCAGACGAAAATAGATATTCTGCACCCCACCATGATGCGTGCCAAGTCATATTAGATTTTCGAAGAAATTTTGAAAATGAAAAATCCCTCTATACCCCCTCTAACGACCCGACAATTATTTCTGTCGACGAATTATTGTTATTCAGATGGAAATGGATAATCTGCACCCCACCATGATGCGTGCCAAGTCATATTTGATTTTGAGGTAATTTTGAAAATGAAAAATCCCTCTATACGCCCTCTAACGACCCGACAATGATTTCTGTTGACAAATTATTGTTATTCAGATGGAAATGGATATTCTGCACCCCACCATGATGCGTGCCAAGTCATATTAGATTTTTGAAGAAGTTTTGAAAATGAAAAATCCCTCTATACCCCCTCCAACGACCCGTCAATGATTTCTGTTGACGGATCATTGTAATTCAAATGGAAATGGATATTCTGCACCCCACCATGATGCGTGCCAAGTCATATTTGATTTTGAGGTAATTTTGAAAATGAAAAATCCCTCTATACCCCCTCTGACGACCCGACAATGTTTTCAGTTGACAAATTATTGTTATTGAGATGGAAATGGATATTCTGTACCCCACCATGATGCGTGCCAAGTCATATTTGAATTTTGAAGTCATTTTGAAAATGAGAAATAACTCTATACACCCTCTAACGACCCGACAATGAGTTCTGTTGACGAATTATTGTTATTCAGATAATAATGGATATTCTGCATCCCACCATGATGCGTGCCAAGTCATATTGGATTTTTGAAGAAATATTGAAAATGAAAAATTCCTCTATACCCCCTCTAACGACCCGACAATGATTTCTGTTGACGAATTATTGTTATTCAGATGGAAATGAATATTCTGCACCCCACCATGTTGCGTGCCAAGTCATATTTGATTTTGAGGTAATTTTGAAAATGAAAAATCCCCCTCTATTTCACCTCTGACGACCCGACAATGATTTCTGTCGACAAATTATTGTTATTGAGATGGAAATGGATATTCTGTACCCTACCATGATGCGTGCCAAGTCATATTTGATTTTGAGGTAATTTTGAAAATGAAAAATCCTTCTATACCCCTTCTGACGACCCGACAATGATTTCTGTTAACAAATTATTGTTATTGAGATGGAAATGGATATTCTGTACCCCACTATGACGCGTGCCAAGCCATATTTGATTTCTGAAGTCATTTTGAAAATCTATACCCCCTCCAACGACCCGTCAATGATTTCTGTTGACAAATTATTGTTATTCAGATGGAAATGGATATTCTGCACCCCACCATGATGCGTGCCAAGTCATATTAGATTTTTGAAGAAATTTTGAAAATGAAAAATCCCTCTTTACCCCCTCTAACGACCCGACAATGATTTCTGTCGACGAATTATTGTTATTCAGATGAAAATGGATATTCTGCACCCCACCATGATGCGTGCCAAGTCATATTAGATTTTTGAAGAAATTTTGAAAATGAAAAATCCCTCTTTACCCCCTCTAACGACCCGACAATGATTTCTGTCGACGAATTATTGTTATTCAGAAGGAAATGGATATTCTGCACCCCACCATGATGCGTGCCAAGTCATATTAGATTTTTGAAGAAATTTTGAAAATGAAAAATCCCTCTATACCCCCTCTAACGACCCGACAATGGTTTCTGTCGACGAATTATTGTTATTCAGATGGAAATAGATATTCTACACCCACCATGATGCGTGCCAAGTCATATTAGATTTTTGAAGAAATTTTGAAAATGAGAAATCCCTCTATACGCCCTCTAACGACCCGACAATGATTTCTGTTGACAAATTATTGTTATTCAGATGGAAATGGATATTCTGCACCCCACCATGATGCGTGCCAAGTTATATTAGATTTTCGAAGAAATTTTGAAAATGAGAAATCCGTCTATACCCCCTCGAACGACCCGTCAATGATTTCAGTTGACAAATTATTGTTATTCAGACGAAAATGGATATTCTGCACCCCACCATGATGCGTGCCAAGTCATATTAGATTTTTGAAGAAATTTTGAAAATGAAAAATCCCTCTATACCCCCTCTAACGACCCGACAATAATTTCTGTCGACGAATTATTGTTATTCAGATGGAAATGGATAATCTGCACCCCACCATGATGCGTGCCAAGTCATATTTGATTTTGAGGTAATTTTGAAAATGAAAAATCCCTCTATACGCCCTCTAACGACCCGACAAAGATTTCTGTTGATAATTATTGTTATTCAGATGGAAATGGATATTCTGCACCCCACCATGATGCGTGCCAAGTCATATTTGATTTTGAGGTAATTTTAAAAATGAAAAATCCCTCTATACCCCCTCTGATGACCCGACAATGTTTTCAGTTGACAAATTATTGTTATTGAGATGGAAATGGATATTCTGTACCCCACCATGATGCGTGCCAAGTCATATTTGAATTTTGAAGTCATTTTGAAAATGAGAAATCCCTCTATACACCCTCTAACGACCCAACAATGAGTTCTGTTGACGAATTATTGTTATTCAGATAATAATGGATATTCTGCATCCCACCATGATGCGTGCCAAGTCATATTGGATTTTTGAAGATATATTGAAAATGAAAAATTCCTCTATACCCCCTCCAACGACCCGACAATGATTTCTGTTGACGAATTATTGTTATTCAGATGGAAATTAATATTCTGCACTCCACCATGTTGCGTGCCAAGTCATATTTGATTTTGAGGTAATTTTGAAAATGAAAAACCCTCTATTCCCCCTCTGACGACCCGACAATGATTTCTGTTGAGAAATTATTGTTATTGAGATGGGAATGGATATTCTGTACCCCATCATGATGCGTGCCAAGTCATATTGGATTTTGAGGTAATTTTGAAAATGAAAAATTCCTCCATACCCCGTCTGACGACCCGACAATGATTTCTGTTGACAAATTCTTGTTATTCAGATGGAATCGGATATTCTGCACCCTACTATAATGCGTGCCAAGTCATATTAAATTTTTGAAGTCATTTTGATATTGAAAAATCCCTCTATACCCCCTCTGACGACCCGACAATGGTTTCTGTTGACGAATTATTGTTATTCAGATGGAAATGGATATTCTGCAACCCACCATGATGCGTGTCAAGTCATATTTGATTTTGAGGTAATTTTGAAAATGAAAAAGCCCTCTATACCCCCTCTGACGACCCGACAATGATTTCAGTTGACGAATTATTGTTATTCAGATGGAAATGGATATTCTGCACCCCACCATGATGCGTGCCAAGTCATATTTGATTTTGAGGTAATTTTGAAAATGAAAAATCCCTCTATACCCCCTCTGACGACCTGACAATGATTTCTGTTGACGAATTATTGTTACTCAGATGGAAATGGATATTCTGCACCCCACCATGATGCGTGCCAAGTCATATTTGATATTGAGGTAATTTTGAAAATGAAAAACCCCTCTATACCCCCTCTGACGACCCGACAATGATTTCTGTTGGCAGATTATTGTTATTGAGATGGAAATGGATATTCTGTACCCTACCATGATGCGTGCCAAGTCATATTAGATTATTGAAGAAATTTTGAAAATGAAAAATCCCTCTATACCCCCTCTGACGACCCGACAATGATTTCTGTTAACAAATTATTGTTATTGAGATGGAAATGGATATTCTGTACCCCACTATGATGCGTGCCAAGTCATATTTGATTTTTGAAGTCATTTTGAAAATGAAATATCCCTCTATACCCCCTCTGACGACCCGACATTGATTTCTGTCGACGAATTATTGTTATTCAGATGGAAATGGATATTCTGCACCCCACCATGATGCGTGCCAAGTCATAATGGATTTTTGATGAAATATTGAAAATGAAAAATCCCTCTATACCCCTTCCAACGACCCGTCAATGATTTCTGGTGACAAAATATTGTTGTTCAGATGGAAATGGATATTCTGCACCCCACCATGATGCTTGCCAAGTCATATTAGATTATTGAAGAAATTTTGAAAATGAAAAATCCCTCTATACCCCCTCCAACGACCCGTCAATGATTTCTGTTGACGAATTATTGTTATTCAGATGGAAATGGATATTCTGCACCCCACTATGATGCCTGCCAAGTCATATTTGATTTTGAGGTAATTTTGAAAATGAAAAATCCCTCTATACCCCCTCTGACGACCCGACAATGATTTCTGTTGACAAATTATTGTTATTGAGATGGAAGTGGATATTTTGTACCCTACCATGATGCGTGCCAAGTCATATTAGATTATTGAAGAAATTTTGAAAATGAAAAATCCCTCTATACCCCCTCCAACGACCCGTCAATGATTTCTGTTGACGAATTATTGTTATTTAGATGGAAATAGATATTCTGCACCCCACCATGATGCGTGCCAAGTCATATTTGATTTTGAGGTAATTTTGAAAATGAAAAATCCCTCTATACCCCTTCTGACGACCCGACAATGATTTCTGTTAACAAATTATTGTTATTGAGATGGAAATGAATATTCTGTACCCCACTATGACGCGTGCCAAGTCATATTTGATTTTTGAAGTCATTTTGAAAATGAAAAATCCCTCTATACCCACTCTGACGACCCGACAATGATTTCTGTCGACGAATTATTGTTATTCAGATGGAAATGGATATTCTGCACCCCACCATGATGCGTGCCAAGTCATATTGGATTTTTGAAGAAATATTGAAAATGATAAATCCCTCTATACACACTCTAACGACCCGACAATGATTTCTGTTGACGAATTATTGTTATCCAGATGGAAATGAATATTCTGCACCCCACCATGTTGCGTGCCAAGTCATATTTGATTTTGAGGTAATTTTGAAAATGAAAAATCCCTCTATACCTCCTCTAACGACCCGACAATGATTTCTGTCGACGAATTATTGTTATTCAGATCGAAATAGATATTCTGCACCCCACCATGATGCGTGCCAAGTCATATTAGATTTTGGAAGAAATATTGAAAATGAGAAATCCCTCTATACTCCCTCTGACGACCCGACAATGATTTCTGTTGACGAATTATTGTTATTCAGATGGACATGGATACTTTGCACCCCACCATGATGCGTGCCAAGTCATATTAGATTTTTGAAGAAATTTTGAAAATGAAATATCCCTCTATACCCCCTCCAACGACCCGTCAATGATTTCTGTTGTCGAATCATTGTTATTCAGATGGAAATGGATATTCTGCACACCACTATGATGCGTGCCAAGTCTTATTTGATTTTGAGGTAATTTTGAAAATGTAAAATCACTCTATACACCCTCTGACGACCCGACAATGATTTCTGTTGACAAATTATTGTTATTGAGATGGAAATGGATATTTTGTACCCCACCATGATGCGTGCCAAGTACTATTTGATTATTGAAGTCATTTTGAAAATGAAAAAGCCATCTATACCCCCTCTACCCGACAATGAGTTCTGATGACGAATTATTGTTATTCAGATGATAATGGATATTCTGCTCCCCACCATGATGCGTGCCAAGTCATATTGGATTTTTGAAGAAATATTGAAAATGAAAAATTCCTCTATACCCCCTCTAACGACCCGACAATGATTTCTGTTGACGAATTATTGTTATTCAGATGGAAATGAATATTCTGCACCCCACCGTGTTGCGTGCCAAGTCATATTTGATTTTGAGGTAATTTTGAAAATGAAAAATCCCCCTCTATTTCCCCTCTGACGACCCGACAATGATTTCTGTCGACAAATTATTGTTATTGAGATGGAAATATATATTCTGTACCCTACCATGAGGCGTGCCAAGTCATATTAGATTTTTGAAGAAATTTTGAAAATGAAAATTCCCTCTATACCCCCTCTAACGACCCGACAATGGTTTCTGTCGACGAATTATTGTTATTCAGATGGAAATAGATATTCTACACCCACCATGATGCGTGCCAAGTCATATTAGATTTTTGAAGAAATTTTGAAAATGAGAAATCCCTCTATACGCCCTCTAACGACCCGACAATGATTTCTGTTGACAAATTATTGTTATTCAGATGGAAATGGATATTCTGCACCCCACCATGATGCGTGCCAAGTTATATTAGATTTTCGAAGAAATTTTGAAAATGAGAAATCCGTCTATACCCCCTCTAACGACCCGTCAATGATTTCAGTTGACAAATTATTGTTATTCAGACGAAAATAGATATTCTGCACCCCACCATGATGCGTGCCAAGTCATATTTGATTTTGAGGTAATTTTGAAAATGAAAAATCCCTCTATACCCCCTCTGACGACCCGACAATGTTTTCAGTTGACAAATTATTGTTATTGAGATGGAAATGGATATTCTGTACCCCACCATGATGCGTGCCAAGTCATATTTGAATTTTGAAGTCATTTTGAAAATGAGAAATCCCTCTATACACCCTCTAACGACCCGACAATGAGTTCTGTTGACGAATTATTGTTATTCAGTTAATAATGGATATTCTGCATCCCACCATGATGCGTGCCAAGTCATATTGGATTTTTGAAGAAATATTGAAAATGAAAAATTCCTATATACCCCCTCCAACGACCCGACAATGATTTCTGTTGACGAATTATTGTTATTCAGATGGAAATTAATATTCTGCACTCCACCATGTTGCGTGCCAAGTCATATTTGATTTTGAGGTAATTTTGAAAATGAAAAACCCTCTATTCCCCCTCTGACGACCCGACAATGATTTCTGTTGAGAAATTATTGTTATTGAGATGGAAATGGATATTCTGTACCCCACCATGATGCGTGCCAAGTCATATTGGATTTTGAGGTAATTTTGAAAATGAAAAATTCCTCCATACCCCCTCTGACGACCCGACAATGATTTCTGTTAACAAATTCTTGTTATTCAGATGGAATCGGATATTCTGCACCCTACTATAATGCGTGCCAAGTCATATTTAATTTTTGAAGTCATTTTGATATTGAAAAATCCCTCTATACCCCCTCTGACGACCCGACAATGATTTCTGTTGACGAATTATTGTTATTCAGATGGAAATGGATATTCTGCAACCCACCATGATGCGTGTCAAGTCATATTTGATTTTGAGGTAATTTTGAAAATGAAAAATCCCTCTATACCCCCTCTGACGACCCGACAATGATTTCTGTTGACGAATTATTGTTATTCAGATGGAAATGGATATTCTGCACCCCACCATGATGCGTGCCAAGTCATATTTGATTTTGAGGTAATTTTGAAAATGAAAAATCCCTCTATACCCCCTCTGACGACCTGACAATGATTTCTGTTGACGAATTATTGTTATTCAGATGGAAATGGATATTCTGCACCCCACCATGATGCGTGCCAAGTCATATTTGATTTTGAGGTAATTTTGAAAATGAAAAACCCCTCTATACCCCCTCTGACGACCCGACAATGATTTCTGTTGACAGATTATTGTTATTGAGATGGAAATGGATATTCTGTACCCTACCATGATGCGTGCCAAGTCATATTAGATTATTGAAGAAATTTTGAAAATGAAAAATCCCTCTATACCCCCTCTGACGACCCGACAATGATTTCTGTTAACAAATTATTGTTATTGAGATGGAAATGGATATTCTGTACCCCACTATGATGCGTGCCAAGTCATATTTGATTTTTGAAGTCATTTTGAAAATGAAATATCCCTCTATACCCCCTCTGACGACCCGACATTGATTTCTGTCGACGAATTATTGTTATTCAGATGGAAATGGATATTCTGCACCCCACCATGATGCGTGCCAAGTCATAATGGATTTTTGAAGATATATTGAAAATGAAAAATCCCTCTATACCCCTTCCAACGACCCGTCAATGATTTCTGGTGACAAAATATTGTTGTTCAGATGGAAATGGATATTCTGCACCCCACCATGATGCTTGCCAAGTCATATTAGATTTTTGAAGAAATTTTGAAAATGAAAAATCCCTCTATACCCCCTCCAACGACCCGTCAATGATTTCTGTTGACGAATTATTGTTATTCAGATGGAAATGGATATTCTGCACCCCACTATGATGCCTGCCAAGTCATATTTGATTTTGAGGTAATTTTGAAAATGAAAAATCCCTCTATACCCCCTCTGACGACCCGACAATGATTTCTGTTGACAAATTATTGTTATTGAGATGGAAGTGGATATTTTGTACCCTACCATGATGCGTGCCAAGTCATATTAGATTATTGAAGAAATTTTGAAAATGAAAAATCCCTCTATACCCCCTCCAACGACCCGTCAATGATTTCTGTTGACGGATCATTGTAATTCAGATGGAAATGGATATTCTGCACCCCACCATGATGCGTGCCAAGTCATATTTGATTTTGAGGTAATTTTGAAAATGAAAAATCCCTCTATACCCCCTCTGACGACCCGACAATGAGTTCTGTTGACGAATTATTGTTATTCAGATAATAATGGATATTCTGCATCCCACCATGATGCGTGCCAAGTCATATTGGATTTTTGAAGAAATATTGAAAATGAAAAATTCCTCTATACCCCCTCCAACGACCCGACAATGATTTCTGTTGACGAATTATTGTTATTCAGATGGAAATTAATATTCTGCACTCCACCATGTTGCGTGCCAAGTCATATTTGATTTTGAGGTAATTTTGAAAATGAAAAACCCTCTATTCCCCCTCTGACGACCCGACAATGATTTCTGTTGAGAAATTATTGTTATTGAGATGGAAATGAATATTCTGTACCCCACCATGATGCGTGCCAAGTCATATTGGATTTTGAGGTAATTTTGAAATTGAAAAATTCCTCCATACCCCCTCTGACGACCCGACAATGATTTCTGTTGACAAATTCTTGTTATTCAGATGGAATCGGATATTCTGCACCCTACTATAATGCGTGCCAAGTCATATTCAATTTTTGAAGTCATTTTGATATTGAAAAATCCCTCTATAACCCCTCTGACGACCCGACAATGATTTCTGTTGACGAATTATTGTTATTCAGATGGAAATGGATATTCTGCAACCCACCATGATGCGTGTCAAGTCATATTTGATTTTGAGGTAATTTTGAAAATGAAAAATCCCTCTATACCCCCTCTGACGACCCGACAATGATTTCTGTTGTCGAATTATTGTTATTCAGATGGAAATGGATATTCTGCACCCCACCATGATGCGTGCCAAGTCATATTTGATTTTGAGGTAATTTTGAAAATGAAAAATCCCTCTATACCCCCTCTGACGACCCGACAATGATTTCTGTTGGCAGATTATTGTTATTGAGATGGAAATGGATATTCTGTACCCTACCATGATGCGTGCCAAGTCATATTAGATTATTGAAGAAATTTTGAAAATGAAAAATCCCTCTATACCCCTTCTGACGACCCGACAATGATTTCTGTTAACAAATTATTGTTATTGAGATGGAAATGGATATTCTGTACCCCACTATGACGCGTGCCAAGTCATATTTGATTTTTGAAGTCATTTTGAAAATGAAAAATCCCTCTATACCCACTCTGACGACCCGACTATGATTTCTGTCGACGAATTATTGTTATTCAGATGGAAATGGATATTCTGCACCCCACCATGATGCGTGCCAAGTCATATTGGATTTTTGAAGAAGTTTTGAAAATGAAAAATCCCTCTATACCCCTTCCAACGACCCGTCAATGATTTCTGGTGACAAAATATTGTTGTTCAGTTGGAAATGGATATTCTGCACCCCACCATGATGCTTGCCAAGTCATATTAGATTTTTGAAGAAATTTTGAAAATGAAAAATCCCTCTATACCCCCTCCAACGACCCGTCAATGATTTCTGTTGACGAATTATTGTTATTCAGATGGAAATGGATATTCTGCACCCCACTATGATGCCTGCCAAGTCATATTTGATTTTGAGGTAATTTTGAAAATGAAAAATCCCTCTATACCCCCTCTGACGACCCGACAATGATTTCTGTTGACAAATTATTGTTATTGAGATGGAAGTGGATATTTTGTACCCTACCATGATGCGTGCCAAGTCATATTAGATTATTGAAGAAATTTTGAAAATGAAAAATCCCTCTATACCCCCTCCAACGACCCGTCAATGATTTCTGTTGACGAATTATTGTTATTTAGATGGAAATAGATATTCTGCACCCCACCATGATGCGTGCTAAGTCATATTTGATTTTGAGGTAATTTTGAAAATGAAAAATCCCTCTATACCCCTTCTGACGACCCGACAATGATTTCTGTTAACAAATTATTGTTATTGAGATGGAAATGGATATTCTGTACCCCACTATGACGCGTGCCAAGTCATATTTGATTTTTGAAGTCATTTTGAAAATGAAAAATCCCTCTATACCCACTCTGACGACCCGACAATGATTTCTGTCGACGAATTATTGTTATTCAGATGGAAATGGATATTCTGCACCCCACCATGATGCGTGCCAAGTCATATTTGATTTTGAGGTAATTTTGAAAATGAAAAATCCCTCTATACCTCCTCTAACGACCCGACAATGATTTCTGTCGACGAATTATTGTTATTCAGATCGAAATAGATATTCTGCACCCCACCATGATGCGTGCCAAGTCATATTAGATTTTTGAAGAAATTTTGAAAATGAAATATCCCTCTATACCCCCTCCAACGACCCGTCAATGATTTCTGTTGTCGAATCATTGTTATTCAGATGGAAATGGATATTCTGCACACCACTATGATGCGTGCCAAGTCTTATTTGATTTTGAGGTAATTTTGAAAATGTAAAATCACTCTATACACCCTCTGACGACCCGACAATGATTTCTGTTGACAAATTATTGTTATTGAGATGGAAATGGATATTTTGTACCCCACCATGATGCGTGCCAAGTACTATTTGATTATTGAAGTCATTTTGAAAATGAAAAATCCATCTATACCCCCTCTATCCGACAATGAGTTCTGATGACGAATTATTGTTATTCAGGTGATAATGGATATTCTGCTCCCCACCATGATGCGTGCCAAGTCATATTGGATTTTTGAAGAAATATTGAAAATGAAAAATTCCTCTATACCCCCTCTAACGACCCGACAATGATTTCTGTTGACGAATTATTGTTATTCAGAAGGAAATGAATATTCTGCACCCCACCTTGTTGCATGCCAAGTCATATTTGATTTTGAGGTAATTTTGAAAATGAAAAATCCCCCTCTATTTCCCCTCTGACGACCCGACAATGATTTCTGTCGACAAATTATTGTTATTGAGATGGAAATATATATTCTGTACCCTACCATGAGGCGTGCCAAGTCATATTAGATTTTTGAAGAAATTTTGAAAATGAAAAATCCCTCTATACCCCCTCTAACGACCCGACAATGGTTTCTGTCGACGAATTATTGTTATTCAGATGGAAATAGATATTCTACACCCACCATGATGCGTGCCAAGTCATATTAGATTTTTGAAGAAATTTTGAAAATGAGAAATCCCTCTATACGCCCTCTAACGACCCGACAATGATTTCTGTTGACAAATTATTGTTATTCAGATGGAAATGGATATTCTACACCCCACCATGATGCGTGCCAAGTTATATTAGATTTTTGAAGAAATTTTGAAAATGAAAAATCCCTCTATACCCCCTCTAACGACCCGACAATGGTTTCTGTCGACGAATTATTGTTATTCAGATGGAAATAGATATTCTACACCCACCATGATGCGTGCCAAGTCATATTAGATTTTTGAAGAAATTTTGAAAATGAGAAATCCCTCTATACGCCCTCTAACGACCCGACAATGATTTCTGTTGACGAATTATTGTTATTCAGATGGAAATGAATATTCTGCACCCCACCATGATGCGTGCCAAGTCATATTTGATTTTGAGGTAATTTTGAAAATGAAAAATCCCTCTATACCCCCTCTGACGACCCGACAATGAGTTCTGTTGACGAATTATTGTTATTCAGATAATAATGGATATTCTGCATCCCACCATGATGCGTGCCAAGTCATATTGGATTTTTGAAGAAATATTGAAAATGAAAAATTCCTCTATACCCCCTCCAACGACCCGACAATGATTTCTGTTGACGAATTATTGTTATTCAGATGGAAATTAATATTCTGCACTCCACCATGTTGCGTGCCAAGTCATATTTGATTTTGAGGTAATTTTGAAAATGAAAAACCCTCTATTCCCCCTCTGACGACCCGACAATGATTTCTGTTGAGAAATTATTGTTATTGAGATGGAAATGAATATTCTGTACCCCACCATGATGCGTGCCAAGTCATATTGGATTTTGAGGTAATTTTGAAATTGAAAAATTCCTCCATACCCCCTCTGACGACCCGACAATGATTTCTGTTGACAAATTCTTGTTATTCAGATGGAATCGGATATTCTGCACCCTACTATAATGCGTGCCAAGTCATATTCAATTTTTGAAGTCATTTTGATATTGAAAAATCCCTCTATAACCCCTCTGACGACCCGACAATGATTTCTGTTGACGAATTATTGTTATTCAGATGGAAATGGATATTCTGCAACCCACCATAATGCGTGTCAAGTCATATTTGATTTTGAGGTAATTTTGAAAATGAAAAATCCCTCTATACCCCCTCTGACGACCCGACAATGATTTCTGTTGTCGAATTATTGTTATTCAGATGGAAATGGATATTCTGCACCCCACCATGATGCGTGCCAAGTCATATTTGATTTTGAGGTAATTTTGAAAATGAAAAATCCCTCTATACCCCCTCTGACGACCCGACAATGATTTCTGTTGGCAGATTATTGTTATTGAGATGGAAATGGATATTCTGTACCCTACCATGATGCGTGCCAAGTCATATTAGATTATTGAAGAAATTTTGAAAATGAAAAATCCCTCTATACCCCTTCTGACGACCCGACAATGATTTCTGTTAACAAATTATTGTTATTGAGATGGAAATGGATATTCTGTACCCCACTATGACGCGTGCCAAGTCATATTTGATTTTTGAAGTCATTTTGAAAATGAAAAATCCCTCTATACCCACTCTGACGACCCGACTATGATTTCTGTCGACGAATTATTGTTATTCAGATGGAAATGGATATTCTGCACCCCACCATGATGCGTGCCAAGTCATATTGGATTTTTGAAGAAGTTTTGAAAATGAAAAATCCCTCTATACCCCTTCCAACGACCCGTCAATGATTTCTGGTGACAAAATATTGTTGTTCAGTTGGAAATGGATATTCTGCACCCCACCATGATGCTTGCCAAGTCATATTAGATTTTTGAAGAAATTTTGAAAATGAAAAATCCCTCTATACCCCCTCCAACGACCCGTCAATGATTTCTGTTGACGAATTATTGTTATTCAGATGGAAATGGATATTCTGCACCCCACTATGATGCCTGCCAAGTCATATTTGATTTTGAGGTAATTTTGAAAATGAAAAATCCCTCTATACCCCCTCTGACGACCCGACAATGATTTCTGTTGACAAATTATTGTTATTGAGATGGAAGTGGATATTTTGTACCCTACCATGATGCGTGCCAAGTCATATTAGATTATTGAAGAAATTTTGAAAATGAAAAATCCCTCTATACCCCCTCCAACGACCCGTCAATGATTTCTGTTGACGAATTATTGTTATTTAGATGGAAATAGATATTCTGCACCCCACCATGATGCGTGCTAAGTCATATTTGATTTTGAGGTAATTTTGAAAATGAAAAATCCCTCTATACCCCTTCTGACGACCCGACAATGATTTCTGTTAACAAATTATTGTTATTGAGATGGAAATGGATATTCTGTACCCCACTATGACGCGTGCCAAGTCATATTTGATTTTTGAAGTCATTTTGAAAATGAAAAATCCCTCTATACCCACTCTGACGACCCGACAATGATTTCTGTCGACGAATTATTGTTATTCAGATGGAAATGGATATTCTGCACCCCACCATGATGCGTGCCAAGTCATATTGGATTTTTGAAGAAATATTGAAAATGATAAATCCCTCTATACACCCTCTAACGACCCGACAATGATTTCTGTTGACGAATTATTGTTATCCAGATGGAAATGAATATTCTGCACCCCACCATGTTGCGTGCCAAGTCATATTTGATTTTGAGGTAATTTTGAAAATGAAAAATCCCTCTATACCTCCTCTAACGACCCGACAATGATTTCTGTCGACGAATTATTGTTATTCAGATCGAAATAGATATTCTGCACCCCACCATGATGCGTGCCAAGTCATATTAGATTTTTGAAGAAATTTTGAAAATGAAATATCCCTCTATACCCCCTCCAACGACCCGTCAATGATTTCTGTTGTCGAATCATTGTTATTCAGATGGAAATGGATATTCTGCACACCACTATGATGCGTGCCAAGTCTTATTTGATTTTGAGGTAATTTTGAAAATGTAAAATCACTCTATACACCCTCTGACGACCCGACAATGATTTCTGTTGACAAATTATTGTTATTGAGATGGAAATGGATATTTTGTACCCCACCATGATGCGTGCCAAGTACTATTTGATTATTGAAGTCATTTTGAAAATGAAAAATCCATCTATACCCCCTCTATCCGACAATGAGTTCTGATGACGAATTATTGTTATTCAGGTGATAATGGATATTCTGCTCCCCACCATGATGCGTGCCAAGTCATATTGGATTTTTGAAGAAATATTGAAAATGAAAAATTCCTCTATACCCCCTCTAACGACCCGACAATGATTTCTGTTGACGAATTATTGTTATTCAGATGGAAATGAATATTCTGCACCCCACCTTGTTGCATGCCAAGTCATATTTGATTTTGAGGTAATTTTGAAAATGAAAAATCCCCCTCTATTTCCCCTCTGACGACCCGACAATGATTTCTGTCGACAAATTATTGTTATTGAGATGGAAATATATATTCTGTACCCTACCATGAGGCGTGCCAAGTCATATTAGATTTTTGAAGAAATTTTGAAAATGAAAAATCCCTCTATACCCCCTCTAACGACCCGACAATGGTTTCTGTCGACGAATTATTGTTATTCAGATGGAAATAGATATTCTACACCCACCATGATGCGTGCCAAGTCATATTAGATTTTTGAAGAAATTTTGAAAATGAGAAATCCCTCTATACGCCCTCTAACGACCCGACAATGATTTCTGTTGACAAATTATTGTTATTCAGATGGAAATGGATATTCTACACCCCACCATGATGCGTGCCAAGTTATATTAGATTTTTGAAGAAATTTTGAAAATGAAAAATCCCTCTATACCCCCTCTAACGACCCGACAATGGTTTCTGTCGACGAATTATTGTTATTCAGATGGAAATAGATATTCTACACCCACCATGATGCGTGCCAAGTCATATTAGATTTTTGAAGAAATTTTGAAAATGAGAAATCCCTCTATACGCCCTCTAACGACCCGACAATGATTTCTGTTGACGAATTATTGTTATTCAGATGGAAATGAATATTCTGCACCCCACCGTGTTGCGTGCCAAGTCATATTTGATTTTGAGGTAATTTTGAAAATGAAAAATCCCCCTCTATTTCCCCTCTGACGACCCGACAATGATTTCTGTCGACAAATTATTGTTATTGAGATGGAAATATATATTCTGTACCCTACCATGAGGCGTGCCAAGTCATATTAGATTTTAGAAGAAATTTTGAAAATGAAAAATCCCTCTATACCCCCTCTAACGACCCGACAATGGTTTCTGTCGACGAATTATTGTTATTCAGATGGAAATAGATATTCTACACCCACCATGATGCGTGCCAAGTCATATTAGATTTTTGAAGAAATTTTGAAAATGAGAAATCCCTCTATACGCCCTCTAACGACCCGACAATGATTTCTGTTGACAAATTATTGTTATTCAGATAGAAATAGAAATTCTGCACCCCACCATGATGCGTGCCAAGTCATATTAGATTTTTGAAGAAATTTTGAAAATGAAAAATCCCTCTATACCCCCTCTAACGACCCGACAATGATTTCCGTTGACGAATTATTGTTATTCAGATGGACATGGATACTTTGCACCCCACCATGATGCGTGCCAAGTCATATTAGAATTTTGAAGTAATATTGAAAATGAGAAATCCCTCTATACCCCCTCTGACGACCCGACAATGATTTCTGTTGACGAATTATTGTTATTCAGATGGACATGGATACTTTGCACCCCACCATGATGCGTGCCAAGTCATATTAGATTTTTGAAGAAATTTTGAATATGAAAAATCCCTCTATAACCCCTCCAACGACCCGTCAATGATTTCTGTTGACGAATTATTGTTATTCATATGGACATGGATACTTTGCACCCCACCATGATGCGTGCCAACTCATATTAGATTTTTGAAGAAATTTTGAAAATGAAAAATGCCTCTATACCCCCTCCAACGACCCGTCAATGATTTCTGTTGACAAATTATTGTTATTCAGATGGAAATGGATATTCTGCAACCCACCATGATGCGTGCCAAGTCATATTAGATTTTTGAAGAAATTTTGAAAATGAAAAATCCCTCTATACCCCCTCTAACGACCCGACAATGATTTCCGTTGACGAATTATTGTTATTCAGATGGAAATAGATATTCTGCACCCGCCATGATGCGAGCCAAGTCATATTAGATTTTTGAAGAAATATTGAAAATGAGAAATCCCTCTATACCCTCTCTGACGACCCGACAATGATTTCTGTTGACGAATTATTGTTATTCAGATGGACATGGATACTTTGCACCCCACCATGATGCGTGCCAAGACATATTAGAGTTTTGAAGAAATTTTGAAAATGAAAAATCCCTCTATACCCCCTCCAACGACCCGTCAATGATTTCTGATGACGACTTATTGTTATTCAGATGGAAATGGATATTCTGCACCCCACTGTGATGCGTGCCAAGTCATATTTGATTTTGAGGTAATTTTGAAAATGAAACATCCATCTATACCCCCTCTGACGACCCGACAATGATTTCTGTTAACAAATTATTGATATTGAGATGGAAATGGATATTCTGTACCCCACTATGATGCGTGCCAAGTCATATTTGATTTTTGAAGTCATTTTGAAAATGAAAAATCCCTCTATACCCCTCTAACGACCCGACAATGATTTCTGTTGACGAACTATTGTTATTCAGATGGAAATGAATATTCTGCACCCCACCATGTTGCGTGCCAAGTCATATTAGATTTTTGAAGAAATATTGAAAATGAGAAATCCCTCTATACCCCCTCCAACGACCCGTCAATGATTTCTGATGACGAATTATTGTTATTTAGATGAAAATGGATATTCTGCACCCCACCATGATGCGTGCCAAGTCATATTTGATTTTGAGGTAATTTTGTACATGAAAAATCCCTCTATACCCCCTCTGACGACCCGACAAAGATTTCTGTTAACAAATTATTGATATTGAGATGGAAATGGATATACTGTACCCCACTATGATGCGTGCCAAGTCATATTTGAATTTTGAAGTCATTTTGAAAATGAAAAATCCCTCTATACTCCCTCTGACGACCCGACAATGATTTCTGTCGACGAATTATTGTTATTCAGATGGAAATGGATATTCTGCACCCCACCATGATGCGTGCCAAGTCATATTGGATTTTTGAAGAAATATTGAAAATGATAAATCCCTCTATACACCCTCTAACGACCCGACAATGATTTCTGTTGACGAATTATTGTTATCCAGATGGAAATGAATATTCTGCACCCCACCATGTTGCGTGCCAAGTCATATTTGATTTTGAGGTAATTTTGAAAATGAAAAATCCCTCTATACCTCCTCTAACGACCCGACAATGATATCTGTCGACGAATTATTGTTATTCAGATCGAAATAGATATTCTGCACCCCACCATGATGCGTGCCAAGTCATATTAGATTTTGGAAGAAATATTGAAAATGAGAAATCCCTCTATACCCCCTCTGACGACCCGACAATGATTTCTGTTGACGAATTATTGTTATTCAGATGGACATGGATACTTTGCACCCCACCATGATGCGTGCCAAGTCATATTAGATTTTTGAAGAAATTTTGAAAATGAAATATCCCTCTATACCCCCTCCAACGACCCGTCAATGATTTCTGTTGTCGAATCATTGTTATTCAGATGGAAATGGATATTCTGCACACCACTATGATGCGTGCCAAGTCTTATTTGATTTTGAGGTAATTTTGAAAATGTAAAATCACTCTATACACCCTCTGACGACCCGACAATGATTTCTGTTGACAAATTATTGTTATTGAGATGGAAACGGATATTTTGTACCCCACCATGATGCGTGCCAAGTACTATTTGATTATTGAAGTCATTTTGAAAATGAAAAATCCATCTATACCCCCTCTACCCGACAATGAGTTCTGATGACGAATTATTGTTATTCAGATGATAATGGATATTCTGCTCCCCACCATGATGCGTGCCAAGTCATATTGGATTTTTGAAGAAATATTGAAAATGAAAAATTCCTCTATACCCCCTCTAACGACCCGACAATGATTTCTGTTGACGAATTATTGTTATTCAGATGGAAATGAATATTCTGCACCCCACCGTGTTGCGTGCCAAGTCATATTTGATTTTGAGGTAATTTTGAAAATGAAAAATCCCCCTCTATTTCCCCTCTGACGACCCGACAATGATTTCTGTCGACAAATTATTGTTATTGAGATGGAAATATATATTCTGTACCCTACCATGAGGCGTGCCAAGTCATATTAGATTTTTGAAGAAATTTTGAAAATGAAAAATCCCTCTATACCCCTTCCAACGACCCGTCAATGATTTCTGGTGACAAAATATTGTTGTTCAGATGGAAATGGATATTCTGCACCCCACCATGATGCTTGCCAAGTCATATTAGATTTTTGAAGAAATTTTGAAAATGAAAAATCCCTCTATACCCCCTCCAACGACCCGTCAATGATTTCTGTTGACGAATTATTGTTATTCAGATGGAAATGGATATTCTGTACCCCACTATGACGCGTGCCAAGTCATATTTGATTTTTGAAGTCATTTTGAAAATGAAAAATCCCTCTATACCCACTCTGACGACCCGACAATGATTTCTGTCGACGAATTATTGTTATTCAGATGGAAATGGATATTCTGCACCCCACCATGATGCGTGCCAAGTCATATTGGATTTTTGAAGAAATATTGAAAATGATAAATCCCTCTATACACCCTCTAACGACCCGACAATGATTTCTGTTGACGAATTATTGTTATCCAGATGGAAATGAATATTCTGCACCCCACCATGTTGCGTGCCAAGTCATATTTGATTTTGAGGTAATTTTGAAAATGAAAAATCCCTCTATACCTCCTCTAACGACCCGACAATGATTTCTGTCGACGAATTATTGTTATTCAGATCGAAATAGATATTCTGCACCCCACCATGATGCGTGCCAAGTCATATTAGATTTTTGAAGAAATTTTGAAAATGAAATATCCCTCTATACCCCCTCCAACGACCCGTCAATGATTTCTGTTGTCGAATCATTGTTATTCAGATGGAAATGGATATTCTGCACACCACTATGATGCGTGCCAAGTCTTATTTGATTTTGAGGTAATTTTGAAAATGTAAAATCACTCTATACACCCTCTGACGACCCGACAATGATTTCTGTTGACAAATTATTGTTATTGAGATGGAAATGGATATTTTGTACCCCACCATGATGCGTGCCAAGTACTATTTGATTATTGAAGTCATTTTGAAAATGAAAAATCCATCTATACCCCCTCTATCCGACAATGAGTTCTGATGACGAATTATTGTTATTCAGGTGATAATGGATATTCTGCTCCCCACCATGATGCGTGCCAAGTCATATTGGATTTTTGAAGAAATATTGAAAATGAAAAATTCCTCTATACCCCCTCTAACGACCCGACAATGATTTCTGTTGACGAATTATTGTTATTCAGATGGAAATGAATATTCTGCACCCCACCTTGTTGCATGCCAAGTCATATTTGATTTTGAGGTAATTTTGAAAATGAAAAATCCCCCTCTATTTCCCCTCTGACGACCCGACAATGATTTCTGTCGACAAATTATTGTTATTGAGATGGAAATATATATTCTGTACCCTACCATGAGGCGTGCCAAGTCATATTAGATTTTTGAAGAAATTTTGAAAATGAAAAATCCCTCTATACCCCCTCTAACGACCCGACAATGGTTTCTGTCGACGAATTATTGTTATTCAGATGGAAATAGATATTCTACACCCACCATGATGCGTGCCAAGTCATATTAGATTTTTGAAGAAATTTTGAAAATGAGAAATCCCTCTATACGCCCTCTAACGACCCGACAATGATTTCTGTTGACAAATTATTGTTATTCAGATGGAAATGGATATTCTACACCCCACCATGATGCGTGCCAAGTTATATTAGATTTTTGAAGAAATTTTGAAAATGAAAAATCCCTCTATACCCCCTCTAACGACCCGACAATGGTTTCTGTCGACGAATTATTGTTATTCAGATGGAAATAGATATTCTACACCCACCATGATGCGTGCCAAGTCATATTAGATTTTTGAAGAAATTTTGAAAATGAGAAATCCCTCTATACGCCCTCTAACGACCCGACAATGATTTCTGTTGACGAATTATTGTTATTCAGATGGAAATGAATATTCTGCACCCCACCGTGTTGCGTGCCAAGTCATATTTGATTTTGAGGTAATTTTGAAAATGAAAAATCCCCCTCTATTTCCCCTCTGACGACCCGACAATGATTTCTGTCGACAAATTATTGTTATTGAGATGGAAATATATATTCTGTACCCTACCATGAGGCGTGCCAAGTCATATTAGATTTTAGAAGAAATTTTGAAAATGAAAAATCCCTCTATACCCCCTCTAACGACCCGACAATGGTTTCTGTCGACGAATTATTGTTATTCAGATGGAAATAGATATTCTACACCCACCATGATGCGTGCCAAGTCATATTAGATTTTTGAAGAAATTTTGAAAATGAGAAATCCCTCTATACGCCCTCTAACGACCCGACAATGATTTCTGTTGACAAATTATTGTTATTCAGATAGAAATAGAAATTCTGCACCCCACCATGATGCGTGCCAAGTCATATTAGAATTTTGAAGTAATATTGAAAATGAGAAATCCCTCTATACCCCCTCTGACGACCCGACAATGATTTCTGTTGACGAATTATTGTTATTCAGATGGACATGGATACTTTGCACCCCACCATGATGCGTGCCAAGTCATATTAGATTTTTGAAGAAATTTTGAATATGAAAAATCCCTCTATAACCCCTCCAACGACCCGTCAATGATTTCTGTTGACGAATTATTGTTATTCATATGGACATGGATACTTTGCACCCCACCATGATGCGTGCCAACTCATATTAGATTTTTGAAGAAATTTTGAAAATGAAAAATGCCTCTATACCCCCTCCAACGACCCGTCAATGATTTCTGTTGACAAATTATTGATATTCAGATGGAAATGGATATTCTGCAACCCACCATGATGCGTGCCAAGTCATATTAGATTTTTGAAGAAATTTTGAAAATGAAAAATCCCTCTATACCCCCTCTAACGACCCGACAATGATTTCCGTTGACGAATTATTGTTATTCAGATGGAAATAGATATTCTGCACCCGCCATGATGCGAGCCAAGTCATATTAGATTTTTGAAGAAATATTGAAAATGAGAAATCCCTCTATACCCTCTCTGACGACCCGACAATGATTTCTGTTGACGAATTATTGTTATTCAGATGGACATGGATACTTTGCACCCCACCATGATGCGTGCCAAGACATATTAGAGTTTTGAAGAAATTTTGAAAATGAAAAATCCCTCTATACCCCCTCCAACGACCCGTCAATGATTTCTGATGACGACTTATTGTTATTCAGATGGAAATGGATATTCTGCACCCCACTGTGATGCGTGCCAAGTCATATTTGATTTTGAGGTAATTTTGAAAATGAAACATCCATCTATACCCCCTCTGACGACCCGACAATGATTTCTGTTAACAAATTATTGATATTGAGATGGAAATGGATATTCTGTACCCCACTATGATGCGTGCCAAGTCATATTTGATTTTTGAAGTCATTTTGAAAATGAAAAATCCCTCTATACCCCTCTAACGACCCGACAATGATTTCTGTTGACGAATTATTGTTATTCAGATGGAAATGAATATTCTGCACCCCACCATGTTGCGTGCCAAGTCATATTAGATTTTTGAAGAAATATTGAAAATGAGAAATCCCTCTATACCCCCTCCAACGACCCGTCAATGATTTCTGATGACGAATTATTGTTATTTAGATGAAAATGGATATTCTGCACCCCACCATGATGCGTGCCAAGTCATATTTGATTTTGAGGTAATTTTGTACATGAAAAATCCCTCTATACCCCCTCTGACGACCCGACAAAGATTTCTGTTAACAAATTATTGATATTGAGATGGAAATGGATATACTGTACCCCACTATGATGCGTGCCAAGTCATATTTGAATTTTGAAGTCATTTTGAAAATGAAAAATCCCTCTATACTCCCTCTGACGACCCGACAATGATTTCTGTCGACGAATTATTGTTATTCAGATGGAAATGGATATTCTGCACCCCACCATGATGCGTGCCAAGTCATATTGGATTTTTGAAGAAATATTGAAAATGATAAATCCCTCTATACACCCTCTAACGACCCGACAATGATTTCTGTTGACGAATTATTGTTATCCAGATGGAAATGAATATTCTGCACCCCACCATGTTGCGTGCCAAGTCATATTTGATTTTGAGGTAATTTTGAAAATGAAAAATCCCTCTATACCTCCTCTAACGACCCGACAATGATATCTGTCGACGAATTATTGTTATTCAGATCGAAATAGATATTCTGCACCCCACCATGATGCGTGCCAAGTCATATTAGATTTTGGAAGAAATATTGAAAATGAGAAATCCCTCTATACCCCCTCTGACGACCCGACAATGATTTCTGTTGACGAATTATTGTTATTCAGATGGACATGGATACTTTGCACCCCACCATGATGCGTGCCAAGTCATATTAGATTTTTGAAGAAATTTTGAAAATGAAATATCCCTCTATACCCCCTCCAACGACCCGTCAATGATTTCTGTTGTCGAATCATTGTTATTCAGATGGAAATGGATATTCTGCACACCACTATGATGCGTGCCAAGTCTTATTTGATTTTGAGGTAATTTTGAAAATGTAAAATCACTCTATACACCCTCTGACGACCCGACAATGATTTCTGTTGACAAATTATTGTTATTGAGATGGAAACGGATATTTTGTACCCCACCATGATGCGTGCCAAGTACTATTTGATTATTGAAGTCATTTTGAAAATGAAAAATCCATCTATACCCCCTCTACCCGACAATGAGTTCTGATGACGAATTATTGTTATTCAGATGATAATGGATATTCTGCTCCCCACCATGATGCGTGCCAAGTCATATTGGATTTTTGAAGAAATATTGAAAATGAAAAATTCCTCTATACCCCCTCTAACGACCCGACAATGATTTCTGTTGACGAATTATTGTTATTCAGATGGAAATGAATATTCTGCACCCCACCGTGTTGCGTGCCAAGTCATATTTGATTTTGAGGTAATTTTGAAAATGAAAAATCCCCCTCTATTTCCCCTCTGACGACCCGACAATGATTTCTGTCGACAAATTATTGTTATTGAGATGGAAATATATATTCTGTACCCTACCATGAGGCGTGCCAAGTCATATTAGATTTTTGAAGAAATTTTGAAAATGAAAAATCCCTCTATACCCCTTCCAACGACCCGTCAATGATTTCTGGTGACAAAATATTGTTGTTCAGATGGAAATGGATATTCTGCACCCCACCATGATGCTTGCCAAGTCATATTAGATTTTTGAAGAAATTTTGAAAATGAAAAATCCCTCTATACCCCCTCCAACGACCCGTCAATGATTTCTGTTGACGAATTATTGTTATTCAGATGGAAATGGATATTCTGCACCCCACTATGATGCCTGCCAAGTCATATTTGATTTTGAGGTAATTTTGAAAATGAAAAATCCCTCTATACCCCCTCTGACGACCCGACAATGATTTCTGTTGACAAATTATTGTTATTGAGATGGAAGTGGATATTTTGTACCCTACCATGATGCGTGCCAAGTCATATTAGATTATTGAAGAAATTTTGAAAATGAAAAATCCCTCTATACCCCCTCCAACGACCCGTCAATGATTTCTGTTGACGGATCATTGTAATTCAGATGGAAATGGATATTCTGCACCCCACCATGATGCGTGCCAAGTCATATTTGATTTTGAGGTAATTTTGAAAATGAAAAATCCCTCTATACCCCCTCTGACGACCCGACAATGAGTTCTGTTGACGAATTATTGTTATTCAGATAATAATGGATATTCTGCATCCCACCATGATGCGTGCCAACTCATATTGGATTTTTGAAGAAATATTGAAAATGAAAAATTCCTCTATACCCCCTCCAACGACCCGACAATGATTTCTGTTGACGAATTATTGTTATTCAGATGGAAATTAATATTCTGCACTCCACCATGTTGCGTGCCAAGTCATATTTGATTTTGAGGTAATTTTGAAAATGAAAAACCCTCTATTCCCCCTCTGACGACCCGACAATGATTTCTGTTGAGAAATTATTGTTATTGAGATGGAAATGAATATTCTGTACCCCACCATGATGCGTGCCAAGTCATATTGGATTTTGAGGTAATTTTGAAATTGAAAAATTCCTCCATACCCCCTCTGACGACCCGACAATGATTTCTGTTGACAAATTCTTGTTATTCAGATGGAATCGGATATTCTGCACCCTACTATAATGCGTGCCAAGTCATATTCAATTTTTGAAGTCATTTTGATATTGAAAAATCCCTCTATAACCCCTCTGACGACCCGACAATGATTTCTGTTGACGAATTATTGTTATTCAGATGGAAATGGATATTCTGCAACCCACCATGATGCGTGTCAAGTCATATTTGATTTTGAGGTAATTTTGAAAATGAAAAATCCCTCTATACCCCCTCTGACGACCCGACAATGATTTCTGTTGTCGAATTATTGTTATTCAAATGGAAATGGATATTCTGCACCCCACCATGATGCGTGCCAAGTCATATTTGATATTGAGGTAATTTTGTAAATGAAAAACCACTCTATACCCCCTTTGACGACCCGACAATGATTTCTGTTGGCAGATTATTGTTATTGAGATGGAAATGGATATTCTGTACCCTACCATGATGCGTGCCAAGTCATATTAGATTATTGAAGAAATTTTGAAAATGAAAAATCCCTCTATACCCCTTCTGACGACCCGACAATGATTTCTGTTAACAAATTATTGTTATTGAGATGGAAATGGATATTCTGTACCCCACTATGACGCGTGCCAAGTCATATTTGATTTTTGAAGTCATTTTGAAAATGAAAAATCCCTCTATACCCACTCTGACGACCCGACAATGATTTCTGTCGACGAATTATTGTTATTCAGATGGAAATGGATATTCTGCACCCCACCATGATGCGTGCCAAGTCATATTGGATTTTTGAAGAAGTTTTGAAAATGAAAAATCCCTCTATACCCCTTCCAACGACCCGTCAATGATTTCTGGTGACAAAATATTGTTGTTCAGTTGGAAATGGATATTCTGCACCCCACCATGATGCTTGCCAAGTCATATTAGATTTTTGAAGAAATTTTGAAAATGAAAAATCCCTCTATACCCCCTCCAACGACCCGTCAATGATTTCTGTTGACGAATTATTGTTATTCAGATGGAAATGGATATTCTGCACCCCACTATGATGCCTGCCAAGTCATATTTGATTTTGAGGTAATTTTGAAAATGAAAAATCCCTCTATACCCCCTCTGACGACCCGACAATGATTTCTGTTGACAAATTATTGTTATTGAGATGGAAGTGGATATTTTGTACCCTACCATGATGCGTGCCAAGTCATATTAGATTATTGAAGAAATTTTGAAAATGAAAAATCCCTCTATACCCCCTCCAACGACCCGTCAATGATTTCTGTTGACGAATTATTGTTATTTAGATGGAAATAGATATTCTGCACCCCACCATGATGCGTGCTAAGTCATATTTGATTTTGAGGTAATTTTGAAAATGAAAAATCCCTCTATACCCCTTCTGACGACCCGACAATGATTTCTGTTAACAAATTATTGTTATTGAGATGGAAATGGATATTCTGTACCCCACTATGACGCGTGCCAAGTCATATTTGATTTTTGAAGTCATTTTGAAAATGAAAATTCCCTCTATACCCACTCTGACGACCCGACAATGATTTCTGTCGACGAATTATTGTTATTCAGATGGAAATGGATATTCTGCACCCCACCATGATGCGTGCCAAGTCATATTGGATTTTTGAAGAAATATTGAAAATGATAAATCCCTCTATACACCCTCTAACGACCCGACAATGATTTCTGTTGACGAATTATTGTTATCCAGATGGAAATGAATATTCTGCACCCCACCATGTTGCGTGCCAAGTCATATTTGATTTTGAGGTAATTTTGAAAATGAAAAATCCCTCTATACCTCCTCTAACGACCCGACAATGATTTCTGTCGACGAATTATTGTTATTCAGATCGAAATAGATATTCTGCACCCCACCATGATGCGTGCCAAGTCATATTAGATTTTTGAAGAAATTTTGAAAATGAAATATCCCTCTATACCCCCTCCAACGACCCGTCAATGATTTCTGTTGTCGAATCATTGTTATTCAGATGGAAATGGATATTCTGCACACCACTATGATGCGTGCCAAGTCTTATTTGATTTTGAGGTAATTTTGAAAATGTAAAATCACTCTATACACCCTCTGACGACCCGACAATGATTTCTGTTGACAAATTATTGTTATTGAGATGGAAATGGATATTTTGTACCCCACCATGATGCGTGCCAAGTACTATTTGATTATTGAAGTCATTTTGAAAATGAAAAATCCATCTATACCCCCTCTATCCGACAATGAGTTCTGATGACGAATTATTGTTATTCAGGTGATAATGGATATTCTGCTCCCCACCATGATGCGTGCCAAGTCATATTGGATTTTTGAAGAAATATTGAAAATGAAAAATTCCTCTATACCCCCTCTAACGACCCGACAATGATTTCTGTTGACGAATTATTGTTATTCAGATGGAAATGAATATTCTGCACCCCACCGTGTAGCATGCCAAGTCATATTTGATTTTGAGGTAATTTTGAAAATGAAAAATCCCCCTCTATTTCCCCTCTGACGACCCGACAATGATTTCTGTCGACAAATTATTGTTATTGAGATGGAAATATATATTCTGTACCCTACCATGAGGCGTGCCAAGTCATATTAGATTTTTGAAGAAATTTTGAAAATGAAAAATCCCTCTATACCCCCTCTAACGACCCGACAATGGTTTCTGTCGACGAATTATTGTTATTCAGATGGAAATAGATATTCTACACCCACCATGATGCGTGCCAAGTCATATTAGATTTTTGAAGAAATTTTGAAAATGAGAAATCCCTCTATACGCCCTCTAACGACCCGACAATGATTTCTGTTGACAAATTATTGTTATTCAGATGGAAATGGATATTCTACACCCCACCATGATGCGTGCCAAGTTATATTAGATTTTTGAAGAAATTTTGAAAATGAAAAATCCCTCTATACCCCCTCTAACGACCCGACAATGGTTTCTGTCGACGAATTATTGTTATTCAGATGGAAATAGATATTCTACACCCACCATGATGCGTGCCAAGTCATATTAGATTTTTGAAGAAATTTTGAAAATGAGAAATCCCTCTATACGCCCTCTAACGACCCGACAATGATTTCTGTTGACGAATTATTGTTATTCAGATGGAAATGAATATTCTGCACCCCACCGTGTTGCGTGCCAAGTCATATTTGATTTTGAGGTAATTTTGAAAATGAAAAATCCCCCTCTATTTCCCCTCTGACGACCCGACAATGATTTCTGTCGACAAATTATTGTTATTGAGATGGAAATATATATTCTGTACCCTACCATGAGGCGTGCCAAGTCATATTAGATTTTAGAAGAAATTTTGAAAATGAAAAATCCCTCTATACCCCCTCTAACGACCCGACAATGGTTTCTGTCGACGAATTATTGTTATTCAGATGGAAATAGATATTCTACACCCACCATGATGCGTGCCAAGTCATATTAGATTTTTGAAGAAATTTTGAAAATGAGAAATCCCTCTATACGCCCTCTAACGACCCGACAATGATTTCTGTTGACAAATTATTGTTATTCAGATAGAAATAGAAATTCTGCACCCCACCATGATGCGTGCCAAGTCATATTAGAATTTTGAAGTAATATTGAAAATGAGAAATCCCTCTATACCCCCTCTGACGACCCGACAATGATTTCTGTTGACGAATTATTGTTATTCAGATGGACATGGATACTTTGCACCCCACCATGATGCGTGCCAAGTCATATTAGATTTTTGAAGAAATTTTGAATATGAAAAATCCCTCTATAACCCCTCCAACGACCCGTCAATGATTTCTGTTGACGAATTATTGTTATTCATATGGACATGGATACTTTGCACCCCACCATGATGCGTGCCAACTCATATTAGATTTTTGAAGAAATTTTGAAAATGAAAAATGCCTCTATACCCCCTCCAACGACCCGTCAATGATTTCTGTTGACAAATTATTGTTATTCAGATGGAAATGGATATTCTGCAACCCACCATGATGCGTGCCAAGTCATATTAGATTTTTGAAGAAATTTTGAAAATGAAAAATCCCTCTATACCCCCTCTAACGACCCGACAATGATTTCCGTTGACGAATTATTGTTATTCAGATGGAAATAGATATTCTGCACCCGCCATGATGCGAGCCAAGTCATATTAGATTTTTGAAGAAATATTGAAAATGAGAAATCCCTCTATACCCTCTCTGACGACCCGACAATGATTTCTGTTGACGAATTATTGTTATTCAGATGGACATGGATACTTTGCACCCCACCATGATGCGTGCCAAGACATATTAGAGTTTTGAAGAAATTTTGAAAATGAAAAATCCCTCTATACCCCCTCCAACGACCCGTCAATGATTTCTGATGACGACTTATTGTTATTCAGATGGAAATGGATATTCTGCACCCCACTGTGATGCGTGCCAAGTCATATTTGATTTTGAGGTAATTTTGAAAATGAAACATCCATCTATACCCCCTCTGACGACCCGACAATGATTTCTGGTGACAAATTATTGATATTGAGATGGAAATGGATATTCTGTACCCCACTATGATGCGTGCCAAGTCATATTTGATTTTTGAAGTCATTTTGAAAATGAAAAATCCCTCTATACCCCTCTAACGACCCGACAATGATTTCTGTTGACGAATTATTGTTATTCAGATGGAAATGAATATTCTGCACCCCACCATGTTGCGTGCCAAGTCATATTAGATTTTTGAAGAAATATTGAAAATGAGAAATCCCTCTATACCCCCTCCAACGACCCGTCAATGATTTCTGTTGACGAATTATTGTTATTTAGATGAAAATGGATATTCTGCACCCCACCATGATGCGTGCCAAGTCATATTTGATTTTGAGGTAATTTTGTACATGAAAAATCCCTCTATACCCCCTCTGACGACCCGACAAAGATTTCTGTTAACAAATTATTGATATTGAGATGGAAATGGATATACTGTACCCCACTATGATGCGTGCCAAGTCATATTTGATTTTTGAAGTCATTTTGAAAATGAAAAATCCCTCTATACTCCCTCTGACGACCCGACAATGATTTCTGTCGACGAATTATTGTTATTCAGATGGAAATGGATATTCTGCACCCCACCATGATGCGTGCCAAGTCATATTGGATTTTTGAAGAAATATTGAAAATGATAAATCCCTCTATACACCCTCTAACGACCCGACAATGATTTCTGTTGACGAATTATTGTTATCCAGATGGAAATGAATATTCTGCACCCCACCATGTTGCGTGCCAAGTCATATTTGATTTTGAGGTAATTTTGAAAATGAAAAATCCCTCTATACCTCCTCTAACGACCCGACAATGATATCTGTCGACGAATTATTGTTATTCAGATCGAAATAGATATTCTGCACCCCACCATGATGCGTGCCAAGTCATATTAGATTTTGGAAGAAATATTGAAAATGAGAAATCCCTCTATACCCCCTCTGACGACCCGACAATGATTTCTGTTGACGAATTATTGTTATTCAGATGGACATGGATACTTTGCACCACACCATGATGCGTGCCAAGTCATATTAGATTTTTGAAGAAATTTTGAAAATGAAATATCCCTCTATACCCCCTCCAACGACCCGTCAATGATTTCTGTTGTCGAATCATTGTTATTCAGATGGAAATGGATATTCTGCACACCACTATGATGCGTGCCAAGTCTTATTTGATTTTGAGGTAATTTTGAAAATGTAAAATCACTCTATACACCCTCTGACGACCCGACAATGATTTCTGTTGACAAATTATTGTTATTGAGATGGAAACGGATATTTTGTACCCCACCATGATGCGTGCCAAGTACTATTTGATTATTGAAGTCATTTTGAAAATGAAAAATCCATCTATACCCCCTCTACCCGACAATGAGTTCTGATGACGAATTATTGTTATTCAGATGATAATGGATATTCTGCTCCCCACCATGATGCGTGCCAAGTCATATTGGATTTTTGAAGAAATATTGAAAATGAAAAATTCCTCTATACCCCCTCTAACGACCCGACAATGATTTCTGTTGACGAATTATTGTTATTCAGATGGAAATGAATATTCTGCACCCCACCGTGTTGCGTGCCAAGTCATATTTGATTTTGAGGTAATTTTGAAAATGAAAAATCCCCCTCTATTTCCCCTCTGACGACCCGACAATGATTTCTGTCGACAAATTATTGTTATTGAGATGGAAATATATATTCTGTACCCTACCATGAGGCGTGCCAAGTCATATTAGATTTTTGAAGAAATTTTGAAAATGAAAAATCCCTCTATACCCCCTCTAACGACCCGACAATGGTTTCTGTCGACGAATTATTGTTATTCAGATGGAAATAGATATTCTACACCCACCATGATGCGTGCCAAGTCATATTAGATTTTTGAAGAAATTTTGAAAATGAGAAATCCCTCTATACGCCCTCTAACGACCCGACAATGATTTCTGTTGACAAATTATTGTTATTCAGATGGAAATCGATATTCTGCACCCCACCATGATGCGTGCCAAGTTATATTAGATTTTCGAAGAAATTTTGAAAATGAGAAATCCGTCTATACCCCCTCTAACGACCCGTCAATGATTTCAGTTGACAAATTATTGTTATTCAGACGAAAATAGATATTCTGCACCCCACCATGATGCGTGCCAAGTCATATTAGATTTTCGAAGAAATTTTGAAAATGAAAAATCCCTCTATACCCCCTCTAACGACCCGACAATTATTTCTGTCGACGAATTATTGTTATTCAGATGGAAATGGATAATCTGCACCCCACCATGATGCTTGCCAAGTCATATTTGATTTTGAGGTAATTTTGAAAATGAAAAATCCCTCTATACCCCCTCTGACGACCCGACAATGATTTCTGTTGACGAATTATTGTTATTCAGATGGAAATCGATATTCTGCACCCCACCATGATGCGTGCCAAGTCATATTGGATTTTTGAAGAAATATTGAAAATGAAAAATTCCTCTATACCCCCTCCAACGACCCGACAATGATTTCTGTTGACGAATTATTGTTATTCAGATGGAAATTAATATTCTGCACTCCACCATGTTGCGTGCCAAGTCATATTTGATTTTGAGGTAATTTTGAAAATGAAAAACCCTCTATTCCCCCTCTGACGACCCGACAATCATTTCTGTTGAGAAATTATTGTTATTGAGATGGAAATGGATATTCTGTACCCCACCATGATGCGTGCCAAGTCATATTGGATTTTGAGGTAATTTTGAAAATGAAAAATTCCTCCATACCCCCTCTGACGACCCGACAATGATTTCTGTTGACAAATTCTTGTGATTCAGATGGAATCGGATATTCTGCACCCTACTATAATGCGTGCCAAGTCATATTCAATTTTTGAAGTCATTTTGATATTGAAAAATCCCTCTATACCCCCTCTGACGACCCGACAATGATTTCTGTTGACGAATTATTGTTATTCAGATGGAAATGGATATTCTGCACCCCACCATGATGCGTGCCAAGTCATATTTGATTTTGAGGTAATTTTGAAAATGAAAAATCCCTCTATACCCCCTCTGACGACCTGACAATGATTTCTGTTGACGAATTATTGTTATTCAGATGGAAATGGATATTCTGCACCCCACCATGATGCGTGCCAAGTCATATTTGATATTGAGGTAATTTTGTAAATGAAAAACCACTCTATACCCCCTCTGACGACCCGACAATGATTTCTGTTGGCAGATTATTGTTATTGAGATGGAAATGGATATTCTGTACCCCACTATGATGCGTGCCAAGTCATATTTGATTTTTGAAGTCATTTTGAAAATGAAATATCCCTCTATACCCCCTCTGACGACCCGACATTGATTTCTGTCGACGAATTATTGTTATTCAGATGGAAATGGATATTCTGCACCCCACCATGATGCGTGCCAAGTCATAATGGATTTTTGAAGAAATATTGAAAATGAAAAATCCCTCTATACCCCTTCCAACGACCCGTCAATGATTTCTGGTGACAAAATATTGTTGTTCAGTTGGAAATGGATATTCTACACCCCACCATGATGCTTGCCAAGTCATATTAGATTTTTGAAGAAATTTTGAAAATGAAAAATCCCTCTATACCCCCTCCAACGACCCGTCAATGATTTCTGTTGACGAATTATTGTTATTCAGATGGAAATGGATATTCTGCACCCCACTATGATGCCTGCCAAGTCATATTTGATTTTGAGGTAATTTTGAAAATGAAAAATCCCTCTATACCCCCTCTGACGACCCGACAATGATTTCTGTTGACAAATTATTGTTATTGAGATGGAAGTGGATATTTTGTACCCTACCATGATGCGTGCCAAGTCATATTAGATTATTGAAGAAATTTTGAAAATGAAAAATCCCTCTATACCCCCTCCAACGACCCGTCAATGATTTCTGTTGACGAATTATTGTTATTTAGATGGAAATAGATATTCTGCACCCCACCATGATGCGTGCCAAGTCATATTTGATTTTGAGGTAATTTTGAAAATGAAAAATCCCTCTATACCCCTTCTGACGACCCGACAATGATTTCTGTTAAAAAATTATTGTTATTGAGATGGAAATGGATATTCTGTACCCCACTATGACGCGTGCCAAGTCATATTTGATTTTTGAAGTCATTTTGAAAATGAAAAATCCCTCTATACCCACTCTGACGACCCGACAATGATTTCTGTCGACGAATTATTGTTATCCAGATGGAAATGAATATTCTGCACCCCACCATGTTGCGTGCCAAGTCATATTTGATTTTGAGGTAATTTTGAAAATGAAAAATCCCTCTATACCTCCTCTAACGACCCGACAATGATTTCTGTCGACGAATTATTGTTATTCAGATCGAAATAGATATTCTGCACCCCACCATGATGCGTGCCAAGTCATATTAGATTTTGGAAGAAATATTGAAAATGAGAAATCCCTCTATACCCCCTCTGACGACCCGACAATGATTTCTGTTGACGAATTATTGTTATTCAGATGGAAATAGATATTCTACACCCACCATGATGCGTGCCAAGTCATATTAGATTTTTGAAGAAATTTTGAAAATGAGAAATCCCTCTATACGCCCTCTAACGACCCGACAATGATTTCTGTTGACAAATTATTGTTATTCAGATGGAAATGGATATTCTGCACCCCACCATGATGCGTGCCAAGTTATATTAGATTTTCGAAGAAATTTTGAAAATGAGAAATCCGTCTATACCCCCTCGAACGACCCGTCAATGATTTCAGTTGACAAATTATTGTTATTCAGATGAAAATGGATATTCTGCACCCCACCATGATGCGTGCCAAGTCATATTAGATTTTTGAAGAAATTTTGAAAATGAAAAATCCCTCTATACCCCCTCTAACGACCCGACAATAATTTCTGTCGACGAATTATTGTTATTCAGATGGAAATGGATAATCTGCACCCCACCATGATGCGTGCCAAGTCATATTTGATTTTGAGGTAATTTTGAAAATGAAAAATCCCTCTATACCCCCTCTAACGACCCGACAATAATTTCTGTCGACGAATTATTGTTATTCAGATGGAAATGGATATTCTGTACCCCACTATGATGCGTGCCAAGTCATATTTGATTTTTGAAGTCATTTTGAAAATGAAATATCCCTCTATACCCCCTCTGACGACCCGACATTGATTTCTGTCGACGAATTATTGTTATTCAGATGGAAATGGATATTCTGCACCCCACCATGATGCGTGCCAAGTCATATTAGATTTTTGAAGAAATTTTGAAAATGAAAAATCCCTCTATACCCCCTCTAACGACCCGACAATGGTTTCTGTCGACGAATTATTGTTATTCAGATGGAAATAGATATTCTACACCCACCATGATGCGTGCCAAGTCATATTAGATTTTTGAAGAAATTTTGAAAATGAGAAATCCCTCTATACGCCCTCTAACGACCCGACAATGATTTCTGTTGACAAATTATTGTTATTCAGATGGAAATGGATATTCTGCACCCCACCATGATGCGTGCCAAGTTATATTAGATTTTCGAAGAAATTTTGAAAATGAGAAATCCGTCTATACCCCCTCGAACGACCCGTCAATGATTTCAGTTGACAAATTATTGTTATTCAGACGAAAATGGATATTCTGCACCCCACCATGATGCGTGCCAAGTCATATTAGATTTTTGAAGAAATTTTGAAAATGAAAAATCCCTCTATACCCCCTCTAACGACCCGACAATAATTTCTGTCGACGAATTATTGTTATTCAGATGGAAATGGATAATGTGCACCCCACCATGATGCGTGCCAAGTCATATTTGATTTTGAGGTAATTTTGAAAATGAAAAATCCCTCTATACGCCCTCTAACGACCCGACAATGATTTCTGTTGATAATTATTGTTATTCAGATGGAAATGGATATTCTGCACCCCACCATGATGCGTGCCAAGTCATATTTGATTTTGAGGTAATTTTGAAAATGAAAAATCCCTCTATACCCCCTCTGACGACCCGACAATGTTTTCAGTTGACAAATTATTGTTATTGAGATGGAAATGGATATTCTGTACCCCACCATGATGCGTGCCAAGTCATATTAGAATTTTGAAGTCATTTTGAAAATGAGAAATCCCTCTATACACCCTCTAACGACCCAACAATGAGTTCTGTTGACGAATTATTGTTATTCAGATAATAATGGATATTCTGCATCCCACCATGATGCGTGCCAAGTCATATTGCATTTTTGAAGATATATTGAAAATGAAAAATTCCTCTATACCCCCTCCAACGACCCGACAATGATTTCTGTTGACGAATTATTGTTATTCAGATAGAAATTAATATTCTGCACTCCACCATGTTGCGTGCCAAGTCATATTTGATTTTGAGGTGATTTTGAAAATGAAAAACCCTCTATTCCCCCTCTGACGACCCGACAATGATTTCTGTTGAGAAATTATTGTTATTGAGATGGGAATGGATATTCTGTACCCCATCATGATGCGTGCCAAGTCATATTGGATTTTGAGGTAATTTTGAAAATGAAAAATTCCTCCATACCCCCTCTGACGACCCGACAATGATTTCTGTTGACAAATTCTTGTTATTCAGATGGAATCGGATATTCTGCACCCTACTATAATGCGTGCCAAGTCATATTTAATTTTTGAAGTCATTTTGATATTGAAAAATCCCTCTATACCCCCTCTGACGACCCGACAATGGTTTCTGTTGACGAATTATTGTTATTCAGATGGAAATGGATATTCTGCAACCCACCATGATGCGTGTCAAGTCATATTTGATTTTGAGGTAATTTTGAAAATGAAAAAGCCCTCTATACCCCCTCTGACGACCCGACAATGATTTCTGTTGACGAATTATTGTTATTCAGATGGAAATGGATATTCTGCACCCCACCATGATGCGTGCCAAGTCATATTTGATTTTGAGGTAATTTTGAAAATGAAAAATCCCTCTATACCCCCTCTGACGACCTGACAATGATTTCTGTTGACGAATTATTGTTACTCAGATGGAAATGGATATTCTGCACCCCACCATGATGCGTGCCAAGTCATATTTGATATTGAGGTAATTTTGAAAATGAAAAACCCCTCTATACCCCCTCTGACGACCCGACAATGATTTCTGTTGGCAGATTATTGTTATTGAGATGGAAATGGATATTCTGTACCCTACCATGATGCGTGCCAAGTCATATTAGATTATTGAAGAAATTTTGAAAATGAAAAATCCCTCTATACCCCCTCTGACGACCCGACAATGATTTCTGTTAACAAATTATTGTTATTGAGATGGAAATGGATATTCTGTACCCCACTATGATGCGTGCCAAGTCATATTTGATTTTTGAAGTCATTTTGAAAATGAAATATCCCTCTATACCCCCTCTGACGACCCGACATTGATTTCTGTCGACGAATTATTGTTATTCAGATGGAAATGGATATTCTGCACCCCACCATGATGCGTGCCAAGTCATAATGGATTTTTGATGAAATATTGAAAATGAAAAATCCCTCTATACCCCTTCCAACGACCCGTCAATGATTTCTGGTGACAAAATATTGTTGTTCAGATGGAAATGGATATTCTGCACCCCACCATGATGCTTGCCAAGTCATATTAGATTATTGAAGAAATTTTGAAAATGAAAAATCCCTCTATACCCCCTCCAACGACCCGTCAATGATTTCTGTTGACGAATTATTGTTATTCAGATGGAAATGGATATTCTGCACACCACTATGATGCCTGCCAAGTCATATTTGATTTTGAGGTAATTTTGAAAATGAAAAATCCCTCTATACCCCCTCTGACGACCCGACAATGATTTCTGTTGACAAATTATTGTTATTGAGATGGAAGTGGATATTTTGTACCCTACCATGATGCGTGCCAAGTCATATTAGATTATTGAAGAAATTTTGAAAATGAAAAATCCCTCTATACCCCCTTCAACGACCCGTCAATGATTTCTGTTGACGAATTATTGTTATTCAGATGGAAATGGATATTCTGCACACCACTATGATGCCTGCCAAGTCATATTTGATTTTGAGGTAATTTTGAAAATGAAAAATCCCTCTATACCCCCTCTGACGACCCGACAATGATTTCTGTTGACAAATTATTGTTATTGAGATGGAAGTGGATATTTTGTACCCTACCATGATGCGTGCCAAGTCATATTAGATTATTGAAGAAATTTTGAAAATGAAAAATCCCTCTATACCCCCTCCAACGACCCGTCAATGATTTCTGTTGACGAATTATTGTTATTTAGATGGAAATAGATATTCTGCACCCCACCATGATGCGTGCCAAGTCATATTTGATTTTGAGGTAATTTTGAAAATGAAAAATCCCTCTATACCCCTTCTGACGACCCGACAATGATTTCTGTTAACAAATTATTGTTATTGAGATGGAAATGAATATTCTGTACCCCACTATGACGCGTGCCAAGTCATATTTGATTTTTGAAGTCATTTTGAAAATGAAAAATCCCTCTATACCCACTCTGACGACCCGACAATGATTTCTGTCGACGAATTATTGTTATTCAGATGGAAATGAATATTCTGCACCCCACCATGTTGCGTGCCAAGTCATATTTGATTTTGAGGTAATTTTGAAAATGAAAAATCCCTCTATACCTCCTCTAACGACCCGACAATGATTTCTGTCGACGAATTATTGTTATTCAGATCGAAATAGATATTCTGCACCCCACCATGATGCGTGCCAAGTCATATTAGATTTTGGAAGAAATATTGAAAATGAGAAATCCCTCTATACCCCCTCTGACGACCCGACAATGATTTCTGTTGACGAATTATTGTTATTCAGATGGACATGGATACTTTGCACCCCACCATGATGCGTGCCAAGTCATATTGGATTTTTGAAGAAATATTGAAAATGATAAATCCCTCTATACACACTCTAACGACCCGACAATGATTTCTGTTGACGAATTATTGTTATCCAGATGGAAATGAATATTCTGCACCCCACCATGTTGCGTGCCAAGTCATATTTGATTTTGAGGTAATTTTGAAAATGAAAAATCCCTCTATACCTCCTCTAACGACCCGACAATGATTTCTGTCGACGAATTATTGTTATTCAGATCGAAATAGATATTCTGCACCCCACCATGATGCGTGCCAAGTCATATTAGATTTTGGAAGAAATATTGAAAATGAGAAATCCCTCTATACCCCCTCTGACGACCCGACAATGATTTCTGTTGACGAATTATTGTTATTCAGATGGACATGGATACTTTGCACCCCACCATGATGCGTGCCAAGTCATATTAGATTTTTGAAGAAATTTTGAAAATGAAATATCCCTCTATACCCCCTCCAACGACCCGTCAATGATTTCTGTTGTCGAATCATTGTTATTCAGATGGAAATGAATATTCTGCACACCACTATGATGCGTGCCAAGTCTTATTTGATTTTGAGGTAATTTTGAAAATGTAAAATCACTCTATACACCCTCTGACGACCCGACAATGATTTCTGTTGACAAATTATTGTTATTGAGATGGAAATGGATATTTTGTACCCCACCATGATGCGTGCCAAGTACTATTTGATTATTGAAGTCATTTTGAAAATGAAAAATCCATCTATACCCCCTCTACCCGACAATGAGTTCTGATGACGAATTATTGTTATTCAGATGATAATGGATATTCTGCTCCCCACCATGATGCGTGCCAAGTCATATTGGATTTTTGAAGAAATATTGAAAATGAAAAATTCCTCTATACCCCCTCTAACGACCCGACAATGATTTCTGTTGACGAATTATTGTTATTCAGATGGAAATGAATATTCTGCACCCCACCGTGTTGCGTGCCAAGTCATATTTGATTTTGAGGTAATTTTGAAAATGAAAAATCCCCCTCTATTTCCCCTCTGACGACCCGACAATGATTTCTGTCGACAAATTATTGTTATTGAGATGGAAATATATATTCTGTACCCTACCATGAGGCGTGCCAAGTCATATTAGATTTTTGAAGAAATTTTGAAAATGAAAATTCCCTCTATACCCCCTCTAACGACCCGACAATGGTTTCTGTCGACGAATTATTGTTATTCAGATGGAAATAGATATTCTACACCCACCATGATGCGTGCCAAGTCATATTAGATTTTTGAAGAAATTTTGAAAATGAGAAATCCGTCTATACGCCCTCTAACGACCCGACAATGATTTCTGTTGACAAATTATTGTTATTCAGATGGAAATGGATATTCTGCACCCCACCATGATGCGTGCCAAGTTATATTAGATTTTCGAAGAAATTTTGAAAATGAGAAATCCGTCTATACCCCCTCTAACGACCCGTCAATGATTTCAGTTGACAAATTATTGTTATTCAGACGAAAATAGATATTCTGCACCCCACCATGATGCGTGCCAAGTCATATTTGATTTTGAGGTAATTTTGAAAATGAAAAATCCCTCTATACCCCCTCTGACGACCCGACAATGTTTTCAGTTGACAAATTATTGTTATTGAGATGGAAATGGATATTCTGTACCCCACCATGATGCGTGCCAAGTCATATTTGAATTTTGAAGTCATTTTGAAAATGAGAAATACCTCTATACACCCTCTAACGACCCGACAATGAGTTCTGTTGACGAATTATTGTTATTCAGTTAATAATGGATATTCTGCATCCCACCATGATGCGTGCCAAGTCATATTGGATTTTTGAAGAAATATTGAAAATGAAAAATTCCTATATACCCCCTCCAACGACCCGACAATGATTTCTGTTGACGAATTATTGTTATTCAGATGGAAATTAATATTCTGCACTCCACCATGTTGCGTGCCAAGTCATATTTGATTTTGAGGTAATTTTGAAAATGAAAAACCCTCTATTCCCCCTCTGACGACCCGACAATGATTTCTGTTGAGAAATTATTGTTATTGAGATGGAAATGGATATTCTGTACCCCACCATGATGCGTGCCAAGTCATATTGGATTTTGAGGTAATTTTGAAAATGAAAAATTCCTCCATACCCCCTCTGACGACCCGACAATGATTTCTGATAACAAATTCTTGTTATTCAGATGGAATCGGATATTCTGCACCCTACTATAATGCGTGCCAAGTCATATTTAATTTTTGAAGTCATTTTGATATTGAAAAATCCCTCTATACCCCCTCTGACGACCCGACAATGATTTCTGTTGACGAATTATTGTTATTCAGATGGAAATGGATATTCTGCAACCCACCATGATGCGTGTCAAGTCATATTTGATTTTGAGGTAATTTTGAAAATGAAAAATCCCTCTATACCCCCTCTGACGACCCGACAATGATTTCTGTTGACAAATTATTGTTATTCAGATGGAAATGGATATTCTGCACCCCACCATGATGCGTGCCAAGTCATATTTGATTTTGAGGTAATTTTGAAAATGAAAAATCCCTCTATACCCCCTCTGACGACCTGACAATGATTTCTGTTGACGAATTATTGTTATTCAGATGGAAATGGATATTCTGCACCCCACCATGATGCGTGCCAAGTCATATTTGATTTTGAGGTAATTTTGAAAATGAAAAACCCCTCTATACCCCCTCTGACGACCCGACAATGATTTCTGTTGACAGATTATTGTTATTGAGATGGAAATGGATATTCTGTACCCTACCATGATGCGTGCCAAGTCATATTAGATTATTGAAGAAATTTTGAAAATGAAAAATCCCTCTATACCCCCTCTGACGACCCGACAATGATTTCTGTTAACAAATTATTGTTATTGAGATGGAAATGGATATTCTGTACCCCACTATGATGCGTGCCAAGTCATATTTGATTTTTGAAGTCATTTTGAAAATGAAATATCCCTCTATACCCCCTCTGACGACCCGACATTGATTTCTGTCGACGAATTATTGTTATTCAGATGGAAATGGATATTCTGCACCCCACCATGATGCGTGCCAAGTCATAATGGATTTTTGAAGAAATATTGAAAATGAAAAATCCCTCTATACCCCTTCCAACGACCCGTCAATGATTTTTGGTGACAAAATATTGTTGTTCAGATGGAAATGGATATTCTGCACCCCACCATGATGCTTGCCAAGTCATATTAGATTTTTGAAGAAATTTTGAAAATGAAAAATCCCTCTATACCCCCTCCAACGACCCGTCAATGATTTCTGTTGACGAATTATTGTTATTCAGATGGAAATGGATATTCTGCACCCCACTATGATGCCTGCCAAGTCATATTTGATTTTGAGGTAATTTTGAAAATGAAAAATCCCTCTATACCCCCTCTGACGACCCGACAATGATTTCTGTTGACAAATTATTGTTATTGAGATGGAAGTGGATATTTTGTACCCTACCATGATGCGTGCCAAGTCATATTAGATTATTGAAGAAATTTTGAAAATGAAAAATCCCTCTATACCCCCTCCAACGACCCGTCAATGATTTCTGTTGACGGATCATTGTAATTCAGATGGAAATGGATATTCTGCACCCCACCATGATGCGTGCCAAGTCATATTTGATTTTGAGGTAATTTTGAAAATGAAATATCCCTCTATACCCCCTCTGACGACCCGACAATGAGTTCTGTTGACGAATTATTGTTATTCAGATAATAATGGATATTCTGCATCCCACCATGATGCGTGCCAAGTCATATTGGATTTTTGAAGAAATATTGAAAATGAAAAATTCCTCTATACCCCCTCCAACGACCCGACAATGATTTCTGTTGAAGAATTATTGTTATTCAGATGGAAATTAATATTCTGCACTCCACCATGATGCGTGCCAAGTCATATTGGATTTTTGAAGAAATATTGAAAATGAAAAATTCCTCTATACCCCCTCCAACGACCCGACAATGATTTCTGTTGAAGAATTATTGTTATTCAGATGGAAATTAATATTCTGCACCCCACCATGATGCGTGCCAAGTCATATTTGATTTTGAGGTAATTTTGAAAATGAAATATCCCTCTATACCCCCTCTGACGACCCGACAATGAGTTCTGTTGACGAATTATTGTTATTCAGATAATAATGGATATTCTGCATCCCACCATGATGCGTGCCAAGTCATATTGGATTTTTGAAGAAATATTGAAAATGAAAAATTCCTCTATACCCCCTCCAACGACCCGACAATGATTTCTGTTGAAGAATTATTGTTATTCAGATGGAAATTAATATTCTGCACTCCACCATGATGCGTGCCAAGTCATATTGGATTTTTGAAGAAATATTGAAAATGAAAAATCCCTCTATACCCCCTCTGACGACCTGACAATGATTTCTGTTGACGAATTATTGTTATTCAGATGGAAATGGATATTCTGCACCCCACCATGATGCGTGCCAAGTCATATTTGATTTTGAGGTAATTTTGAAAATGAAAAACCCCTCTATACCCCCTCTGACGACCCGACAATGATTTCTGTTGACAGATTATTGTTATTGAGATGGAAATGGATATTCTGTACCCTACCATGATGCGTGCCAAGTCATATTAGATTATTGAAGAAATTTTGAAAATGAAAAATCCCTCTATACCCCCTCTGACGACCCGACAATGATTTCTGTTAACAAATTATTGTTATTGAGATGGAAATGGATATTCTGTACCCCACTATGATGCGTGCCAAGTCATATTTGATTTTGAGGTAATTTTGAGAATGAAAAACCCTCTATTCCCCCTCTGACGACCCGACAATGATTTCTGTTGAGAAATTATTGTTATTGAGATGGAAATGAATATTCTGTACCCCACCATGATGCGTGCCAAGTCATATTGGATTTTGAGGTAATTTTGAAAATGAAAAATTCCTCCATACCCCCTCTGACGACCCGACAATGATTTCTGTTGACAAATTCTTGTTATTCAGATGGAATCGGATATTCTGCACCCTACTATAATGCGTGCCAAGTCATATTCAATTTTTGAAGTCATTTTGATATTGAAAAATCCCTCTATAACCCCTCTGACGACCCGACAATGATTTCTGTTGACGAATTATTGTTATTCAGATGGAAATGGATATTCTGCAATCCACCATGATGCGTGTCAAGTCATATTTGATTTTGAGGTAATTTTGAAAATGAAAAATCCCTCTATACCCCCTCTGACGACCCGACAATGATTTCTGTTGTCGAATTATTGTTATTCAGATGGAAATGGATATTCAGCACCCCACCATGATGCGTGCCAAGTCATATTTGATTTTGAGGTAATTTTGAAAATGAAAAATCCCTCTATACCCCCTCTGACGACCTGACAATGATTTCTGTTGACGAATTATTGTTATTCAGATGGAAATGGATATTCTGCACCCCACCATGATGCGTGCCAAGTCATATTTGATTTTGAGGTAATTTTGAAAATGAAAAATCCCTCTATACCCCCTCTGACGACCTGACAATGATTTCTGTTGACGAATTATTGTTATTCAGATGGAAATGGATATTCTGCACCCCACCATGATGCGTGCCAAGTCATATTTGATTTTGAGGTAATTTTGAAAATGAAAAACCCCTCTATACCCCCTCTGACGACCCGACAATGATTTCTGTTGACAGATTATTGTTATTGAGATGGAAATGGATATTCTGTACCCTACCATGATGCGTGCCAAGTCATATTAGATTATTGAAGAAATTTTGAAAATGAAAAATCCCTCTATACCCCCTCTGACGACCCGACAATGATTTCTGTTAACAAATTATTGTTATTGAGATGGAAATGGATATTCTGTACCCCACTATGATGCGTGCCAAGTCATATTTGATTTTTGAAGTCATTTTGAAAATGAAATATCCCTCTATACCCCCTCTGACGACCCGACATTGATTTCTGTCGACGAATTATTGTTATTCAGATGGAAATGGATATTCTGCACCCCATCATGATGCGTGCCAAGTCATAATGGATTTTTGAAGAAATATTGAAAATGAAAAATCCCTCTATACCCCTTCCAACGACCCGTCAATGATTTCTGGTAACAAAATATTGTTGTTCAGATGGAAATGGATATTCTGCACCCCACCATGATGCTTGCCAAGTCATATTAGATTTTTGAAGAAATTTTGAAAATGAAAAATCCCTCTATACCCCCTCCAACGACCCGTCAATGATTTCTGTTGACGAATTATTGTTATTCAGATGGAAATGGATATTCTGCACCCCACTATGATGCCTGCCAAGTCATATTTGATTTTGAGGTAATTTTGAAAATGAAAAATCCCTCTATACCCCCTCTGACGACCCGACAATGATTTCTGTTGACAAATTATTGTTATTGAGATGGAAGTGGATATTTTGTACCCTACCATGATGCGTGCCAAGTCATATTAGATTATTGAAGAAATTTTGAAAATGAAAAATCCCTCTATACCCCCTCCAACGACCCGTCAATGATTTCTGTTGACGGATCATTGTAATTCAGATGGAAATGGATATTCTGCACCCCACCATGATGCGTGCCAAGTCATATTTGATTTTGAGGTAATTTTGAAAATGAAATATCCCTCTATACCCCCTCTGACGACCCGACAATGAGTTCTGTTGACGAATTATTGTTATTCAGATAATAATGGATATTCTGCATCCCACCATGATGCGTGCCAAGTCATATTGGATTTTTGAAGAAATATTGAAAATGAAAAATTCCTCTATACCCCCTCCAACGACCCGACAATGATTTCTGTTGAAGAATTATTGTTATTCAGATGGAAATTAATATTCTGCACTCCACCATGATGCGTGCCAAGTCATATTGGATTTTTGAAGAAATATTGAAAATGAAAAATCCCTCTATACCCCCTCTGACGACCTGACAATGATTTCTGTTGACGAATTATTGTTATTCAGATGGAAATGGATATTCTGCACCCCACCATGATGCGTGCCAAGTCATATTTGATTTTGAGGTAATTTTGAAAATGAAAAACCCCTCTATACCCCCTCTGACGACCCGACAATGATTTCTGTTGACAGATTATTGTTATTGAGATGGAAATGGATATTCTGTACCCTACCATGATGCGTGCCAAGTCATATTAGATTATTGAAGAAATTTTGAAAATGAAAAATCCCTCTATACCCCCTCTGACGACCCGACAATGATTTCTGTTAACAAATTATTGTTATTGAGATGGAAATGGATATTCTGTACCCCACTATGATGCGTGCCAAGTCATATTTGATTTTGAGGTAATTTTGAAAATGAAAAACCCTCTATTCCCCCTCTGACGACCCGACAATGATTTCTGTTGAGAAATTATTGTTATTGAGATGGAAATGAATATTCTGTACCCCACCATGATGCGTGCCAAGTCATATTGGATTTTGAGGTAATTTTGAAAATGAAAAATTCCTCCATACCCCCTCTGACGACCCGACAATGATTTCTGTTGACAAATTCTTGTTATTCAGATGAAATCGGATATTCTGCACCCTACTATAATGCGTGCCAAGTCATATTCAATTTTTGAAGTCATTTTGATATTGAAAAATCCCTCTATAACCCCTCTGACGACCCGACAATGATTTCTGTTGACGAATTATTGTTATTCAGATGGAAATGGATATTCTGCAACCCACCATGATGCGTGTCAAGTCATATTTGATTTTGAGGTAATTTTGAAAATGAAAAATCCCTCTATACCCCCTCTGACTACCCGACAATGATTTCTGTTGTCGAATTATTGTTATTCAGATGGAAATGGATATTCAGCACCCCACCATGATGCGTGCCAAGTCATATTTGATTTTGAGGTAATTTTGAAAATGAAAAATCCCTCTATACCCCCTCTGACGACCTGACAATGATTTCTGTTGACGAATTATTGTTATTCAGATGGAAATGGATATTCTGCACTCCACCATGATGCGTGCCAAGTCATATTTGATATTGAGGTAATTTTGTAAATGAAAAACCACTCTATACCCCCTCTGACGACCCGACAATGATTTCTGTTGGCAGATTATTGTTATTGAGATGGAAATGGATATTCTGTACCCTACCATGATGCGTGCCAAGTCATATTAGATTATTGAAGAAATTTTGAAAATGAATAATCCCTCTATACCCCTTCTGACGACCCGACAATGATTTTTGTTAACAAATTATTGTTATTGAGATGGAAATGGATATTCTGTACCCCACTATGACGCGTGCCAAGTCATATTTGATTTTTGAAGTCATTTTGAAAATGAAAAATCCCTCTATACCCACTCTGACGACCCGACAATGATTTCTGTCGACGAATTATTGTTATTCAGATGGAAATGGATATTCTGCACCCCACCATGATGCCTGCCAAGTCATATTTGATTTTGAGGTAATTTTGAAAATGAAACATCCATCTATACCCCCTCTGACGACCCGACAATGATTTCTGGTGACAAATTATTGATATTGAGATGGAAATGGATATTCTGTACCCCACTATGATGCGTGCCAAGTCATATTTGATTTTTGAAGTCATTTTGAAAATGAAAAATCCCTCTATACCCATCTAACGACCCGACAATGATTTCTGTTGACGAATTATTGTTATTCAGATGGAAATGAATATTCTGCACCCCACCATGTTGCGTGCCAAGTCATATTAGATTTTTGAAGAAATATTGAAAATGAGAAATCCCTCTATACCCCCTCCAACGACCCGTCAATGATTTCTGGTGACAAAATATTGTTGTTCAGATGGAAATGGATATTCTGTACCCCACTATGGTGCGTGCCAAGTCATATTTGATTTTTGAAGTCATTTTGAAAATGAAAAATCCCTCTATACCCATCTAACGACCCGACAATGATTTCTGTTGACGAATTATTGTTATTCAGATGGAAATGAATATTCTGCACCCCACCATGTTGCGTGCCAAGTCATATTAGATTTTTGAAGAAATATTGAAAATGAGAAATCCCTCTATACCCCTTCCAACGACCCGTCAATGATTTCTGGTGACAAAATATTGTTGTTCAGTTGGAAATGGATATTCTGCACCCCACCATGATGCTTGCCAAGTCATATTAGATTTTTGAAGAAATTTTGAAAATGAAAAATCCCTCTATACCCCCTCCAACGACCCGTCAATGATTTCTGTTGACGAATTATTGTTATTCAGATGGAAATGGATATTCTGCACCCCACTATGATGCCTGCCAAGTCATATTTGATTTTGAGGTAATTTTGAAAATGAAACATCCATCTATACCCCCTCTGACGACCCGACAATGACTTCTGGTGACAAATTATTGATATTGAGATGGAAATGGATATTCTGTACCCCACTATGATGCGTGCCAAGTCATATTTGATTTTTGAAGTCATTTTGAAAATGAAAAATCCCTCTATACCCATCTAACGACCCGACAATGATTTCTGTTGACGAATTATTGTTATTCAGATGGAAATGAATATTCTGCACCCCACCATGTTGCGTGCCAAGTCATATTAGATTTTTGAAGAAATATTGAAAATGAGAAATCCCTCTATACCCCCTCCAACGACCCGTCAATGATTTCTGTTGACGAATTATTGTTATTTAGATGAAAATGGATATTCTGCACCCCACCATGATGCGTGCCAAGTCATATTTGATTTTGAGGTAATTTTGTACATGAAAAATCCCTCTATACCCCCTCTGACGACCCGACAATGATTTCTGTTGACGAATTATTGTTATTCAGATGGACATGGATACTTTGCACCCCACCATGATGCGTGCCAAGTCATATTAGATTTTTGAAGAAATTTTGAAAATGATATATCCCTCTATACCCCCTCCAACGACCCGTCAATGATTTCTGTTGTCGAATCATTGTTATTCAGATGGAAATGAATATTCTGCACACCACTATGATGCGTGCCAAGTCTTATTTGATTTTGAGGTAATTTTGAAAATGTAAAATCACTCTATACACCCTCTGACGACCCGACAATGATTTCTGTTGACAAATTATTGTTATTGAGATGGAAATGGATATTTTGTACCCCACCATGATGCGTGCCAAGTACTATTTGATTATTGAAGTCATTTTGAAAATGAAAAATCCATCTATACCCCCTCTACCCGACAATGAGTTCTGATGACGAATTATTGTTATTCAGATGATAATGGATATTCTGCTCCCCACCATGATGCGTGCCAAGTCATATTGGATTTTTGAAGAAATATTGAAAATGAAAAATTCCTCTATACCCCCTCTAACGACCCGACAATGATTTCTGTTGACGAATTATTGTTATTCAGATGGAAATGAATATTCTGCACCCCACCGTGTTGCGTGCCAAGTCATATTTGATTTTGAGGTAATTTTGAAAATGAAAAATCCCCCTCTATTTCCCCTCTGACGACCCGACAATGATTTCTGTCGACAAATTATTGTTATTGAGATGGAAATATATATTCTGTACCCTACCATGAGGCGTGCCAAGTCATATTAGATTTTTGAAGAAATTTTGAAAATGAAAATTCCCTCTATACCCCCTCTAACGACCCGACAATGGTTTCTGTCGACGAATTATTGTTATTCAGATGGAAATAGATATTCTACACCCACCATGATGCGTGCCAAGTCATATTAGATTTTTGAAGAAATTTTGAAAATGAGAAATCCCTCTATACGCCCTCTAACGACCCGACAATGATTTCTGTTGACAAATTATTGTTATTCAGATGGAAATGGATATTCTGCACCCCACCATGATGCGTGCCAAGTTATATTAGATTTTCGAAGAAATTTTGAAAATGAGAAATCCGTCTGTACCCCCTCTAACGACCCGTCAATGATTTCAGTTGACAAATTATTGTTATTCAGACGAAAATAGATATTCTGCACCCCACCATGATGCGTGCCAAGTCATATTTGATTTTGAGGTAATTTTGAAAATGAAAAATCCCTCTATACCCCCTCTGACGACCCGACAATGTTTTCAGTTGACAAATTATTGTTATTGAGATGGAAATGGATATTCTGTACCCCACCATGATGCGTGCCAAGTCATATTTGAATTTTGAAGTCATTTTGAAAATGAGAAATACCTCTATACACCCTCTAACGACCCGACAATGAGTTCTGTTGACGAATTATTGTTATTCAGTTAATAATGGATATTCTGCATCCCACCATGATGCGTGCCAAGTCATATTGGATTTTTGAAGAAATATTGAAAATGAAAAATTCCTATATACCCCCTCCAACGACCCGACAATGATTTCTGTTGACGAATTATTGTTATTCAGATGGAAATTAATATTCTGCACTCCACCATGTTGCGTGCCAAGTCATATTTGATTTTGAGGTAATTTTGAAAATGAAAAACCCTCTATTCCCCCTCTGACGACCCGACAATGATTTCTGTTGAGAAATTATTGTTATTGAGATGGAAATGGATATTCTGTACCCCACCATGATGCGTGCCAAGTCATATTGGATTTTGAGGTAATTTTGAAAATGAAAAATTCCTCCATACCCCCTCTGACGACCCGACAATGATTTCTGTTAACAAATTCTTGTTATTCAGATGGAATCGGATATTCTGCACCCTACTATAATGCGTGCCAAGTCATATTTAATTTTTGAAGTCATTTTGATATTGAAAAATCCCTCTATACCCCCTCTGACGACCCGACAATGATTTCTGTTGACGAATTATTGTTATTCAGATGGAAATGGATATTCTGCAACCCACCATGATGCGTGTCAAGTCATATTTGATTTTGAGGTAATTTTGAAAATGAAAAATCCCTCTATACCCCCTCTGACGACCCGACAATGATTTCTGTTGACAAATTATTGTTATTCAGATGGAAATGGATATTCTGCACCCCACCATGATGCGTGCCAAGTCATATTTGATTTTGAGGTAATTTTGAAAATGAAAAATCCCTCTATACCCCCTCTGACGACCTGACAATGATTTCTGTTGACGAATTATTGTTATTCAGATGGAAATGGATATTCTGCACCCCACCATGATGCGTGCCAAGTCATATTTGATTTTGAGGTAATTTTGAAAATGAAAAACCACTCTATACCCCCTCTGACGACCCGACAATGATTTCTGTTGACAGATTATTGTTATTGAGATGGAAATGGATATTCTGTACCCTACCATGATGCGTGCCAAGTCATATTAGATTATTGAAGAAATTTTGAAAATGAAAAATCCCTCTATACCCCCTCTGACGACCCGACAATGATTTCTGTTAACAAATTATTGTTATTGAGATGGAAATGGATATTCTGTACCCCACTATGATGCGTGCCAAGTCATATTTGATTTTTGAAGTCATTTTGAAAATGAAATATCCCTCTATACCCCCTCTGACGACCCGACATTGATTTCTGTCGACGAATTATTGTTATTCAGATGGAAATGGATATTCTTCACCCCACCATGATGCGTGCCAAGTCATAATGGATTTTTGAAGAAGTATTGAAAATGAAAAATCCCTCTATACCCCTTCCAACGACCCGTCAATGATTTCTGGTGACAAAATATTGTTGTTCAGATGGAAATGGATATTCTGCACCCCACCATGATGCTTGCCAAGTCATATTAGATTTTTGAAGAAATTTTGAAAATGAAAAATCCCTCTATACCCCCTCCAACGACCCGTCAATGATTTCTGTTGACGAATTATTGTTATTCAGATGGAAATGGATATTCTGCACCCCACTATGATGCCTGCCAAGTCATATTTGATTTTGAGGTAATTTTGAAAATGAAAAATCCCTCTATACCCCCTCTGACGACCCGACAATGATTTCTGTTGACAAATTATTGTTATTGAGATGGAAGTGGATATTTTGTACCCTACCATGATGCGTGCCAAGTCATATTAGATTATTGAAGAAATTTTGAAAATGAAAAATCCCTCTATACCCCCTCCAACGACCCGTCAATGATTTCTGTTGACGGATCATTGTAATTCAGATGGAAATTGATATTCTGCACCCCACCATGATGCGTGCCAAGTCATATTTGATTTTGAGGTAATTTTGAAAATGAAATATCCCTCTATACCCCCTCTGACGACCCGACAATGAGTTCTGTTGACGAATTATTGTTATTCAGATAATAATGGATATTCTGCATCCCACCATGATGCGTGCCAAGTCATATTGGATTTTTGAAGAAATATTGTAAATGAAAAATTCCTCTATACCCCCTCCAACGACCCGACAATGATTTCTGTTGAAGAATTATTGTTATTCAGATGGAAATTAATTTTCTGCACTCCACCATGATGCGTGCCAAGTCATATTGGATTTTTGAAGAAATATTGAAAATGAAAAATCCCTCTATACCCCCTCTGACGACCTGACAATGATTTCTGTTGACGAATTATTGTTATTCAGATGGAAATGGATATTCTGCACCCCACCATGATGCGTGCCAAGTCATATTTGATTTTGAGGTAATTTTGAAAATGAAAAACCCCTCTATACCCCCTCTGACGACCCGACAATGATTTCTGTTGACAGATTATTGTTATTGAGATGGAAATGGATATTCTGTACCCTACCATGATGCGTGCCAAGTCATATTAGATTATTGAAGAAATTTTGAAAATGAAAAATCCCTCTATACCCCCTCTGACGACCCGACAATGATTTCTGTTAACAAATTATTGTTATTGAGATGGAAATGGATATTCTGTACCCCACTATGATGCGTGCCAAGTCATATGTGATTTTGAGGTAATTTTGAAAATGAAAAACCCTCTATTCCCCCTCTGACGACCCGACAATGATTTCTGTTGAGAAATTATTGTTATTGAGATGGAAATGAATATTCTGTACCCCACCATGATGCGTGCTAAGTCATATTGGATTTTGAGGTAATTTTGAAAATGAAAAATTCCTCCATACCCCCTCTGACGACCCGACAATGATTTCTGTTGACAAATTCTTGTTATTCAGATGGAATCGGATATTCTGCACCCTACTATAATGCGTGCCAAGTCATATTCAATTTTTGAAGTCATTTTGATATTGAAAAATCCCTCTATAACCCCTCTGACGACCCGACAATGATTTCTGTTGACGAATTATTGTTATTCAGATGGAAATGGATATTCTGCAACCCACCATGATGCGTGTCAAGTCATATTTGATTTTGAGGTAATTTTGAAAATGAAAAATCCCTCTATACCCCCTCTGACGACCCGACAATGTTTTCAGTTGACAAATTATTGTTATTGAGATGGAAATGGATATTCTGTACCCCACCATGATGCGTGCCAAGTCATATTTGAATTTTGAAGTCATTTTGAAAATGAGAAATCCCTCTATACACCCTCTAACGACCCGACAATGAGTTCTGTTGACGAATTATTGTTATTCAGATGATAATGGATATTCTGCTCCCCACCATGATGCGTGCCAAGTCATATTGGATTTTTGAAGAAATATTGAAAATGAAAAACACCTCTATACCCCCTCTAACGACCCGACAATGATTTCTGTTGACGAATTATTGTTATTCAGATGGAAATGAATATTCTGCACCCCACCGTGTTGCGTGCCAAGTCATATTTGATTTTGAGGTAATTTTGAAAATGAAAAATCCCTCTATACCCCCTCTAACGACCCGACAATGGTTTCTGTCGACGAATTATTGTTATTCAGATGGAAATAGATATTCTACACCCACCATGATGCGTGCCAAGTCATATTAGATTTTTGAAGAAATTTTGAAAATGAGAAATCCCTCTATACGCCCTCTAACGACCCGACAATGATTTCTGTTGACAAATTATTGTTATTCAGATGGAAATGGATATTCTACACCCCACCATGATGCGTGCCAAGTTATATTAGATTTTTGAAGAAATTTTGAAAATGAAAAATCCCTCTATACCCCCTCTAACGACCCGACAATGGTTTCTGTCGACGAATTATTGTTATTCAGATGGAAATAGATATTCTACACCCACCATGATGCGTGCCAAGTCATATTAGATTTTTGAAGAAATTTTGAAAATGAGAAATCCCTCTATACGCCCTCTAACGACCCGACAATGATTTCTGTTGACGAATTATTGTTATTCAGTTGGAAATGAATATTCTGCACCCCACCGTGTTGCGTGCCAAGTCATATTTGATTTTGAGGTAATTTTGAAAATGAAAAATCCCCCTCTATTTCCCCTCTGACGACCCGACAATGATTTCTGTCGACAAATTATTGTTATTGAGATGGAAATATATATTCTGTACCCTACCATGAGGCGTGCCAAGTCATATTAGATTTTTGAAGAAATTTTGAAAATGAAAAATACCTCTATACCCCCTCTAACGACCCGACAATGGTTTCTGTCGACGAATTATTGTTATTCAGATGGAAATAGATATTCTACACCCACCATGATGCGTGCCAAGTCATATTAGATTTTTGAAGAAATTTTGAAAATGAGAAATCCCTCTATACGCCCTCTAACGACCCGACAATGATTTCTGTTGACAAATTATTGTTATTCAGATAGAAATAGAAATTCTGCACCCCACCATGATGCGTGCCAAGTCATATTAGATTTTTGAAGTAATATTGAAAATGAGAAATCCCTCTATACCCCCTCTGACGACCCGACAATGATTTCTGTTGACGAATTATTGTTATTCAGATGGACAAGGATACTTTGCACCCAACCATGATGCGTGCCAAGTCATATTAGATTTTTGAAGAAATTTTGAAAATGAAAAATCCCTCTATAACCCCTCCAACGACCCGTCAATGATTTCTGTTGACGAATTATTGTTATTCATATGGACATGGATACTTTGCACCCCACCATGATGCGTGCCAACTCATATTAGATTTTTGAAGAAATTTTGAAAATGAAAAATGCCTCTATACCCCCTCCAACGACCCGTCAATGATTTCTGTTGACAAATTATTGTTATTCAGATGGAAATGGATATTCTGCAACCCACCATGATGCGTGCCAAGTCATATTAGATTTTTGAAGAAATTTTGAAAATGAAAAATCCCTCTATACCCCCTCTAACGACCCGACAATGATTTCCGTTGACGAATTATTGTTATTCAGATGGAAATAGATATTCTGCACCCGCCATGATGCGAGTCAAGTCATATTAGATTTTTGAAGAAATATTGAAATTGAGAAATCCCTCTATACCCTCTCTGACGACCCGACAATGATTTCTGTTGACGAATTATTGTTATTCAGATGGACATGGATACTTTGCACCCCACCATGATGCGTGCCAAGACATATTAGAGTTGTTATTCAGATGGACATGGATACTTTGCACCCAACCATGATGCGTGCCAAGTCATATTAGATTTTTGAAGAAATTTTGAAAATGAAAAATCCCTCTATAACCCCTCCAACGACCCGTCAATGATTTCTGTTGACGAATTATTGTTATTCATATGGACATGGATACTTTGCACCCCACCATGATGCGTGCCAACTCATATTAGATTTTTGAAGAAATTTTGAAAATGAAAAATGCCTCTATACCCCCTCCAACGACCCGTCAATGATTTCTGTTGACAAATTATTGTTATTCAGATGGAAATGGATATTCTGCAACCCACCATGATGCGTGCCAAGTCATATTAGATTTTTGAAGAAATTTTGAAAATGAAAAATCCCTCTATACCCCCTCTAACGACCCGACAATGATTTCCGTTGACGAATTATTGTTATTCAGATGGAAATAGATATTCTGCACCCGCCATGATGCGAGCCAAGTCATATTAGATTTTTGAAGAAATATTGAAAATGAGAAATCCCTCTATACCCTCTCTGACGACCCGACAATGATTTCTGTTGACGAATTATTGTTATTCAGATGGACATGGATACTTTGCACCCCACCATGATGCGTGCCAAGACATATTAGAGTTTTGAAGAAATTTTGAAAATGAAAAATCCCTCTATACCCTCTCCAACGACCCGTCAAAGATTTCTGATGACGACTTATTGTTATTCAGATGGAAATGGATATTCTGCACCCCACTGTGATGCGTGCCAAGTCATATTTGATTTTGAGGTAATTTTGAAAATGAAACATCCATCTATACCCCCTCTGACGACCCGACAATGATTTCTGGTGACAAATTATTGATATTGAGATGGAAATGGATATTCTGTACCCCACCATGATGCGTGCCAAGTCATATTTGATTTTTGAAGTCATTTTGAAAATGAAAAATCCCTCTATACCCCTCTAACGACCCGACAATGATTTCTGTTGACGAATTATTGTTATTCAGATGGAAATGAATATTCTGCACCCCACCATGTTGCGTGCCAAGTCATATTAGATTTTTGAAGAAATATTGAAAATGAGAAATCCCTCTATACCCCCTCCAACGACCCGTCAATGATTTCTGTTGACGAATTATTGTTATTTAGATGAAAATGGATATTCTGCACCCCACTATGATGCGTGCCAAGTCATATTTGATTTTTGAAGTCATTTTGAAAATGAAAAATCCCTCTATACTCCCTCTGACGACCCGACAATGATTTCTGTCGACGAATTATTGTTATTCAGATGGAAATGGATATTCTGCACCCCACCATGATGCGTGCCAAGTCATATTGGATTTTTGAAGAAATATTGAAAATGATAAATCCCTCTATACACCCTCTAACGACCCGACAATGATTTCTGTTGACGAATTATTGTTATCCAGATGGAAATGAATATTCTGCACCCCACCATGTTGCGTGCCAAGTCATATTTGATTTTGAGGTAATTTTGAAAATGAAAAATCCCTCTATACCTCCTCTAACGACCCGACAATGATTTCTGTCGACGAATTATTGTTATTCAGATCGAAATAGATATTCTGCACCCCACCATGATGCGTGCCAAGTCATATTAGATTTTGGAAGAAATATTGAAAATGAGAAATCCCTCTATACCCCCCCTGACGGTCCGACAATGATTTCTGTTGACGAATTATTGTTATTCAGATGGACATGGATACTTTGCACCCCACCATGATGCGTGCCAAGTCATATTAGATTTTTGAAGAAATTTTGAAAATGAAATATCCCTCTATACCCCCTCCAACGACCCGTCAATGATTTCTGTTGTCGAATCATTGTTATTCAGATGGAAATGGATATTCTGCACACCACTATGATGCGTGCCAAGTCTTATTTGATTTTGAGGTAATTTTGAAAATGTAAAATCACTCTATACACCCTCTGACGACCCGACAATGATTTCTGTTGACAAATTATTGGCATTGAGATGGAAACGGATATTTTGTACCCCACCATGATGCGTGCCAAGTACTATTTGATTATTGAAGTCATTTTTAAAATGAAAAATCCATCTATACCCCCTCTACCCGACAATGAGTTCTGATGACGAATTATTGTTATTCAGATGATAATGGATATTCTGCTCCCCACCATGATGCGTGCCAAGTCATATTGGATTTTTGAAGAAATATTGAAAATGAAAAATTCCTCTATACCCCCTCTAACGACCCGACAATGATTTCTGTTGACGAATTATTGTTATTCAGATGGAAATGAATATTCTGCACCCCACCGTGTTGCGTGCCAAGTCATATTTGATTTTGAGGTAATTTTGAAAATGAAAAATCCCCCTCTATTTCCCCTCTGACGACCCAACAATGATTTCTGTCGACAAATTATTGTTATTGAGATGGAAATATATATTCTGTACCCTACCATGAGGCGTGCCAAGTCATATTAGATTTTTGAAGAAATTTTGAAAATGAAAAATCCCTCTATACCCCCTCTAACGACCCGACAATGGTTTCTGTCGACGAATTATTGTTATTCAGATGGAAATAGATATTCTACACCCACCATGATGCGTGCCAAGTCATATTAGATTTTTGAAGAAATTTTGAAAATGAGAAATCCCTCTATACGCCCTCTAACGACCCGACAATGATTTCTGTTGACAAATTATTGTTATTCAGATGGAAATGGATATTCTGCACACCACCATGATGCGTGCCAAGTTATATTAGATTTTCGAAGAAATTTTGAAAATGAGAAATCCGTCTATACCCCCTCTAACGACCCGTCAATGATTTCAGTTGACAAATTATTGTTATTCAGACGAAAATATATATTCTGCACCCCACCATGATGCGTGCCAAGTCATATTAGATTTTCGAAGAAATTTTGAAAATGAAAAATCCCTCTATACCCCCTCTAACGACCCGACAATTATTTCTGTCGACGAATTATTGTTATTCAGATGGAAATGGATAATCTGCACCCCACCATGATGCGTGCCAAGTCATATTTGATTTTGAGGTAATTTTGAAAATGAAAAATCCCTCTATACCCCCTCTGACGACCCGACAATGAGTTCTGTTGACGAATTATTGTTATTCAGATAATAATGGATATTCTGCATCCCACCATGATGCGTGCCAAGTCATATTGGATTTTTGAAGAAATATTGAAAATGAAAAATTCCTCTATACCCCCTCCAACGACCCGACAATGATTTCTGTTGACGAATTATTGTTATTCAGATGGAAATTAATATTCTGCACTCCACCATGTTGCGTGCCAAGTCATATTTGATTTTGAGGTAATTTTGAAAATGAAAAACCCTCTATTCCCCCTCTGACGACCCGACAATGATTTCTGTTGAGAAATTATTGTTATTGAGATGGAAATGGATATTCTGTACCCCACCATGATGCGTGCCAAGTCATATTGGATTTTGAGGTAATTTTGAAAATGAAAAATTCCTCCATACCCCCTCTGACGACCCGACAATGATTTCTGTTGACAAATTCTTGTTATTCAGATGGAATCGGATATTCTGCACCCTACTATAATGCGTGCCAAGTCATATTCAATTTTTGAAGTCATTTTGATATTGAAAAATCCCTCTATACCCCCTCTGACGTCCCGACAATGATTTCTGTTGACGAATTATTGTTATTCAGATGGAAATGGATATTCTGCACCCCACCATGATGCGTGCCAAGTCATATTTGATTTTGAGGTAATTTTGAAAATGAAAAATCCCTCTATACCCCCTCTGACGACCTGACAATGATTTCTGTTGACGAATTATTGTTATTCAGATGGAAATGGATATTCTGCACCCCACCATGATGCGTGCCAAGTCATATTTGATATTGAGGTAATTTTGTAAATGAAAAACCACTCTATACCCCCTCTGACGACCCGACAATGATTTCTGTTGGCAGATTATTGTTATTGAGATGGAAATGGATATTCTGTACCCTACCATGATGCGTGCCAAGTCATATTAGATTATTGAAGAAATTTTGAAAATGAAAAATCCCTCTATACCTCCTCTGACGACCCGACAATGATTTCTGTTAACAAATTATTGTTATTGAGATGGAAATGGATATTCTGTACCCCACTATGATGCGTGCCAAGTCATATTTGATTTTTGAAGTCATTTTGAAAATGAAATATCCCTCTATACCCCCTCTGACGACCCGACATTGATTTCTGTCGACGAATTATTGTTATTCAGATGGAAATGGATATTCTGCACCCCACCATGATGCGTGCCAAGTCATAATGGATTTTTGAAGAAATATTGAATATAAAAAATCCCTCTATACCCCTTCCAACGACCCGTCAATGATTTCTTGTGACAAAATATTGTTGTTCAGTTGGAAATGGATATTCTACACCCCACCATGATGCTTGCCAAGTCATATTAAATTTTTGAAGAAATTTTGAAAATGAGAAATCCCTCTATACGCCCTCTAACGACCCGACAATGATTTCTGTTGACAAATTATTGTTATTCAGATAGAGATAGAAATTCTGCACCCCACCATGATGCGTGCCAAGTCATATTAGATTTTTGAAGTAATATTGAAAATGAGAAATCCCTCTATACCCCCTCTGACGACCCGACAATGATTTCTGTTGACGAATTATTGTTATTCAGATGGACATGGATACTTTGCACCCAACCATGATGCGTGCCAAGTCATATTAGATTTTTGAAGAAATTTTGAAAATGAAAAATCCCTCTATAACCCCTCCAACGACCCGTCAATGATTTCTGTTGACGAATTATTGTTATTCATATGGACATGGATACTTTGCACCCCACCATGATGCGTGCCAACTCATATTAGATTTTTGAAGAAATTTTGAAAATGAAAAATGCCTCTATACCCCCTCCAACGACCCGTCAATGATTTCTGTTGACAAATTATTGTTATTCAGATGGAAATGGATATTCTGCAACCCACCATGATGCGTGCCAAGTCATATTAGATTTTTGAAGAAATTTTGAAAATGAAAAATCCCTCTATACCCCCTCTAACGACCCGACAATGATTTCCGTTGACGAATTATTGTTATTCAGATGGAAATAGATATTCTGCACCCGCCATGATGCGAGCCAAGTCATATTAGATTTTTGAAGAAATATTGAAAATGAGAAATCCCTCTATACCCTCTCTGACGACCCGACAATGATTTCTGTTGACGAATTATTGTTATTCAGATGGACATGGATACTTTGCACCCCACCATGATGCGTGCCAAGACATATTAGAGTTTTGAAGAAATTTTGAAAATGAAAAATCCCTCTATACCCCCTCCAACGACCCGTCAAAGATTTCTGATGACGACTTATTGTTATTCAGATGGAAATGGATATTCTGCACCCCACTGTGATGCGTGCCAAGTCATATTTGATTTTGAGGTAATTTTGAAAATGAAACATCCATCTATACCCCCTCTGACGACCCGACAATGATTTCTGGTGACAAATTATTGATATTGAGATGGAAATGGATATTCTGTACCCCACCATGATGCGTGCCAAGTCATATTTGATTTTTGAAGTCATTTTGAAAATGAAAAATCCCTCTATACCCCTCTAACGACCCGACAATGATTTCTGTTGACGAATTATTGTTATTCAGATGGAAATGAATATTCTGCACCCCACCATGTTGCGTGCCAAGTCATATTAGATTTTTGAAGAAATATTGAAAATGAGAAATCCCTCTATACCCCCTCCAACGACCCGTCAATGATTTCTGTTGACGAATTATTGTTATTTAGATGAAAATGGATATTCTGCACCCCACCAAGATGCGTGCCAAGTCATATTTGATTTTGAGGTAATTTTGTACATGAAAAATCCCTCTATACCCCCTCTGACGACCCGACAAAGATTTCTGTTAACAAATTAATGATATTGAGATGGAAATGGATATTTTGTACCCTACCATGATGCGTGCCAAGTCATATTAGATTATTGAAGAAATTTTGAAAATGAAAAATCCCTCTATACCCCCTCGAACGACCCGTCAATGATTTCTGATGACGAATTATTGTTATTTAGATGGAAATAGATATTCTGCACCCCACCATGATGCGTGCCAAGTCATATTTGATTTTGAGGTAATTTTGAAAATGAAAAATCCCTCTATACCCCCTCTGACGACCCGACAATGATTTCTGTTGACAAATTATTGTTATTGAGATGGAAGTGGATATTTTGTACCCTACCATGATGCGTGCCAAGTCATATTAGATTATTGAAGAAATTTTGAAAATGAAAAATTCCTCTATACCCCCTCCAACGACCCGTCAATGATTTCTGTTGACGAATTATTGTTATTCAGATGGAAATGGATATTCTGCACCCCACTATGATGCCTGCCAAGTCATATTTGATTTTGAGGTAATTTTGAAAATGAAAAATCCCTCTATACCCCCTCTGACGACCCGACAATGATTTCTGTTGACAAATTATTGTTATTGAGATGGAAGTGGATATTTTGTACCCTACCATGATGCGTGCCAAGTCATATTAGATTATTGAAGAAATTTTGAAAATGAAAAATCCCTCTATACCCCCTCCAACGACCCGTCAATGATTTCTGTTGACGAATTATTGTTATTTAGATGGAAATAGATATTCTGCACCCCACCATGATGCGTGCCAAGTCATATTTGATTTTGAGGTTATTTTGAAAATGAAAAATCCCTCTATACCCCTTCTGACGACCCGACAATGATTTCTGTTAACAAATTATTGTTATTGAGATGGAAATGGATATTCTGTACCCCACTATGACGCGTGCCAAGTCATATTTGATTTTTGAAGTCATTTTGAAAATGAAAAATCCCTCTATACCCACTCTGACGACCCGACAATGATTTCTGTCGACGAATTATTGTTATTCAGATGGAAATGGATATTCTGCACCCCACCATGATGCGTGCCAAGTCATATTGGATTTTTGAAGAAATATTGAAAATGATAAATCCCTCTATACACCCTCTAACGACCCGACAATGATTTCTGTTGACGAATTATTGTTATCCAGATGGAAATGAATATTCTGCACCCCACCATGTTGCGTGCCAAGTCATATTTGATTTTGAGGTAATTTTGAAAATGAAAAATCCCTCTATACCTCCTCTAACGACCCGACAATGATTTCTGTCGACGAATTATTGTTATTCAGATCGAAATAGATATTCTGCACCCCACCATGATGCGTGCCAAGTCATATTAGATTTTGGAAGAAATATTGAAAATGAGAAATCCCTCTATACCCCCTCTGACGACCCGACAATGATTTCTGTTGACGAATTATTGTTATTCAGATGGACATGGATACTTTGCACCCCACCATGATGCGTGCCAAGTCATATTAGATTTTTGAAGAAATTTTGAAAATGAAATATCCCTCTATACCCCCTCCAACGACCCGTCAATGATTTCTGTTGTCGAATCATTGTTATTCAGATGGAAATGGATATTCTGCACACCACTATGATGCGTGCCAAGTCTTATTTGATTTTGAGGTAATTTTGAAAATGTAAAATCACTCTATACACCCTCTGACGACCCGACAATGATTTCTGTTGACAAATTATTGTTATTGAGATGGAAATGGATATTTTGTACCCCACCATGATGCGTGCCAAGTACTATTTGATTATTGAAGTCATTTTGAAAATGAAAAATCCATCTATACCCCCTCTATCCGACAATGAGTTCTGATGACGAATTATTGTTATTCAGATGATAATGGATATTCTGCTCCCCACCATGATGCGTGCCAAGTCATATTGGATTTTTGAAGAAATATTGAAAATGAAAAATTCCTCTATACCCCCTCTAACGACCCGACAATGATTTCTGTTGACGAATTATTGTTATTCAGATGGAAATGAATATTCTGCACCCCACCGTGTTGCGTGCCAAGTCATATTTGATTTTGAGGTAATTTTGAAAATGAAAAATCCCTCTATACCCCCTCTAACGACCCGACAATGGTTTCTGTCGACGAATTATTGTTATTCAGATGGAAATAGATATTCTACACCCACCATGATGCGTGCCAAGTCATATTAGATTTTTGAAGAAATTTTGAAAATGAGAAATCCCTCTATACGCCCTCTAACGACCCGACAATGATTTCTGTTGACGAATTATTGTTATTCAGTTGGAAATGAATATTCTGCACCCCACCGTGTTGCGTGCCAAGTCATATTTGATTTTGAGGTAATTTTGAAAATGAAAAATCCCCCTCTATTTCCCCTCTGACGACCCGACAATGATTTCTGTCGACAAATTATTGTTATTGAGATGGAAATATATATTCTGTACCCTACCATGAGGCGTGCCAAGTCATATTAGATTTTTGAAGAAATTTTGAAAATGAAAAATACCTCTATACCCCCTCTAACGACCCGACAATGGTTTCTGTCGACGAATTATTGTTATTCAGATGGAAATAGATATTCTACACCCACCATGATGCGTGCCAAGTCATATTAGATTTTTGAAGAAATTTTGAAAATGAGAAATACCTCTATACGCCCTCTAACGACCCGACAATGATTTCTGTTGACAAATTATTGTTATTCAGATAGAAATAGAAATTCTGCACCCCACCATGATGCGTGCCAAGTCATATTAGATTTTTGAAGTAATATTGAAAATGAGAAATCCCTCTATACCCCCTCTGACGACCCGACAATGATTTCTGTTGACGAATTATTGTTATTCAGATGGACATGGATACTTTGCACCCAACCATGATGCGTGCCAAGTCATATTAGATTTTTGAAGAAATTTTGAAAATGAAAAATCCCTCTATAACCCCTCCAACGACCCGTCAATGATTTCTGTTGACGAATTATTGTTATTCAGATGGACATGGATACTTTGCACCACACCATGATGCGTGCCAAGACATATTAGAGTTTTGAAGAAAGTTTGAAAATGAAAAATCCCTCTATACCCCCTCCAACGACCCGTCAAAGATTTCTGATGACGACTTATTGTTATTCAGATGGAAATGGATATTCTGCACCCGCCATGATGCGAGCCAAGTCATATTAGATTTTTGAAGAAATATTGAAAATGAGAAATCCCTCTATACCCTCTCTGACGACCCGACAATGATTTCTGTTGACGAATTATTGTTATTCAGATGGACATGGATACTTTGCACCACACCATGATGCGTGCCAAGACATATTAGAGTTTTGAAGAAAGTTTGAAAATGAAAAATCCCTCTATACCCCCTCTAACGACCCGACAATGATTTCCGTTGACGAATTATTGTTATTCAGATGGAAATAGATATTCTGCACCCGCCATGATGCGAGCCAAGTCATATTAGATTTTTGAAGAAATATTGAAAATGAGAAATCCCTCTATACCCTCTCTGACGACCCGACAATGATTTCTGTTGACGAATTATTGTTATTCAGATGGACATGGATACTTTGCACCACACCATGATGCGTGCCAAGACATATTAGAGTTTTGAAGAAAGTTTGAAAATGAAAAATCCCTCTATACCCCCTCCAACGACCCGTCAAAGATTTCTGATGACGACTTATTGTTATTCAGATGGAAATGGATATTCTGCACCCCACTGTGATGCGTGCCAAGTCATATTTGATTTTGAGGTAATTTTGAAAATGAAACATCCATCTATACCCCCTCTGACGACCCGACAATGATTTCTGGTGACAAATTATTGATATTGAGATGGAAATGGATATTCTGTACCCCACCATGATGCGTGCCAAGTCATATTTGATTTTTGAAGTCATTTTGAAAATGAAAAATCCCTCTATACCCCTCTAACGACCCGACAATGATTTCTGTTGACGAATTATTGTTATTCAGATGGAAATGAATATTCTGCACCCCACCATGTTGCGTGCCAAGTCATATTAGATTTTTGAAGAAATATTGAAAATGAGAAATCCCTCTATACCCCCTCCAACGACCCGTCAATGATTTCTGTTGACGAATTATTGTTATTTAGATGAAAATGGATATTCTGCACCCCACCATGATGCGTGCCAAGTCATATTTGATTTTGAGGTAATTTTGTACATGAAAAATCCCTCTATACCCCCTCTGACGACCCGACAATGATTTCTGTTGACGAATTATTGTTATTCAGATGGACATGGATACTTTGCACCCCACCATGATGCGTGCCAAGTCATATTAGATTTTTGAAGAAATTTTGAAAATGAAATATCCCTCTATACCCCCTCCAACGACCCGTCAATGATTTCTGTTGTCGAATCATTGTTATTCAGATGGAAATGAATATTCTGCACACCACTATGATGCGTGCCAAGTCTTATTTGATTTTGAGGTAATTTTGAAAATGTAAAATCACTCTATACACCCTCTGACGACCCGACAATGATTTCTGTTGACAAATTATTGTTATTGAGATGGAAATGGATATTTTGTACCCCACCATGATGCGTGCCAAGTACTATTTGATTATTGAAGTCATTTTGAAAATGAAAAATCCATCTATACCCCCTCTACCCGACAATGAGTTCTGATGACGAATTATTGTTATTCAGATGATAATGGATATTCTGCTCCCCACCATGATGCGTGCCAAGTCATATTGGATTTTTGAAGAAATATTGAAAATGAAAAATTCCTCTATACCCCCTCTAACGACCCGACAATGATTTCTGTTGACGAATTATTGTTATTCAGATGGAAATGAATATTCTGCACCCCACCGTGTTGCGTGCCAAGTCATATTTGATTTTGAGGTAATTTTGAAAATGAAAAATCCCCCTCTATTTCCCCTCTGACGACCCGACAATGATTTCTGTCGACAAATTATTGTTATTGAGATGGAAATATATATTCTGTACCCTACCATGAGGCGTGCCAAGTCATATTAGATTTTTGAAGAAATTTTGAAAATGAAAATTCCCTCTATACCCCCTCTAACGACCCGACAATGGTTTCTGTCGACGAATTATTGTTATTCAGATGGAAATAGATATTCTACACCCACCATGATGCGTGCCAAGTCATATTAGATTTTTGAAGAAATTTTGAAAATGAGAAATCCCTCTATACGCCCTCTAACGACCCGACAATGATTTCTGTTGACAAATTATTGTTATTCAGATGGAAATGGATATTCTGCACCCCACCATGATGCGTGCCAAGTTATATTAGATTTTCGAAGAAATTTTGAAAATGAGAAATCCGTCTGTACCCCCTCTAACGACCCGTCAATGATTTCAGTTGACAAATTATTGTTATTCAGACGAAAATAGATATTCTGCACCCCACCATGATGCGTGCCAAGTCATATTTGATTTTGAGGTAATTTTGAAAATGAAAAATCCCTCTATACCCCCTCTGACGACCCGACAATGTTTTCAGTTGACAAATTATTGTTATTGAGATGGAAATGGATATTCTGTACCCCACCATGATGCGTGCCAAGTCATATTTGAATTTTGAAGTCATTTTGAAAATGAGAAATACCTCTATACACCCTCTAACGACCCGACAATGAGTTCTGTTGACGAATTATTGTTATTCAGTTAATAATGGATATTCTGCATCCCACCATGATGCGTGCCAAGTCATATTGGATTTTTGAAGAAATATTGAAAATGAAAAATTCCTATATACCCCCTCCAACGACCCGACAATGATTTCTGTTGACGAATTATTGTTATTCAGATGGAAATTAATATTCTGCACTCCACCATGTTGCGTGCCAAGTCATATTTGATTTTGAGGTAATTTTGAAAATGAAAAACCCTCTATTCCCCCTCTGACGACCCGACAATGATTTCTGTTGAGAAATTATTGTTATTGAGATGGAAATGGATATTCTGTACCCCACCATGATGCGTGCCAAGTCATATTGGATTTTGAGGTAATTTTGAAAATGAAAAATTCCTCCATACCCCCTCTGACGACCCGACAATGATTTCTGTTAACAAATTCTTGTTATTCAGATGGAATCGGATATTCTGCACCCTACTATAATGCGTGCCAAGTCATATTTAATTTTTGAAGTCATTTTGATATTGAAAAATCCCTCTATACCCCCTCTGACGACCCGACAATGATTTCTGTTGACGAATTATTGTTATTCAGATGGAAATGGATATTCTGCAACCCACCATGATGCGTGTCAAGTCATATTTGATTTTGAGGTAATTTTGAAAATGAAAAATCCCTCTATACCCCCTCTGACGACCCGACAATGATTTCTGTTGACAAATTATTGTTATTCAGATGGAAATGGATATTCTGCACCCCACCATGATGCGTGCCAAGTCATATTTGATTTTGAGGTAATTTTGAAAATGAAAAATCCCTCTATACCCCCTCTGACGACCTGACAATGATTTCTGTTGACGAATTATTGTTATTCAGATGGAAATGGATATTCTGCACCCCACCATGATGCGTGCCAAGTCATATTTGATTTTGAGGTAATTTTGAAAATGAAAAACCACTCTATACCCCCTCTGACGACCCGACAATGATTTCTGTTGACAGATTATTGTTATTGAGATGGAAATGGATATTCTGTACCCTACCATGATGCGTGCCAAGTCATATTAGATTATTGAAGAAATTTTGAAAATGAAAAATCCCTCTATACCCCCTCTGACGACCCGACAATGATTTCTGTTAACAAATTATTGTTATTGAGATGGAAATGGATATTCTGTACCCCACTATGATGCGTGCCAAGTCATATTTGATTTTTGAAGTCATTTTGAAAATGAAATATCCCTCTATACCCCCTCTGACGACCCGACATTGATTTCTGTCGACGAATTATTGTTATTCAGATGGAAATGGATATTCTTCACCCCACCATGATGCGTGCCAAGTCATAATGGATTTTTGAAGAAGTATTGAAAATGAAAAATCCCTCTATACCCCTTCCAACGACCCGTCAATGATTTCTGGTGACAAAATATTGTTGTTCAGATGGAAATGGATATTCTGCACCCCACCATGATGCTTGCCAAGTCATATTAGATTTTTGAAGAAATTTTGAAAATGAAAAATCCCTCTATACCCCCTCCAACGACCCGTCAATGATTTCTGTTGACGAATTATTGTTATTCAGATGGAAATGGATATTCTGCACCCCACTATGATGCCTGCCAAGTCATATTTGATTTTGAGGTAATTTTGAAAATGAAAAATCCCTCTATACCCCCTCTGACGACCCGACAATGATTTCTGTTGACAAATTATTGTTATTGAGATGGAAGTGGATATTTTGTACCCTACCATGATGCGTGCCAAGTCATATTAGATTATTGAAGAAATTTTGAAAATGAAAAATCCCTCTATACCCCCTCCAACGACCCGTCAATGATTTCTGTTGACGGATCATTGTAATTCAGATGGAAATGGATATTCTGCACCCCACCATGATGCGTGCCAAGTCATATTTGATTTTGAGGTAATTTTGAAAATGAAATATCCCTCTATACCCCCTCTGACGACCCGACAATGAGTTCTGTTGACGAATTATTGTTATTCAGATAATAATGGATATTCTGCATCCCACCATGATGCGTGCCAAGTCATATTGGATTTTTGAAGAAATATTGTAAATGAAAAATTCCTCTATACCCCCTCCAACGACCCGACAATGATTTCTGTTGAAGAATTATTGTTATTCAGATGGAAATTAATATTCTGCACTCCACCATGATGCGTGCCAAGTCATATTGGATTTTTGAAGAAATATTGAAAATGAAAAATCCCTCTATACCCCCTCTGACGACCTGACAATGATTTCTGTTGACGAATTATTGTTATTCAGATGGAAATGGATATTCTGCACCCCACCATGATGCGTGCCAAGTCATATTTGATTTTGAGGTAATTTTGAAAATGAAAAACCCCTCTATACCCCCTCTGACGACCCGACAATGATTTCTGTTGACAGATTATTGTTATTGAGATGGAAATGGATATTCTGTACCCTACCATGATGCGTGCCAAGTCATATTAGATTATTGAAGAAATTTTGAAAATGAAAAATCCCTCTATACCCCCTCTGACGACCCGACAATGATTTCTGTTAACAAATTATTGTTATTGAGATGGAAATGGATATTCTGTACCCCACTATGATGCGTGCCAAGTCATATGTGATTTTGAGGTAATTTTGAAAATGAAAAACCCTCTATTCCCCCTCTGACGACCCGACAATGATTTCTGTTGAGAAATTATTGTTATTGAGATGGAAATGAATATTCTGTACCCCACCATGATGCGTGCTAAGTCATATTGGATTTTGAGGTAATTTTGAAAATGAAAAATTCCTCCATACCCCCTCTGACGACCCGACAATGATTTCTGTTGACAAATTCTTGTTATTCAGATGGAATCGGATATTCTGCACCCTACTATAATGCGTGCCAAGTCATATTCAATTTTTGAAGTCATTTTGATATTGAAAAATCCCTCTATAACCCCTCTGACGACCCGACAATGATTTCTGTTGACGAATTATTGTTATTCAGATGGAAATGGATATTCTGCAACCCACCATGATGCGTGTCAAGTCATATTTGATTTTGAGGTAATTTTGAAAATGAAAAATCCCTCTATACCCCCTCTGACGACCCGACAATGTTTTCAGTTGACAAATTATTGTTATTGAGATGGAAATGGATATTCTGTACCCCACCATGATGCGTGCCAAGTCATATTTGAATTTTGAAGTCATTTTGAAAATGAGAAATCCCTCTATACACCCTCTAACGACCCGACAATGAGTTCTGTTGACGAATTATTGTTATTCAGATGATAATGGATATTCTGCTCCCCACCATGATGCGTGCCAAGTCATATTGGATTTTTGAAGAAATATTGAAAATGAAAAACACCTCTATACCCCCTCTAACGACCCGACAATGATTTCTGTTGACGAATTATTGTTATTCAGATGGAAATGAATATTCTGCACCCCACCGTGTTGCGTGCCAAGTCATATTTGATTTTGAGGTAATTTTGAAAATGAAAAATCCCTCTATACCCCCTCTAACGACCCGACAATGGTTTCTGTCGACGAATTATTGTTATTCAGATGGAAATAGATATTCTACACCCACCATGATGCGTGCCAAGTCATATTAGATTTTTGAAGAAATTTTGAAAATGAGAAATCCCTCTATACGCCCTCTAACGACCCGACAATGATTTCTGTTGACAAATTATTGTTATTCAGATGGAAATGGATATTCTACACCCCACCATGATGCGTGCCAAGTTATATTAGATTTTTGAAGAAATTTTGAAAATGAAAAATCCCTCTATACCCCCTCTAACGACCCGACAATGGTTTCTGTCGACGAATTATTGTTATTCAGATGGAAATAGATATTCTACACCCACCATGATGCGTGCCAAGTCATATTAGATTTTTGAAGAAATTTTGAAAATGAGAAATCCCTCTATACGCCCTCTAACGACCCGACAATGATTTCTGTTGACGAATTATTGTTATTCAGTTGGAAATGAATATTCTGCACCCCACCGTGTTGCGTGCCAAGTCATATTTGATTTTGAGGTAATTTTGAAAATGAAAAATCCCCCTCTATTTCCCCTCTGACGACCCGACAATGATTTCTGTCGACAAATTATTGTTATTGAGATGGAAATATATATTCTGTACCCTACCATGAGGCGTGCCAAGTCATATTAGATTTTTGAAGAAATTTTGAAAATGAAAAATACCTCTATACCCCCTCTAACGACCCGACAATGGTTTCTGTCGACGAATTATTGTTATTCAGATGGAAATAGATATTCTACACCCACCATGATGCGTGCCAAGTCATATTAGATTTTTGAAGAAATTTTGAAAATGAGAAATCCCTCTATACGCCCTCTAACGACCCGACAATGATTTCTGTTGACAAATTATTGTTATTCAGATAGAAATAGAAATTCTGCACCCCACCATGATGCGTGCCAAGTCATATTAGATTTTTGAAGTAATATTGAAAATGAGAAATCCCTCTATACCCCCTCTGACGACCCGACAATGATTTCTGTTGACGAATTATTGTTATTCAGATGGACATGGATACTTTGCACCCAACCATGATGCGTGCCAAGTCATATTAGATTTTTGAAGAAATTTTGAAAATGAAAAATCCCTCTATAACCCCTCCAACGACCCGTCAATGATTTCTGTTGACGAATTATTGTTATTCATATGGACATGGATACTTTGCACCCCACCATGATGCGTGCCAACTCATATTAGATTTTTGAAGAAATTTTGAAAATGAAAAATGCCTCTATACCCCCTCCAACGACCCGTCAATGATTTCTGTTGACAAATTATTGTTATTCAGATGGAAATGGATATTCTGCAACCCACCATGATGCGTGCCAAGTCATATTAGATTTTTGAAGAAATTTTGAAAATGAAAAATCCCTCTATACCCCCTCTAACGACCCGACAATGATTTCCGTTGACGAATTATTGTTATTCAGATGGAAATAGATATTCTGCACCCGCCATGATGCGAGTCAAGTCATATTAGATTTTTGAAGAAATATTGAAATTGAGAAATCCCTCTATACCCTCTCTGACGACCCGACAATGATTTCTGTTGACGAATTATTGTTATTCAGATGGACATGGATACTTTGCACCCCACCATGATGCGTGCCAAGACATATTAGAGTTGTTATTCAGATGGACATGGATACTTTGCACCCAACCATGATGCGTGCCAAGTCATATTAGATTTTTGAAGAAATTTTGAAAATGAAAAATCCCTCTATAACCCCTCCAACGACCCGTCAATGATTTCTGTTGACGAATTATTGTTATTCATATGGACATGGATACTTTGCACCCCTCCATGATGCGTGCCAACTCATATTAGATTTTTGAAGAAATTTTGAAAATGAAAAATGCCTCTATACCCCCTCCAACGACCCGTCAATGATTTCTGTTGACAAATTATTGTTATTCAGATGGAAATGGATATTCTGCAACCCACCATGATGCGTGCCAAGTCATATTAGATTTTTGAAGAAATTTTGAAAATGAAAAATCCCTCTATACCCCCTCTAACGACCCGACAATGATTTCCGTTGACGAATTATTGTTATTCAGATGGAAATAGATATTCTGCACCCGCCATGATGCGAGCCAAGTCATATTAGATTTTTGAAGAAATATTGAAAATGAGAAATCCCTCTATACCCTCTCTGACGACCCGACAATGATTTCTGTTGACGAATTATTGTTATTCAGATGGACATGGATACTTTGCACCCCACCATGATGCGTGCCAAGACATATTAGAGTTTTGAAGAAATTTTGAAAATGAAAAATCCCTCTATACCCTCTCCAACGACCCGTCAAAGATTTCTGATGACGACTTATTGTTATTCAGATGGAAATGGATATTCTGTACCCCACCATGATGCGTGCCAAGTCATATTTGATTTTTGAAGTCATTTTGAAAATGAAAAATCCCTCTATACCCCTCTAACGACCCGACAATGATTTCTGTTGACGAATTATTGTTATTCAGATGGAAATGAATATTCTGCACCCCACCATGTTGCGTGCCAAGTCATATTAGATTTTTGAAGAAATATTGAAAATGAGAAATCCCTCTATACCCCCTCCAACGACCCGTCAATGATTTCTGTTGACGAATTATTGTTATTTAGATGAAAATGGATATTCTGCACCCCACTATGATGCGTGCCAAGTCATATTTGATTTTTGAAGTCATTTTGAAAATGAAAAATCCCTCTATACTCCCTCTGACGACCCGACAATGATTTCTGTCGACGAATTATTGTTATTCAGATGGAAATGGATATTCTGCACCCCACCATGATGCGTGCCAAGTCATATTGGATTTTTGAAGAAATATTGAAAATGATAAATCCCTCTATACACCCTCTAACGACCCGACAATGATTTCTGTTGACGAATTATTGTTATCCAGATGGAAATGAATATTCTGCACCCCACCATGTTGCGTGCCAAGTCATATTTGATTTTGAGGTAATTTTGAAAATGAAAAATCCCTCTATACCTCCTCTAACGACCCGACAATGATTTCTGTCGACGAATTATTGTTATTCAGATCGAAATAGATATTCTGCACCCCACCATGATGCGTGCCAAGTCATATTAGATTTTGGAAGAAATATTGAAAATGAGAAATCCCTCTATACCCCCCCTGACGGTCCGACAATGATTTCTGTTGACGAATTATTGTTATTCAGATGGACATGGATACTTTGCACCCCACCATGATGCGTGCCAAGTCATATTAGATTTTTGAAGAAATTTTGAAAATGAAATATCCCTCTATACCCCCTCCAACGACCCGTCAATGATTTCTGTTGTCGAATCATTGTTATTCAGATGGAAATGGATATTCTGCACACCACTATGATGCGTGCCAAGTCTTATTTGATTTTGAGGTAATTTTGAAAATGTAAAATCACTCTATACACCCTCTGACGACCCGACAATGATTTCTGTTGACAAATTATTGGCATTGAGATGGAAACGGATATTTTGTACCCCACCATGATGCGTGCCAAGTACTATTTGATTATTGAAGTCATTTTTAAAATGAAAAATCCATCTATACCCCCTCTACCCGACAATGAGTTCTGATGACGAATTATTGTTATTCAGATGATAATGGATATTCTGCTCCCCACCATGATGCGTGCCAAGTCATATTGGATTTTTGAAGAAATATTGAAAATGAAAAATTCCTCTATACCCCCTCTAACGACCCGACAATGATTTCTGTTGAAGAATTATTGTTATTCAGATGGAAATGAATATTCTGCACCCCACCGTGTTGCGTGCCAAGTCATATTTGATTTTGAGGTAATTTTGAAAATGAAAAATCCCCCTCTATTTCCCCTCTGACGACCCAACAATGATTTCTGTCGACAAATTATTGTTATTGAGATGGAAATATATATTCTGTACCCTACCATGAGGCGTGCCAAGTCATATTAGATTTTTGAAGAAATTTTGAAAATGAAAAATCCCTCTATACCCCCTCTAACGACCCGACAATGGTTTCTGTCGACGAATTATTGTTATTCAGATGGAAATAGATATTCTACACCCACCATGATGCGTGCCAAGTCATATTAGATTTTTGAAGAAATTTTGAAAATGAGAAATCCCTCTATACGCCCTCTAACGACCCGACAATGATTTCTGTTGACAAATTATTGTTATTCAGATGGAAATGGATATTCTGCACACCACCATGATGCGTGCCAAGTTATATTAGATTTTCGAAGAAATTTTGAAAATGAGAAATCCGTCTATACCCCCTCTAACGACCCGTCAATGATTTCAGTTGACAAATTATTGTTATTCAGACGAAAATATATATTCTGCACCCCACCATGATGCGTGCCAAGTCATATTAGATTTTCGAAGAAATTTTGAAAATGAAAAATCCCTCTATACCCCCTCTAACGACCCGACAATTATTTCTGTCGACGAATTATTGTTATTCAGATGGAAATGGATAATCTGCACCCCACCATGATGCGTGCCAAGTCATATTTGATTTTGAGGTAATTTTGAAAATGAAAAATCCCTCTATACCCCCTCTGACGACCCGACAATGAGTTCTGTTGACGAATTATTGTTATTCAGATAATAATGGATATTCTGCATCCCACCATGATGCGTGCCAAGTCATATTGGATTTTTGAAGAAATATTGAAAATGAAAAATTCCTCTATACCCCCTCCAACGACCCGACAATGATTTCTGTTGACGAATTATTGTTATTCAGATGGAAATTAATATTCTGCACTCCACCATGTTGCGTGCCAAGTCATATTTGATTTTGAGGTAATTTTGAAAATGAAAAACCCTCTATTCCCCCTCTGACGACCCGACAATGATTTCTGTTGAGAAATTATTGTTATTGAGATGGAAATGGATATTCTGTACCCCACCATGATGCGTGCCAAGTCATATTGGATTTTGAGGTAATTTTGAAAATGAAAAATTCCTCCATACCCCCTCTGACGACCCGACAATGATTTCTGTTGACAAATTCTTGTTATTCAGATGGAATCGGATATTCTGCACCCTACTATAATGCGTGCCAAGTCATATTCAATTTTTGAAGTCATTTTGATATTGAAAAATCCCTCTATACCCCCTCTGACGTCCCGACAATGATTTCTGTTGACGAATTATTGTTATTCAGATGGAAATGGATATTCTGCACCCCACCATGATGCGTGCCAAGTCATATTTGATTTTGAGGTAATTTTGAAAATGAAAAATCCCTCTATACCCCCTCTGACGACCTGACAATGATTTCTGTTGACGAATTATTGTTATTCAGATGGAAATGGATATTCTGCACCCCACCATGATGCGTGCCAAGTCATATTTGATATTGAGGTAATTTTGTAAATGAAAAACCACTCTATACCCCCTCTGACGACCCGACAATGATTTCTGTTGGCAGATTATTGTTATTGAGATGGAAATGGATATTCTGTACCCTACCATGATGCGTGCCAAGTCATATTAGATTATTGAAGAAATTTTGAAAATGAAAAATCCCTCTATACCTCCTCTGACGACCCGACAATGATTTCTGTTAACAAATTATTGTTATTGAGATGGAAATGGATATTCTGTACCCCACTATGATGCGTGCCAAGTCATATTTGATTTTTGAAGTCATTTTGAAAATGAAATATCCCTCTATACCCCCTCTGACGACCCGACATTGATTTCTGTCGACGAATTATTGTTATTCAGATGGAAATGGATATTCTGCACCCCACCATGATGCGTGCCAAGTCATAATGGATTTTTGAAGAAATATTGAATATAAAAAATCCCTCTATACCCCTTCCAACGACCCGTCAATGATTTCTTGTGACAAAATATTGTTGTTCAGTTGGAAATGGATATTCTACACCCCACCATGATGCTTGCCAAGTCATATTAAATTTTTGAAGAAATTTTGAAAATGAGAAATCCCTCTATACGCCCTCTAACGACCCGACAATGATTTCTGTTGACAAATTATTGTTATTCAGATAGAGATAGAAATTCTGCACCCCACCATGATGCGTGCCAAGTCATATTAGATTTTTGAAGTAATATTGAAAATGAGAAATCCCTCTATACCCCCTCTGACGACCCGACAATGATTTCTGTTGACGAATTATTGTTATTCAGATGGACATGGATACTTTGCACCCAACCATGATGCGTGCCAAGTCATATTAGATTTTTGAAGAAATTTTGAAAATGAAAAATCCCTCTATAACCCCTCCAACGACCCGTCAATGATTTCTGTTGACGAATTATTGTTATTCATATGGACATGGATACTTTGCACCCCACCATGATGCGTGCCAACTCATATTAGATTTTTGAAGAAATTTTGAAAATGAAAAATGCCTCTATACCCCCTCCAACGACCCGTCAATGATTTCTGTTGACAAATTATTGTTATTCAGATGGAAATGGATATTCTGCAACCCACCATGATGCGTGCCAAGTCATATTAGATTTTTGAAGAAATTTTGAAAATGAAAAATCCCTCTATACCCCCTCTAACGACCCGACAATGATTTCCGTTGACGAATTATTGTTATTCAGATGGAAATAGATATTCTGCACCCGCCATGATGCGAGCCAAGTCATATTAGATTTTTGAAGAAATATTGAAAATGAGAAATCCCTCTATACCCTCTCTGACGACCCGACAATGATTTCTGTTGACGAATTATTGTTATTCAGATGGACATGGATACTTTGCACCCCACCATGATGCGTGCCAAGACATATTAGAGTTTTGAAGAAATTTTGAAAATGAAAAATCCCTCTATACCCCCTCCAACGACCCGTCAAAGATTTCTGATGACGACTTATTGTTATTCAGATGGAAATGGATATTCTGCACCCCACTGTGATGCGTGCCAAGTCATATTTGATTTTGAGGTAATTTTGAAAATGAAACATCCATCTATACCCCCTCTGACGACCCGACAATGATTTCTGGTGACAAATTATTGATATTGAGATGGAAATGGATATTCTGTACCCCACCATGATGCGTGCCAAGTCATATTTGATTTTTGAAGTCATTTTGAAAATGAAAAATCCCTCTATACCCCTCTAACGACCCGACAATGATTTCTGTTGACGAATTATTGTTATTCAGATGGAAATGAATATTCTGCACCCCACCATGTTGCGTGCCAAGTCATATTAGATTTTTGAAGAAATATTGAAAATGAGAAATCCCTCTATACCCCCTCCAACGACCCGTCAATGATTTCTGTTGACGAATTATTGTTATTTAGATGAAAATGGATATTCTGCACCCCACCAAGATGCGTGCCAAGTCATATTTGATTTTGAGGTAATTTTGTACATGAAAAATCCCTCTATACCCCCTCTGACGACCCGACAAAGATTTCTGTTAACAAATTAATGATATTGAGATGGAAATGGATATTTTGTACCCTACCATGATGCGTGCCAAGTCATATTAGATTATTGAAGAAATTTTGAAAATGAAAAATCCCTCTATACCCCCTCGAACGACCCGTCAATGATTTCTGATGACGAATTATTGTTATTTAGATGGAAATAGATATTCTGCACCCCACCATGATGCGTGCCAAGTCATATTTGATTTTGAGGTAATTTTGAAAATGAAAAATCCCTCTATACCCCCTCTGACGACCCGACAATGATTTCTGTTGACAAATTATTGTTATTGAGATGGAAGTGGATATTTTGTACCCTACCATGATGCGTGCCAAGTCATATTAGATTATTGAAGAAATTTTGAAAATGAAAAATTCCTCTATACCCCCTCCAACGACCCGTCAATGATTTCTGTTGACGAATTATTGTTATTCAGATGGAAATGGATATTCTGCACCCCACTATGATGCCTGCCAAGTCATATTTGATTTTGAGGTAATTTTGAAAATGAAAAATCCCTCTATACCCCCTCTGACGACCCGACAATGATTTCTGTTGACAAATTATTGTTATTGAGATGGAAGTGGATATTTTGTACCCTACCATGATGCGTGCCAAGTCATATTAGATTATTGAAGAAATTTTGAAAATGAAAAATCCCTCTATACCCCCTCCAACGACCCGTCAATGATTTCTGTTGACGAATTATTGTTATTTAGATGGAAATAGATATTCTGCACCCCACCATGATGCGTGCCAAGTCATATTTGATTTTGAGGTTATTTTGAAAATGAAAAATCCCTCTATACCCCTTCTGACGACCCGACAATGATTTCTGTTAACAAATTATTGTTATTGAGATGGAAATGGATATTCTGTACCCCACTATGACGCGTGCCAAGTCATATTTGATTTTTGAAGTCATTTTGAAAATGAAAAATCCCTCTATACCCACTCTGACGACCCGACAATGATTTCTGTCGACGAATTATTGTTATTCAGATGGAAATGGATATTCTGCACCCCACCATGATGCGTGCCAAGTCATATTGGATTTTTGAAGAAATATTGAAAATGATAAATCCCTCTATACACCCTCTAACGACCCGACAATGATTTCTGTTGACGAATTATTGTTATCCAGATGGAAATGAATATTCTGCACCCCACCATGTTGCGTGCCAAGTCATATTTGATTTTGAGGTAATTTTGAAAATGAAAAATCCCTCTATACCTCCTCTAACGACCCGACAATGATTTCTGTCGACGAATTATTGTTATTCAGATCGAAATAGATATTCTGCACCCCACCATGATGCGTGCCAAGTCATATTAGATTTTGGAAGAAATATTGAAAATGAGAAATCCCTCTATACCCCCTCTGACGACCCGACAATGATTTCTGTTGACGAATTATTGTTATTCAGATGGACATGGATACTTTGCACCCCACCATGATGCGTGCCAAGTCATATTAGATTTTTGAAGAAATTTTGAAAATGAAATATCCCTCTATACCCCCTCCAACGACCCGTCAATGATTTCTGTTGTCGAATCATTGTTATTCAGATGGAAATGGATATTCTGCACACCACTATGATGCGTGCCAAGTCTTATTTGATTTTGAGGTAATTTTGAAAATGTAAAATCACTCTATACACCCTCTGACGACCCGACAATGATTTCTGTTGACAAATTATTGTTATTGAGATGGAAATGGATATTTTGTACCCCACCATGATGCGTGCCAAGTACTATTTGATTATTGAAGTCATTTTGAAAATGAAAAATCCATCTATACCCCCTCTATCCGACAATGAGTTCTGATGACGAATTATTGTTATTCAGATGATAATGGATATTCTGCTCCCCACCATGATGCGTGCCAAGTCATATTGGATTTTTGAAGAAATATTGAAAATGAAAAATTCCTCTATACCCCCTCTAACGACCCGACAATGATTTCTGTTGACGAATTATTGTTATTCAGATGGAAATGAATATTCTGCACCCCACCGTGTTGCGTGCCAAGTCATATTTGATTTTGAGGTAATTTTGAAAATGAAAAATCCCTCTATACCCCCTCTAACGACCCGACAATGGTTTCTGTCGACGAATTATTGTTATTCAGATGGAAATAGATATTCTACACCCACCATGATGCGTGCCAAGTCATATTAGATTTTTGAAGAAATTTTGAAAATGAGAAATCCCTCTATACGCCCTCTAACGACCCGACAATGATTTCTGTTGACGAATTATTGTTATTCAGTTGGAAATGAATATTCTGCACCCCACCGTGTTGCGTGCCAAGTCATATTTGATTTTGAGGTAATTTTGAAAATGAAAAATCCCCCTCTATTTCCCCTCTGACGACCCGACAATGATTTCTGTCGACAAATTATTGTTATTGAGATGGAAATTTATATTCTGTACCCTACCATGAGGCGTGCCAAGTCATATTAGATTTTTGAAGAAATTCTGAAAATGAAAAATACCTCTATACCCCCTCTAACGACCCGACAATGGTTTCTGTCGACGAATTATTGTTATTCAGATGGAAATAGATATTCTACACCCACCATGATGCGTGCCAAGTCATATTAGATTTTTGAAGAAATTTTGAAAATGAGAAATACCTCTATACGCCCTCTAACGACCCGACAATGATTTCTGTTGACAAATTATTGTTATTCAGATAGAAATAGAAATTCTGCACCCCACCATGATGCGTGCCAAGTCATATTAGATTTTTGAAGTAATATTGAAAATGAGAAATCCCTCTATACCCCCTCTGACGACCCGACAATGATTTCTGTTGACGAATTATTGTTATTCAGATGGACATGGATACTTTGCACCCAACCATGATGCGTGCCAAGTCATATTAGATTTTTGAAGAAATTTTGAAAATGAAAAATCCCTCTATAACCCCTCCAACGACCCGTCAATGATTTCTGTTGACGAATTATTGTTATTCAGATGGACATGGATACTTTGCACCACACCATGATGCGTGCCAAGACATATTAGAGTTTTGAAGAAAGTTTGAAAATGAAAAATCCCTCTATACCCCCTCCAACGACCCGTCAAAGATTTCTGATGACGACTTATTGTTATTCAGATGGAAATGGATATTCTGCACCCGCCATGATGCGAGCCAAGTCATATTAGATTTTTGAAGAAATATTGAAAATGAGAAATCCCTCTATACCCTCTCTGACGACCCGACAATGATTTCTGTTGACGAATTATTGTTATTCAGATGGACATGGATACTTTGCACCACACCATGATGCGTGCCAAGACATATTAGAGTTTTGAAGAAAGTTTGAAAATGAAAAATCCCTCTATACCCCCTCTAACGACCCGACAATGATTTCCGTTGACGAATTATTGTTATTCAGATGGAAATAGATATTCTGCACCCGCCATGATGCGAGCCAAGTCATATTAGATTTTTGAAGAAATATTGAAAATGAGAAATCCCTCTATACCCTCTCTGACGACCCGACAATGATTTCTGTTGACGAATTATTGTTATTCAGATGGACATGGATACTTTGCACCACACCATGATGCGTGCCAAGACATATTAGAGTTTTGAAGAAAGTTTGAAAATGAAAAATCCCTCTATACCCCCTCCAACGACCCGTCAAAGATTTCTGATGACGACTTATTGTTATTCAGATGGAAATGGATATTCTGCACCCCACTGTGATGCGTGCCAAGTCATATTTGATTTTGAGGTAATTTTGAAAATGAAACATCCATCTATACCCCCTCTGACGACCCGACAATGATTTCTGGTGACAAATTATTGATATTGAGATGGAAATGGATATTCTGTACCCCACCATGATGCGTGCCAAGTCATATTTGATTTTTGAAGTCATTTTGAAAATGAAAAATCCCTCTATACCCCTCTAACGACCCGACAATGATTTCTGTTGACGAATTATTGTTATTCAGATGGAAATGAATATTCTGCACCCCACCATGTTGCGTGCCAAGTCATATTAGATTTTTGAAGAAATATTGAAAATGAGAAATCCCTCTATACCCCCTCCAACGACCCGTCAATGATTTCTGTTGACGAATTATTGTTATTTAGATGAAAATGGATATTCTGCACCCCACTATGATGCGTGCCAAGTCATATTTGATTTTTGAAGTCATTTTGAAAATGAAAAATCCCTCTATACTCCCTCTGACGACCCGACAATGATTTCTGTCGACGAATTATTGTTATTCAGATGGAAATGGATATTCTGCACCCCACCATGATGCGTGCCAAGTCATATTGGATTTTTGAAGAAATATTGAAAATGATAAATCCCTCTATACACCCTCTAACGACCCGACAATGATTTCTGTTGACGAATTATTGTTATCCAGATGGAAATGAATATTCTGCACCCCACCATGTTGCGTGCCAAGTCATATTTGATTTTGAGGTAATTTTGAAAATGAAAAATCCCTCTATACCTCCTCTAACGACCCGACAATGATTTCTGTCGACGAATTATTGTTATTCAGATCGAAATAGATATTCTGCACCCCACCATGATGCGTGCCAAGTCATATTAGATTTTGGAAGAAATATTGAAAATGAGAAATCCCTCTATACCCCCTCTGACGGTCCGACAATGATTTCTGTTGACGAATTATTGTTATTCAGATGGACATGGATACTTTGCACCCCACCATGATGCGTGCCAAGTCATATTAGATTTTTGAAGAAATTTTGAAAATGAAATATCCCTCTATACCCCCTCCAACGACCCGTCAATGATTTCTGTTGTCGAATCATTGTTATTCAGATGGAAATGGATATTCTGCACACCACTATGATGCGTGCCAAGTCTTATTTGATTTTGAGGTAATTTTGAAAATGTAAAATCACTCTATACACCCTCTGACGACCCGACAATGATTTCTGTTGACAAATTATTGTTATTGAGATGGAAACGGATATTTTGTACCCCACCATGATGCGTGCCAAGTACTATTTGATTATTGAAGTCATTTTGAAAATGAAAAATCCATCTATACCCCCTCTACCCGACAATGAGTTCTGATGACGAATTATTGTTATTCAGATGATAATGGATATTCTGCTCCCCACCATGATGCGTGCCAAGTCATATTGGATTTTTGAAGAAATATTGAAAATGAAAAATTCCTCTATACCCCCTCTAACGACCCGACAATGATTTCTGTTGACGAATTATTGTTATTCAGATGGAAATGAATATTCTGCACCCCACCGTGTTGCGTGCCAAGTCATATTTGATTTTGAGGTAATTTTGAAAATGAAAAATCCCCCTCTATTTCCCCTCTGACGACCCAACAATGATTTCTGTCGACAAATTATTGTTATTGAGATGGAAATATATATTCTGTACCCTACCATGAGGCGTGCCAAGTCATATTAGATTTTTGAAGAAATTTTGAAAATGAAAAATCCCTCTATACCCCCTCTAACGACCCGACAATGGTTTCTGTCGACGAATTATTGTTATTCAGATGGAAATAGATATTCTACACCCACCATGATGCGTGCCAAGTCATATTAGATTTTTGAAGAAATTTTGAAAATGAGAAATCCCTCTATACGCCCTCTAACGACCCGACAATGATTTCTGTTGACAAATTATTGTTATTCAGATGGAAATGGATATTCTGCACACCACCATGATGCGTGCCAAGTTATATTAGATTTTCGAAGAAATTTTGAAAATGAGAAATCCGTCTATACCCCCTCTAACGACCCGTCAATGATTTCAGTTGACAAATTATTGTTATTCAGACGAAAATATATATTCTGCACCCCACCATGATGCGTGCCAAGTCATATTAGATTTTCGAAGAAATTTTGAAAATGAAAAATCCCTCTATACCCCCTCTAACGACCCGACAATTATTTCTGTCGACGAATTATTGTTATTCAGATGGAAATGGATAATCTGCACCCCACCATGATGCGTGCCAAGTCATATTTGATTTTGAGGTAATTTTGAAAATGAAAAATCCCTCTATACCCCCTCTGACGACCCGACAATGAGTTCTGTTGACGAATTATTGTTATTCAGATAATAATGGATATTCTGCATCCCACCATGATGCGTGCCAAGTCATATTGGATTTTTGAAGAAATATTGAAAATGAAAAATTCCTCTATACCCCCTCCAACGACCCGACAATGATTTATGTTGACGAATTATTGTTATTCAGATGGAAATTAATATTCTGCACTCCACCATGTTGCGTGCCAAGTCATATTTGATTTTGAGGTAATTTTGAAAATGAAAAACCCTCTATTCCCCCTCTGACGACCCGACAATGATTTCTGTTGAGAAATTATTGTTATTGAGATGGAAATGGATATTCTGTACCCCACCATGATGCGTGCCAAGTCATATTGGATTTTGAGGTAATTTTGAAAATGAAAAATTCCTCCATACCCCCTCTGACGACCCGACAATGATTTCTGTTGACAAATTCTTGTTATTCAGATGGAAATGGATATTCTGCACCCCACCATGATGCGTGCCAAGTCATATTTGATTTTGAGGTAATTTTGAAAATGAAAAATCCCTCTATACCCCCTCTGACGACCTGACAATGATTTCTGTTGACGAATTATTGTTATTCAGATGGAAATGGATATTCTGCACCCCTCCATGATGCGTGCCAAGTCATATTTGATATTGAGGTAATTTTGTAAATGAAAAACCACTCTATACCCCCTCTGACGACCCGACAATGATTTCTGTTGGCAGATTATTGTTATTGAGATGGAAATGGATATTCTGTACCCTACCATGATGCGTGCCAAGTCATATTAGATTATTGAAGAAATTTTGAAAACGAAAAATCCCTCTATACCTCCTCTGACGACCCGACAATGATTTCTGTTAACAAATTATTGTTATTGAGATGGAAATGGATATTCTGTACCCCACTATGATGCGTGCCAAGTCATATTTGATTTTTGAAGTCATTTTGAAAATGAAATATCCCTCTATACCCCCTCTGACGACCCGACATTGATTTCTGTCGACGAATTATTGTTATTCAGATGGAAATGGATATTCTGCACCCCACCATGATGCGTGCCAAGTCATAATGGATTTTTGAAGAAATATTGAATATGAAAAATCCCTCTATACCCCTTCCAACGACCCGTCAATGATTTCTGGTGACAAAATATTGTTGTTCAGTTGGAAATGGATATTCTACACCCCACCATGATGCTTGCCAAGTCATATTAGATTTTTGAAGAAATTTTGAAAATGAAAAATCCCTCTATACCCCCTCCAACGACCCGTCAATGATTTCTGTTGACGAATTATTGTTATTTAGATGGAAATAGATATTCTGCACCCCACCATGATGCGTGCCAAGTCATATTTGATTTTGAGGTAATTTTGAAAATGAAAAATCCCTCTATACCCCTTCTGACGACCCGACAATGATTTCTGTTAACAAATTATTGTTATTGAGATGGAAATGGATATTCTGTACCCCACTATGACGCGTGCCAAGTCATATTTGATTTTTGAAGTCATTTTGAAAATGAAAAATCCCTCTATACCCACTCTGACGACCCGACAATGATTTCTGTCGACGAATTATTGTTATTCAGATGGAAATGGATATTCTGCACCCCACCATGATGCGTGCCAAGTCATATTGGATTTTTGAAGAAATATTGAAAATGATAAATCCCTCTATACACCCTCTAACGACCCGACAATGATTTCTGTTGACGAATTATTGTTATCCAGATGGAAATGAATATTCTGCACCCCACCATGTTGCGTGCCAAGTCATATTTGATTTTGAGGTAATTTTGAAAATGAAAAATCCCTCTATACCTCCTCTAACGACCCGACAATGATTTCTGTCGACGAATTATTGTTATTCAGATCGAAATAGATATTCTGCACCCCACCATGATGCGTGCCAAGTCATATTAGATTTTGGAAGAAATATTGAAAATGAGAAATCCCTCTATACCCCCTCTGACGACCCGACAATGATTTCTGTTGACGAATTATTGTTATTCAGATGGACATGGATACTTTGCACCCCACCATGATGCGTGCCAAGTCATATTAGATTTTTGAAGAAATTTTGAAAATGAAATATCCCTCTATACCCCCTCCAACGACCCGTCAATGATTTCTGTTGTCGAATCATTGTTATTCAGATGGAAATGGATATTCTGCACACCACTATGATGCGTGCCAAGTCTTATTTGATTTTGAGGTAATTTTGAAAATGTAAAATCACTCTATACACCCTCTGACGACCCGACAATGATTTCTGTTGACAAATTATTGTTATTGAGATGGAAATGGATATTTTGTACCCCACCATGATGCGTGCCAAGTACTATTTGATTATTGAAGTCATTTTGAAAATGAAAAATCCATCTATACCCCCTCTACCCGACAATGAGTTCTG